>CANSZD010000274.1:1795000-2205000 GCA_947648045.1 Beta corolliflora
AAAATACCTTATATGTATTTATATCCATGTTAAACACTTTTTTTTTAAAAAAATTAAAAATTAAAAAGAATGACATGTCATGCTTAGGTGGAGCTCTCTATAATATTCTAAGGTTGTTTTTGTAAAATCATACTCTAATTTTTTTCATCATATCGCTATAGATTTTAATTTTTGTTGTAACAACAGAATTTTCTTAATAATTTTTGTTGGAATACTAAATTGTTTTGGTTCAGTTGAGTAAGGCTAGTGTTTGGATCCTCTAGAGTTCTAAAAGAACTCTACAATGTAGAGTTTGAGCAATATCAACCATTGAATAAAAAATCAATAGCTCATATATTATCTTTCCAAAACCACTCTATTTTTTATCATCAAAATCTACCCCCTTATTTCCCCCCATTCACCAATACACGCCCCTTGATTTTAAAATGTATGGTTCATATACAACTCTACCTTGTAGAATTATATTAAAACTCTAGAGGATTCGGACTCGTAAGACTGAGGTTTTGAAAGATAATATGTTCAATACTGTAAATTAAACCTATGATAAAATTCTATAGTCACATACAGTACACTATATGGGTGTAAGTTCGGTTTTCTGTTCGGTTTTGAGACAAACCAAACCAAACTGAACTAAATTTGGTTTCAACATTTCAAGTCCAAATCCAAACCAAAATTCATCTCAAACCAAACCAAACCGAATCTAGAAAACTAAAATCGAACCGAACCGATCCAAACAAACCGAAATTTCTTTTTGTTTCAACATCTAACCGAAAATTACATAACAAAGAATGAAAATTCCGTGACTTCATATATCATAGTTGTAAATTCTTACAAAGATTTTCAAAACTTTATCATAATTGTAAATTCTTGATAATTATACATTTTTAACATTGTAAATAACGAAAATAACTTCAATAATGGTAAATAACCTTCATAATAATCTGTAAAATTTAGATAACAAAAATAATGTAATGGAGGAGACTTCTTCGATCTTCAAATAAATTGTGTACTAAGGAACGGAGGAGATCTTCTTGGATTCAGTGAAAATGGGAGGAGACCACCGGTGAAAGGAGAGCTCTTCTTTGAGAGGAGAAACAGAGGAGAGGGACGAATGAAGGAGAGAGAGAAACATAGGAGAGGTAGGAATATAGGAGAGAGAGTGTGTGTGAAAACGGTTGGGCATGGGGAATGAATTAGGGTTTCTAGGAGAGAGGCCGAGAGTTAAGTGACTGGTTAAGACTTAGGAGGGACATACTGATGGGCCAACAAATATCTTTTAAACATATCAAAAGCACATATGGCCACAATATCACATATGTAAATTGTAAATTTCGGTTTGGTTTGATTTTTTCAGTTTTTCAAAATAAAAACCAAACCAAACCGAAAAATCGAAATAAAATATTTTTACAATCCAAACCAAACCAATTTTGAAAAAAAAACCAAACCAAATTACTAATTCGGTTTGGTTTGGTTCGGTTTTCGTTTTTAACCAAATACCTTACACCCCTAGTACACTATAGTTATAACTATTATTATATTTATCTAAAAGAAAGACTAAATAATGCCTTACCATTCATCTAGTTAAATATATTTTTATGAGTTGTAAAACTATATTGTAAATACATCTTATTTTGAAGTATATATCTCAAGCACTATCAAATGGTAAAAAATTATAATGTTTTGAATCAGGCAACAAAAGTTATATTCAATATATATAATCTAATAATTTAGGTTGTTTATTCAAAACGAAACTCTAATTTCTCGTTATTCAAAACTCCTTTTATGTATTCAAATATATGTAGCACTCTATTTTTTAAAATATTTAAAATAAAAATTAATGACATGATAATCCTACGTGGTGCTCTGTATTTCATAAGTTGTAGAACTATATTGTAAATGGATCTTATTTCGGAGCATATTTCGAGCACTATCCAATGGAACAAAAATTATAGTATTCCGAATTACGTAGCAAAAGTTATACACAATTTACATAATATAATAATTTAGGTTGTTCATGCAAAATCAAACTCTAATTTTAGCTTATCTAGAACTCCTTATGTGTATTTAAATCTATGTAGAACTCTATTTTTTAAAATATTTAAAATAAAAATTAATGACATGACAATCCTACATGGTGCTCTCTATTTCATAAGTTGTAGAACTATATTGTAAATGAATCTTATTTCGGAGCATATTTCAAGCACTATCCAATGGAACAAAAATTATAATATTTTGAATTACGTAGCAAAAGTTATATACAATTTACATAATATAATAATTTAGGTTGTTCATGCAAAATCAAACTCTAATTTTAGCTTATCTAGAACTCCTTATGTGTATTTAAATCTATATAGAACTCTATTTTTGTAAAAGATAAAAATAAAATTTGATGACATGACAATCCTACGTGGCGCGCTCTATGACCTCAAAATCTTGAGGAGCTCCCTATGCTCCCGAAAAATATTGATTATCGCATAAGACTATAAGTAAATCCCTATATTCCAAACAACCTGTTAGCACAATTTAAAACAAAATCAACAAATAAAGTCGAAGAAAGATGATTGCATCTTGCATGCGTCAAGTCCAATTTAGAACACAAATCTTTACAAAAAAAAATACGCCAAAATGTGTTATTAATTGGATTCAAACGCCGTCAAACTGTACTAATATGATTCCCGGCTTCCCGCGCGCGTTACTTTAAACCACCAGCCTGCCCACTGTACTAATATGATTCCCGACTTCCTTGCTAACCTATAACTTGTTCCTAATACTAATCAATCCTTTATAAAAATAAATCACAAGTTAATATTTAGCTAACATACTAGTATATCCTAAAAGTATTTATCATATCCTTTATAGAATCATCCGATGACCTAATTATAAATTTTCGGGAGGCAACTCAAAACGACAAAGGGGACAGAAGTGGTTGATCTTGAACCATTTTTTTACACAAACCTTATGAAAATTATGGTCACAAGGCAACAACGTTACTTCTTCTTCCTTATGCCACTCCTCAAGGCAAAGTGAACAAACTTCATCCCTAACATAAGCCATCTCCTTCACTTTCATCCTCCTCAAATTTGCTACAGCTGAGGCGTCTGCCGGTACAAGAAGGGCCCTGCCTACAGGAGGTTCTTCATACCGACGTCGTCTTGGAGGCCTTCTGTTTTGCGGGAGAGAGCAAAGGATCTCATTGAGCCTCCCCATTGGGGGTTCATTCTGTATGGCGATCGCAACAAATTCTTCAAGGAGATTTCTTACGTTTACTTGATTTCTTTCTTGGTATGATGACATTGTTACTATTAGTATTATTTGTTGCCAGTAAAAAGTAGTTTTAGAAGAATCCAAAATATGATCTTGAAATTTTACGAGTAGATCATGCACTTTGATCATATATATAATAGATAGCTTCTTATATAGACAAAGAGCAACGTAGAAGTGGGTTCGGTTAGCTACACTTTCTTGCATCTCAAGTTGTAGATTAGTACTACTCCAAGTTTGACTAGGACTAGGACTAGGACTAGGACTAAGTCATAACAAATTAATTCCATCTACACCGTTTATATTTATGGAAAAATAATAACCATTCGTAATTTACACCGTCTATGTTAACCGAATCGCTATTTACCGTCCGTATTTACTTAAAATCGTCCGTATTTTTTCTTTAAATACCCCCATGCCCCTCCCCCTTTCACCCCACTCTACTCTCTCAACTCTCATCAAACTTCATCCCTCTCTCTACCATTAAGCACTAACACCACCACCACCTTCCGAACACCACCACCGGACCACCACCACCGTACAACCACCACCGGCGCACCACCTCCGACGAAGCAACTTAGCACATTGACCAAAACCACCGGGGTACTAACAACACCGGAGCACCACCTCCGCCACCGACGAACCACCGGAGCATCACTGAAAATGTCCGATGAAGAACCGTCAACGTCGCCGGAACAAAATGTGGTAAGTTTTAGGTTTTTTTTTTAAAAAAAGAAATTTTCGCCGCCGGAATTTTTTTTGCGCCACCAGAGCAGGGTAACGGATGAAAAATCCGTTACCCAACTGGAGGCAACGGAAAAGTAATCCGGTGCCTCGGTAACGGATTACTTATCCGTTGCCTCCAGTTGGGGTAACGGATTTTTCATCCGTTACCCTGCTCTGGTGGCGCAAAAAAAATTATTTTAAAACTTACCATTTGTTGATATTTTATTAAAATAATTAGTATTAGTATTAAAAAAAATTTAGTTAATATTTAATTTTCCGTGATAATTAGTATTGATTTGTAATTAGCGAATAATAGTACATCCGTTTCTGTTAATTTTGTTAATGAATATTTAGTTAATATTTGTTGATATTTTATTCAAATATCTATGCATATTATTGTAATTATTTTCATGATAAGTAGTAATTTTATAATAGTCGTTGCAAAAATTTATTTATGGATGCTTGTTATTAAGTTGAGAAATTGAATATGTAGTTAATAATAGTTGTGATTGGTAAATAAATAATAATGATTATTTGTTACGATAAGTAAGTAAATAATAGTGATTAATATTATTTAATTATATGTTGTCTAAATGGTAAAATGTTAAACATTATAGGTTTATTTGCCGGATTTTGGGGGTGATTATATAGATTATAATCACATGGTTTATAATGAAACACTATGGGCTGAGAAAAAGGAACTACAAGATTGGGTTAAGACAAGAGCACATGAAATCGGGTTTGTGATGGTTATTATGTCAAATCATAAACACGATCCTAGTGGTCGACCATATGTTTATATGAAATGTAACCGGGGCGCACCATATAGGGGTGAAGGTAGGGATCTTAGTGTAGCGAACGTGTAGCTACAAAGACAAAAGCTTTGTGGATGTAGAGCGGGAGTTAAGGTTGAGTATTTGGAGTACCACGATCGAACTGGATGGGTGATCAAAGCAGAACGGGGGATTAGGGGCATGCACAATCATGAGTTCATTCATTATCGTGAGGGCCACCGACCCATAAGCGGCCTTAGTCCGGCGGCTAAGGTTTTCGCTCGCGGTATGATAAAGTCGCACGTTAGGCCTGCTAGTATCATGAAAGCTGTGAATGAAAAATTTCCCGATGATCATCCAAATATGAGACACTTTTACAACCTGAAGGAAAAAGATAGAAGGGAAGCAATGGATGGTAGAGACGTGATGCAACACTTCCTTCACCTTGCTCGAGAGAGCAACTACCTTCATTGGATTAGGCAAGACGAGGGAGACAAATGCAATGGATCTGCGGCATTCATGGTGCACCCTCGTTCGGCAAATATCCTCCGCACTTATCCGCTTGTTGTTGGTATGGATGCAACATATAAAACCTACAAATATAACATGCCTTTTCTAGAGCTCATTGGGATGACGCCTTGTAACAAGAATTTTATGGTTGGGTATGCTCTGATGGCCAACGAAACATCTGATAGTTATAATTGGGTGTTGGACAAGTTTAGGTTGCTTATTAGAGTGAATATTGTCCCTGTTACACTCATTACCGACCGTGATTTGGGCCTTATGAAAGCGATCCGGGAAGTGTTTCCTAACTCTGCACATTTGCTATGTAGATGGCATATCAACAAAGACGTGCAGGCTAGAGTGAATAACATCATGGGCAACACCGATGTGGGTCCTAGATTCGTGAGCCGAACTTGGTATCGAATAATCAACGCGACCAACGAGAGGAGTTATGAGGCCGAGGTTGAGAATATGAGAGATGTTTACAGAAAGTGGCCTAAAATAATCCAATACGTGGAAACAACTTGGCTTGTGTACAAAGAGAAGTTTGTGCGGGCATGGACGAATAATGTACTTCATCTTGGAAACACGTGCACTAGCCGAGTTGAAAGTGCACACTCTGCACTGAAGTCTTGGGTTTTTAGTAGCACAACTGCATTGGACACCATCTTTTCTATTGCTCACAGTGAGATAGAAAATCAGGTGAAGAAGATTGAGAATGATTTGGAGGAAAGTCGGCGTCGGCACGGGATCTTGTACAAGACTCAGGCTTTGTATCAGTTAAATGGTCGAGTCTCGCATTACTGTTTAGAACTCTTACTGCAGGAGGAAAATCGTATGCGGGAGTTAGCCTATGAGGTATATCAGCGTTGCGGTTGCTCGTTGAGAACCACACATGCCATTCCCTGTGCATGCGCCATACGCAGACGATTGGAGGCGAAAGAGAGTCTGCACCTGACAGACTTACATCCTTATTGGACTACTTTGATCATTGGTGATGGTGTTAACAACCCTGTGTTTGTATCCAAGGCAGTACAGGATTCTCAGTACTTCTTAGAGTTGGTTAAGCAAGTTCAAAGTAGTGATCCTGCCGTATTGCGGAGCGCTACCCGGGTTCTAGAGGAACATCTGCGTAATCCTGGTGATTCAGCTTTTGAGCCCGAGATTGTCGAGAACCCCAAAGGGAGACCACGACGAAAGAATCACCCGAGTACAAAACGAAAGAAGAGTGGTTTTGAGCACACATCCAGCTCGTCTTCAAAGAGAAGCAGATTTGTAGGTTCAGTTATGAGCATGTCAACTTCTACAGGTAATATGTTTGTTAATTGTATGTATTGATTATTTATAACTTTAATTTGCTACGTACTGATAATTTTAATGGTGAATAATTTAATTGTTGTAGGTCGGGAAAACGTGGATGGAGAAGAGGGTTCTAGTGGGTTTCCATTTTACAAGAAGGTTCCTGCGATTGTTGGGCCATTCATTACTAGATGGACGAATGTCCAGGCGGACGGCAACTGTGGATTTCGAACTGTTGCAGATTGTTTTTTAGGGAGTGAAGACCATTGGGGTTTTGTCCGCCAAAATATGACAAATGAGATTGCTGCTCATCGGGATGTTTACACACGTATTTACTATGATGGGATAGACGCAACAATAAGGCACATTACTTGGAGTGGGGGGCCAGCATCTGAGGCTCATTGGATGGTTACTGTGCAAG
This sequence comes from Beta corolliflora, assembly GCA_947648045.1. NCBI lineage: Eukaryota > Viridiplantae > Streptophyta > Magnoliopsida > Caryophyllales > Amaranthaceae > Beta > Beta corolliflora. The sequence goes on from CANSZD010000274.1 coordinate 1,801,985, forward strand.
ACTTGTTTCCTATTGCCCAGATGTTCAATGCCGATCATGTTGGTAGGGACCGGGCCCCGGAGGGACAACTATATCCGTGTATCACTGTCCTTCCTTGGCGTGCTTCTGAATACACAATGGGTCCAACTAACGAACTCGTGATTGCACATCTTGGTACCTTTCAGCATTATATTAGACTCGAGTTACTTCCCGGATCACCCGTATCACCAATTCATAACTTATGGCATAACATGCATGAAGATAGTGTTGATGGTTGGGATCAGTTGTATGGTGTGAGACGCGCTTTATAGGACGAGTTACTCTCTACTTAGTATATAGTCTATATTCAGATCTATTCATTGATAATCGCATTTGTAATGATTAGCATAAGTTGATATGATATTAATATATAATGTTGCATTATAATAAGTTGCAATGATTGAAAGTGAAATAAGAAGTTGCAATTCATTATAATGTTTTATGTAAGGGCGCCTTATGATATTATATATAATGTTGGATTATAATAAGTTGCAATGATTCAAAGTGAAATAATAAGTTGCAATTCATTATAATGTTTTATGTAAGGGCGCCTTATGATATTAAGTTGTTATGATCATAATAAGTTGCTATGATCATAATAAGTTGCTATTTTTGAAATAATAATTTGCAATGATTCAAAGTGAAATAATAAATTGCATCATAAAACCACAGTTATAGTACGTAAGAAAATATTATCCGGACAAAACGTATCAATATAATACACCCGTACATAAAACATGGAATGAAAACACTGATATCAACTAGTACATGTGATGATCATGCGCATCCTCATCAGGGTCCCGTGCCCGATCTAACCGCAATGCAGCATTCCAATCCCGAGCGAGGTCATCCAACATCTTATATGCCGAAGAAGTGTTGGTCGCTGGTCATTGTGCCGATCCTCTGTCAAAGCTCTCGTGGCATCAAAATGTCGGGCCATCCACTGCAAAAAGTCAGTTAGTTATGTTATGTGTCGTGTCAATAATTTAACAACGAAATGCTAAACATAGATTAATTAAAATTGCATACGTAGTGGGTGTTTGTAGTGTTGGGTCGGGCCGGAACAGGCGTCCTATCTGCAGCGATAAGGGTAGGATGGGAATATGTACAATACCAATCCATGTACTCCCTCGAACTCTGTCCTGGACGACCAACCCGTCTCAACTGTGATACATTGAGACCCCCATAATATGGCATGAAACGCTGCCATGTAGACTCTGCTACGGTAACCGAGAACTAAACCTCATACTTCTTCGGATTTCCCGGTTTGTATGCAAAATCAGGCTGAAGAGGAGGGGAAGGAATGACCTGAACATAACCCAACTGTCGCAGTACACGATCTGGGTTATACGGCTCAATGATACCTCGATAACGAATCAAACCGACATACAACGTCCTCGGAATCATGGCAGCCTGGTCATCCCCATATGGCGTCCACATGACCTGAAATAGGATAAATGTAATAATTTGATTAGTTTAATGTAGTAGTAATATATGACAACATAATCATAAAATTTTTATTAATGCAATAAATTTCGTACCTCTGAAACCTGAAGGGTGTCCAAGCGTCTGCGAATGGACTCTAGTCGGATGAACTCCTTGCCGACGAGGTGGTAATCCCACTTTCGTGCCTGGGGCTCATGATCACTGAACGCAAGCCCATCTCGTTGAGGTCAGAAACACGGGAAGTACTCGTATATCCAGCACTGGAGGAGCGTGAGACACCCGGCAACCTGCTTGCTCTCCGCTCTACTCGCCACCCCTAGCTGACGATATAGGTACGCCAAAGCAGTTGAGCCCCATGAGTAAGCATGAACTGAATCAAGGTCATCCAGCTCACTAATGTTCTGGGGCATGAGGCGGGAACCACTCTTATCAGTGAAGAGGGTACACCCAAGTGTCAGGAGCATCCATGCGCGAAGCTGCACATCAGCTGGACGACCCTCAACCTTGCACCTATCGATAATCTTCTGAATGGTAACGCCACCGTTCTTCCAAACTCGTGCCTCCTCCTGTAATAACTCCTCACGAGTCAAGCCCAAGAGCTCCTCAAACCGTACATATAGATCAGAAGTAGGCAAAGCAGCACTCACAGTCCGACCCTCAATAGGAACACGTATGATCTGCCAAACGTCATGTAGCATGATCGCCATCTCTCCAAAAGGCATGTGAAACGTGTTTGTGTCGGGTTGCCAACGCTCTACAAACGCTGTAAGCAATGGAAAGTCAAGGTGCCCAAACATAATCCGTGGTAGCTGGGCAATAGAAGATCTATCCATGCGCTGCAACGACCGGCCAAGGGAAAGTCCAAGTCGTCAACGCATCAAAGGCACCGGAGCGGTTATGGCACAGCAAAACATCACTAGCCCTCGGATCGTGGTATATAAGGGCGCCGACGTAACCCCGACAAATAGGAATCACGCTACCGTCAAGTGGCCCCCCAGGCATCGCTTCGGTAACTAACCACGAAGTATCCCTAGCAGCTCTAGTCCTGCTCGTCAACCGACTACCTCCGGAACCCGACGCTCCCGAAACAAACCTCCCTCTTGTACCCTTTCTAACAGGCACACGGGAGGAGCCTTCACCCACATCAGCTCCATCACCACCGCTCATAGCATGATCTAACTCCTCCTCGTCCGCAGTATCTCATCCCGCACTATTAGGCGCATCCTCAGGAATAGGCATCTGCCTAGCCTGAGCATCAGCCCTCGCCCTCCTACTCGATGCATCAACACCACGAGATCGAGTGTGTCGTGGCGTCGATCCCTCAGGACCCTCAAGACCCTAATAAGCAATTATGTTAATTACTTATTATTTATTTAATGTCTACGTTATTATATTGTAATTACTACTAATCTATAACCATTGACATTCTAATAATTAATTAACTAAAATTATAAGGATAAATAAAACGAACATGCATTGACATAATATTATTAAAACATATTAACATGCGCAAACTAAGTAAATTAAATTATAACTATTCACTTTCTAATAATTAATTAACTAAAATTAAAACAACAAATCATATTAACATGCTAATATCATTAGTAAACATGCTCAAACATGCTAATATTACATGCTAATAAAAACAACTACCCTACACAACTAATATTAACATGCTAATAAAAACAACTAATAATATTAACATGCTAATAAAAACAACTAATAATATTAACATGCTAATATCATTACAATAAATAATAGTAATATGCTACTAATATAATATAATAACATGCTAATATCATTAAAATATTTTTATAATATAATAACATGCTCAAATAAATTAATTAACTAATTAAATAATAACTATTAAAATTAAATAAAACTATTATCACATGCTATTAAATAAATAATTAAATCAAACAAATTAAATAATACTAACATGTTACTAACATGCATTAACATAATAAAATCCTAATTACAACATAATCACACAAATTAACATATTAAATATTAAAATTAAAATAATAAATTAAAATAACTATTGACATAAATTATAAAAACCCAAATAAACACAAAATATTTTTTTTAATTCAAACAGAAATTATTAAAACAGAAATTATAAAAAACATAAATTATTTTAAAGAAACAATAAAATAAAATTATTAAAAAACATAAATTATTAAAAACATAAATAAAACATAAATTACAAAAAAGGAAAAAAAAAACCGAAACACCCCCTCCTCGCCGGAAAATCAGTGAGCACAAAAAGTGAAATTTTTTTTTTCGAAAATTCGCGGGGCAACGGATAGAAAATCCGTTACCACCACACAATGCTACCTCTGCGGTGGTAACGGAATACCGATCCGTTACCACCACGGTGGTAACGAATTTTCTATCCGTTGCCCCGCGAATTTTCGAAAAAAAAAATTTCCACCAAGTTTTCCGGCGAGAGGGGTGTGTTTTCCACTTCATATTTCCGGCTAAGGGGTCGGTTTTAACAACAAAAGACTACAAAACTAACCTGATTTGATGATTCTCTGACTTCCTTTGCCTTCTTCCTTGGGCCCATGCTTTTTCCGGCGACTTGTGGTGGTGGTGGTCGACTTTCTCACGCGGATCTGGATCTCGTCGGTGTGGTGGTGGTGTTGTGGTGTCGGTGGTGGTGTTATCTCCGCGGTGTGGTGGTGGTGTTGTGTGTCGGTGGTGGTGTTGTGGTGTCGGTGGTGGTGTGGGCTGCCGCCGATGTGATGGTGGTGTTGTGGTGTCGTTGGTGGTGGTGTTGTGGTGTCGGTGGTGGTGTTGTGGTGGTGGTGTTGTGGTGTCGGTGTTGGTGGTGGCTATGGATGGTGTGAGTGAGGAGTGTGAATGAGATGGGGAGTGAAGAGTGAGAGTGAGATGGGGACTGAAGAGTGAGTGATGGGGTATTGGGTTATTTATCAAGTATTTGTAGGGGTAGTTTAGGAGTATTTAAGAAAAAATACGGACGATTTTTAGTAAATACGGGCGGTAAATAGTAATTGGGCCCGGGCATTGCCCCGAGTGGTATTTCTTTTTCCGAACTTGATATGTAATTTTTTCAATTCACATTCAAATATAACAAAAGAAACTCAACATTTAAAAGGTACAAATATAACAATGTAGATATTTAAAGTATGATCAAAAGTTGGTTGAGATGGTAATTGTGCTATGTATAATAGCAAGATTTTACGGGTTCAAATCTTGTTGCAAGCCAATTTACTTTTGTTAGTTGACATGACATATGTACTGTAACACCCCCAAATTTCTCTCTTTTTGAATAATATATTTTAATATAAAACACTTGAGAAACTTGAGAGTATTACTGCCACGTGATAACGTTAAAGGCTAAAACTACTAACTACTAATTTAACAATGCAGCGGAAATTACTAATAATAACTTCTCTTTATTGATAATATAAAAACTTTATTATTCAACTATGACAATAATAGAATCTATAATCAATAAAAATAGCAACTCCTAGCTTAAGTATTATGCCTCACTAGCTCCCCCATGTGAAGTATGCATCAAATCAACCTGTAAATTCTGCTCACCAAAAGGGTCATCACAGGGACAAAGCCATAAAACAAACAAACAAAACGCGTGTCAGTAAAAATACCGAGTACATGTATATGCGGAAATTTAAATACTTTATTAAACATTCAAAATATTTCTATAAACCTTCGATACTTGTAATTCATACTTGTATAATATAAGGTATATAACTTTAATAAAACTATTTTCCTTGCCTAGGTACCTTTCCTAAAGTGTGCACACCCCCCAAGTTTAGTATTCCTTAACGAGTCTATGACGAGGGGAACTACCTTGTCCACATGACTTATACAAAAAGTACATGGGTAAAATATAATAGCTACCGTTCTTGTTAATAAATAACAAGTCGTTGCCTCTTTATAATTGCGATCATAAAAGACCAGATAACTAATAAAACCTTTCGGAAATAATCTTCCTTTAAAATAATAATAATAATAATAATACTTATAACTTTAGCCAAATAGTGGCATGTAATACGCAACTTGTTTATAAAAATATAAATCCTTGAAACTAATTTACCATACTCGAATTACAGTAGCGTGAAGAAATCTCAAGTCAACTAATAATGTTATCTGGGCACCTAATATATTGTACTACTATACTATAGTGATGCATAGAACTCGTGAGCAGGACATATGCACACTGCACTACAAACTTTATTTACATGATTCAACTTGAAAATAATAACAGGTTCTTAGACGAGACCGAGTAAGTGTAAGGCTAGATTTGTAACAACCGAGTAAGTATACTGCCAGGTTCTTAAAAAGAATCGGTTAAGTGATATAACTTTAGACTAGCTACAAGAATTAATGACATGTTCATGGTAAGTTTATAAATTTAACATACTCATGTAAACTCATACTAATCATAATAAGGCTCATGAAGTTCATAACAAAACTCATATAAACAAGCATTTCAATTCAAAATAACAACCCTAAAAACATGATACTACGCATGCAGAACAATATTTAAAGATCTACATATACACGCACCTTGAAAATTAATAACTACTAGGGAGAAGAGAGAGAAGGTAGGCTAAGAGGGAGAGAGAGTTTAAACTTGAGAAAAGAGATGTATTCCTCAAATTTGGTGTGAAGAATATGAGGGGTGGAGGCCCCTATTTATACTAGTTGGACAAGTAGAGTCATACTAGGACTCGGAACTAAAAGATGGATTTTTTAGAAAAGATAATTAATTTTAGCTAAGATACACTATTTCTTTATGATCATATAGCTAGAATAGGGGAATATTCCATAAGATAAATAGTCTAGATGCTAATTAACCAAAAGATTAAAAAAAACAAAGTAATCAATTTGGATACAAACTCACTGGCGTGAGTTTGCACCGAATCAAGTTTAAAAGATTTTTTTTTGTAAATCTTTTATTTTCCTTTTTGAATTTTCCTTTTAAAAATACTTTTAAATTTTCTAAACTAATTACTTGGATTATAATATGTAAACTTAGGCCCAATATTTAATTTGGGCTAGAGTCTATTTGAAAAACCCATAATCTATTATAAAAGCCTATTTAAAACCTTTATAATTAATAAAAAGCCTTTTTAATAAATAAAACCTTTTAAAAATTATAACTAATAACTTACTAAAAATACGGAGTATTACAGACTACCCCCCTTAAAAGAAGTTTCGTCCTCGAAACTTAAAGCAAGCAATGCAAGAGACAAGGCAAGTAACACATATATACCACCAACTTCCCATAAAAGTAAGCTGACTCACATAATAACTCATAAATAAGTCAAAATTAGGTCAAAAATAGGGTTCTAAGTCAAACGCGCGAAACTCTATCGCATTCTACCCCCCTTAAAAGGAGTTACGCCCCCGTAACTCTACTACTAACCTCTTCAAACAACTCTGGATATTTCTTTCGCATCTCAGCATCTGCTTCCCATGTTGCTTCTTCAGACTTCTGATTAGACCAGAGCACCTTAACGATTTTAACATCCTTATTCCATGTACTTCTAACCTTACTGTCTAAAATCTTAATCGGCCTTTCTTCATAAGACAAGTTCTCATCAATTTGGACTGTTTCAGGTTGCAATACATGCGATTTATCAGGGATATACCGTCTCAACTGAGATATATGGAACACATTATGAACACGACTTAATTCAGTGGGTAGGGCTAGTCTATAAGCCACCTTTCCAACCCTATCCAAGATCTCATATGGGCCTATAAACTTAGGGCTAAGCTTCCCTTTCTTTCCAAACCTCATCACACCCTTCATTAGTGAAACTTTCAAAAGCACTTTTTCTCCCACATCATATTCTTCCTCCCTACGCTTCAGATCTGCGTAGCTTTTCTGACGATCTTGGGCTGCCTTAATCTTTCCTTGAATCATCTTGACTTGCTGCACGGTCTCTTCAACCAATTAAGGTCCAAGTACAACTGTTTCACTTATATGGTTCCAACATAGTGGGCTTCTACATTTCCTACCATACAAAGCCTCGAATGGTGCCATGCCTATACTTGAATGATAACTGTTGTTATAGGAGAACTCTATCAGATCTAGATGATCTTCCCATGAACCCTGATATTCCATGACACAAGCTCTTAACATATCTTCTAAGGTTTGGATGGTCCTTTCAGTCTGACCATCAGTGGCTGGGTGAAAAGCAGTAATCATTAATAGCTTCGAACCAAAGGCTTGTTGTAGCTTCTGCCAAAAGTTAGACAAAAATCTAGAATCTAGATCAGACACAATATCCTTCGGTACTCCATGTAGTCTCAACACATGCTTGATGTAAGCCTTGGCTAGTTGATCCATAGACCATGTTGCCTTCATAGGTATGAACAATGTAGACTTGGTCAATCTATCAATAATTACCCATATCGTATCATTCCCAGATTTACCCCTAGGTAGAGCAACAACAAAATCCATCGAAATGGAATCCCACTTCCATCCTGGCACATCTAAGGGTTGGACTTTCCCTTGGGGTCTTTTATGTTCACTCTTCACCTTCTGACACCTTAAACACTTGGAAACAAATTCAGCTATGTCCAACTTCATACGAGCCCACCAGAAATTCTTCTTTAAGTCCTTATACAACTTATCACCCCCTGGGTGCATCGAATATGGAGAATTATGGCCTTCTTCCATGATTTTCAATTTCAAATCTTCGCAAGCTTCAGGTATACACCACCTTCCTTCCATTCTTAAACTTCCATCTTCATAAATTTCGAAATCTCCAGCATGACCCTCCCTCACCTTCTCTTTTATCTTTTCCATTTTCTCATCTTTCAATTGAGCTTTTTTAATTTGTTCAAACATAGAGGGTCCAATGGTCATTGCACTAAACATTTTCTCTACTTCTCCATATTGCATTACTTTAAGATTCATCTTCTGAAAGTCTAAACACAGTTGATCTGCCACCACCATAGTACTTAAGGTATGACTTGTCTTCCTACTCAAGGCATCTGCCACAACATTGGCTTTCCCTTCATGGTATTGGATATCCAAATCGTAGTCTTTTATGAATTCTAACCATCTTCTTTGCCTCATATTCAAGTCCTTTTGGGTGAAAATGTATTTCAAACTCTTGTGATCTGTATATATCTTACATGTCACCCCATACAAATAATGACGCCAAATCTTTAAAGCAAAGACTATTGCGGCCAACTCTAGGTCATGAGTAGGGTAGTTGACTTCATATGCCTTTAGTTGCCTTGATGCATAAGCAATGACTCTCCTATTTTGCATTAGGACGCAGCCTAGACCATGTTTAGATGCATCACTATATACTTCATAAGTATCGCTCCCATCAGGTAAGGATAACACAGGGGCTGTGGTTAGTCTTTCTTTTAGGATGGTGAAGGCCTTTTCACATTCTGGGCTCCAAATAAACTTGGACTCTTTCTTCATAAGGTTGGTCATGGGTCGGGCTATTTTGGAGAAATCCTTAACAAAACGTCTGTAGTAACCTGCCAGGCCTAGGAAACTTCTTATATCAGTCACATTCCTTGGAGTAGGCCATTCACTGACGGCTTCAATCTTCGCTGGATCAACGGCAACACCTTCCTTAGAAATGACGTGGCCCAGAAATGCCACTTTTTCCCGCCAAAACTCACACTTCGAAACTTTGCATACAATTGCTTCTTTTGGAGTGTTGACAAAATTATTCGGAGGTGTTTCTCATGCTCTTCTCTATTCTTAGAATAAACCAATATATCATCTATAAATACCACCACAAATTGGTCTAAGTATGGCTTAAAAATTCGGTGCATGAGATCCATAAATACTGCTGGCGCGTTAGTCAATCCAAAAGGCATCACTGTAACTCATAATGACCATAACGCGTCCTAAAAGCGGTCTTAGCAATGTCCTTATCAGCAATTCCTAACTGATGATACCCTGACCTTAAGTCAATTTTTGAGAAAATTCCGGCTCCCTTCAGTTGGTCAAACAAATCATCGATCCTTGGAAGAGGATACTTATTCTTGATGGTCACTTGGTTTAACTCACGGTGGTCAATACACAACATTAGACTACCATCCTTCTTCTTTACAAACAAGACAGGCGCACCCCATGGGGATACACTGGGCCTTATGTAACCCTTTTCTAATAACTCTTCCAATTGGGTCTTAAGCTCATTCATTTCTGCTGGAGCCATACGATATGGGGCTTTGGATATTGGGCCAGTTCCAGGCATTAAGCCTATAGTGAACTCCACTTCTCTTATTGGAGGCATTCCCGGGATTTCTTACGGAAAGACATCCCGAAATTCATTAACTACACAAATACAATGGATACTCTTTTCTTATACGAGTTCTTGAGTTGCATAGCGGAAACCATCCTTGGAGTGGGCTTCGACGATTTTTTACGTAGGTTATTTTGACTCCTTTTGGACCTTTCAAGGTCACTTTTTGGGCTCTCTGGTCTATTTGGGCTTTGAATTTCCCTAACCAATCCATTCCCAGAACAACATCTAGGTCATCTAATTCAAATTCAATTAAGTCTGAAGGAAAATTTGCCCCTACTATGGTCAATAAAACATCTCTATATAATTTAGTAACATCAATGACTTAATTTCTCTCTTTTTGAAACATATATTTTAATATAAAACACTTGAGAAACTTGAGAGTATTACTGCCACGTGATAACGTTAAAGGCTAAAACTACTAACTACTAATTTAACAATGCAGCGGAAACTAAATATAATAACTTCTCTTTATTGATAATATAAAAACTTTATTATTCAACTATGACAATAATAGAATCTATAATAAATAAAAAAATAGCAACTCCTAGCTTAAGTATTATTCCTCACTAGCTCCCCCATGTGAAGTATGCATCAAATCAACCTGTAAATTCTGCTCACCAAAAGGGTCATCACAGGGACAAAGCCATAAAACAACAAACAAAACGTGTGTCAGTAAAAATACTGAGTACATGTATATGCGGAAATTTAAATACTTTATTAAACATTCAAAATATTTCTATAAACCTTCATTGGATACTTGTAATTAATACTTGTATAATATAAGGTATATAACTTTAATAAAAATCCTTTTTCATTGCCTAGGTACCTTTTCTAAAGTGTGCACACCCCCCAAGTTTAGTATTCCTTACTGAGTCTATTACGAGGGGTTACTACTATGACTTATACAAAAAGTACATGGGTAAATATAATAGCTACCGTTCTTGCTAATAATAACAAGTCGTTGCCTCTTTATAATTGTGATCATAAAAGATCATAAAACTAATAAAAATCCTTCGAAAAATAATCCTCCTTTAAGAATAATAATTCTTAGCCATATAAAGGCATAAAATAACTTCTTTATGATATCCTCTTGAAAAGCATTTATAATAATACTAGATAAGAATAATTATTATATAACGCTAATAATAATAAAGTTAATAATTTAGTTCTATGCGATAATCATCCTCATGAACCTCAAAGATAAAATTCAAAATCCATACAGTACTCAAGCCTTACGTTTTTAACAACAATACCACTCAAAGTATAGTTCTTTGGAGATTAATTGTAATATAGCAATATGGCAATGATGACAAAGATGTTATGCACTTAACGCAATATGGCAATGATTACATAGCTCACGATTGTTGAAAATAAAATGAACCGTAGACACTAATATGTTTATATAATAAGTCAAAAATTCAACATACTCCTGAAAACTCATAATATTCATAATAAAACTCATAAAGTTCATAATTAAACTCATAAAAATATGTACTTCAATCTGAAATAACAACCCTAAAATATGATACTACGCATGCAGAACAATATTTAAAGATCTACATATACACGCACCTTGAAAATTAATAACTACTAGGGAGAAGAGAGAAGGTAGGCTAAGAGGGAGAGAGAGTTTAAACTTGAAAAAAGAGATGTATTTCTCAAATTTGGTGTGAAGAATATGAGGGGTGGAGGCCCCTATTTATACTAGTTGGACAAGTAGAGTCATACTAGGACTCGGAACTAAAGAGATGGGTTTTTGAGAAAAGATAAATAATTTTAGCTAGGATACATTATTTCTTTATGATCATATAGCTAGAATAGAGGAATATTCCATAAGATAAATAGTCTAGATGCTTAAATTAACCAAAAGATAAAAAACAAAATAACCAAATCTTGATAACATGAACTTAGCCCTGGCGGTGTGTTGCCGAAGTCAACGCTTTGATATTTTTTTTTTCTTTTTCTTTTTATAAATCTTTTGTAAATCTTTTGTAAATCTTTTATCTTTATTTTGTAAATCCTTTTTGAATTTTCCTTTTCAAAATATTTTTAATTTTTCTAAACTAATTACTTGGATTATAATAGGTAAAATTTTAGGCCCAATATTTAATTTGGGCTAGAGTCTATTTGAAAAACCCATAATTTATTATAAAAGCCTATTTAAAACCTTTATAATTAATAAAAAGCCTTTTTAGTATATAAAACCTTTTAAAAATTATACTAATAGCTTACTAAAAATACGGAGTATTACAGACTACCCCCCTTAAAAGAAGTTTCGTCCTCGAAACTTAAAGCAAGCAATGCAAGAGACAAAGCAAGTAAAACATATATACCACCAACTTCCTATAAAGTAAGTTGGCTCACATAATAACTCATAAATAAGTCAAAATTAGGTCAAAAATAGGATTCTAAGTCAAACGTGCGAAACTTTATCGTATTCTACCCACCTTAAAAGGAGTTACGCCCCCGTAACTCTACTACTAACCTCTGCAAACAACTTTGGATATTTCTTTCGCATCTCAGCCTTTGCTTCCGATGTTGCTTCTTCAGACTTCTTATTAGACCAGAGCACCTTAACGATTTTAACATCCTTATTCCGGGTACTTCTAACCTTATTGTCTAAAATCTTAATCGACCTTTCTTCATAAGATAAGTTCTCATCAATTTGGACTGTTTCAGGTTGCAATACATGCGATTTATCAGGGATATACCGTCTCAACTGAGATATATGGATCACATTATGAACACGGCTTAATTCAGTGGGTAGGGCTAGTCTATAGGCCACCTTTCCAACCCTATCTAAGATCTCATATGGGCTTATAAACTTAGGGCTAAGCTTCCCTTTCTTTCCAAACCTCATCACACCCTTCATTGGTGAAACTTTCAAAAGCACTTTTTCTCCCACTTCATATTCTTCTTCCCTACGCTTCAGATCAGCGTAGCTTTTCTGACGATCTTGGGCTGCCTTAATCTTTCCTTGAATCATCTTGACTTGCTGCACGGTCTCTTCAATCAATTGAGGTCCAAGTACAACTGTTTCACTTATATCGTTCCAACATAGTGGGTTTCTACATTTCCTACCATACAAAGCCTCGAATGGTGCCATGCCTATACTTGAATGATAACTGTTGCTATAGGAGAACTCTATCTAATCTAGATGATCTTCCCATGAACCCTGATATTCCATTACACAAGCTCTTAACATATCTTCTAAGGTTTGGATGGTCCTTTCAGTCTGACCATCAGTGGCTGGGTGAAAAGCAGTACTCATTAATAGCTTCGAACCAAAGGCTTGTTGTAGCTTCTGCCAAAAGTTAGACAAAAATCTAGAATCTCGATCAGACACAATATCCTTCGGTACTCCATGTAGTCTCAACACATGCTTGATGTAAGCCTTGGCTAGTTGATCCATAGACCATGTTGCCTTCATAGGTATGAACACTGTAGACTTGGTCAATCTATCAACAATTACCCATATCGTATCATTCCCAGATTTACCCCTAGGTAGAGCAACAACAAAATCCATCGAAATGGAATCCCACTTCCATCCTGGTACATCTAAGGTTTGGACTTTCCCTTGGGGTCTTTTATGTTCACTCTTCACCTTCTGACACGTTAAACACTTGGAAACAAATTCAGCTATGTCCAACTTCATACGAGCCCACCAGAAATTCTTCTTTAAGTCCTTATACAACTTATCACCCCCTGGGTGCATCGAATATGGAGAATTATTGTAACACCCCGATAATTCTCTCCTTCAGAAATACCTTTATAACACAAAACTTAGAGAATTACCCAAGTATTATCGCCCGTGTGATAACGTATCGGCTTATTCAGAATTTTGCAGCGGAAAACAATTAATTGAACTTCAAACTTTATTGTCATAAATAAACAAATAACTAGGTACTTCAAAAACAATTAACTTTAAATGTCTACTCAAACGAACTTATTAAAATACGTTCCTATTAATGTGACAACATGACAACTTAAATCACACAAGTTCTCCATTCCCAGATTCCCAATGATGCTACATCTGCGAACCTGTAAATGTCAATGCTCTAAAGAGTCTGCTCACCAAAATTGGGTCATCACAGGATCAATAAGGCAAAGCCATGATCAACACATACAAACAAAGCACGTAATCAGCAAAGCTGAGTACTACATAATAATATAAAACTTACCTAACATGATACTAAATAATAACATGCAGGGATAAATAATAATATAATCATATAACATTTCTGCAGACAACTTTTACTGAACTAAACTCTAAACATCTTTTTATTACTCAAATGGAATAGTTATTGGACCTGAGTTGTCTTATCTACTAAGCCTTCATTACGAAGACGAAATACGGGAGCTACCACGTATTCCAGAAATGACCTGCGATATCGAGGAACCTTTGCTAACTGAAAAAGGGATGGTGATCAATCCATCTCCTGTAAAAGCCATGGGCTACCACCATGTACTCCAACTCCTAATGTCCAACTCTAGACGTGCACCAGTCTAAAGTCTATAACCATCCTCGTTACACTTTACGTTCTTTACAGATTATTACTTGTTATGACACACATTCAAGCAATACAGAAATAACCATTCAACATACACAACTGAACTTCTTTTATCTTAGGATTTAATAAGTGGTCACAACTTACAATCCAAGACTTACTTCTTTTAAATCTTAACTTTCTCATTTGTTGAACCTAGCCAACAATCAAACTTACCTTTAAAAGGCATACTTATCAACTTACCAAATAAGGCCCACAGTCCTCATTAAGCAGTGAAAATAATACTTGTAAGGGAACACATGAAAAACCATGAATCAATCTCAATAATATATTAATTCCCCCATGTAAATTAATAATTAAAGTTCCCATCCACATGCTTGCATCAATAAATCCATACAAACATGACAATTTTTTTTACTCATAATAACTTTAGTAATTAACATGCTTGCTCACAGGCATACAACATGTAGAAATCAATCATACTAAAAATCATATATGAACTTATAAAGTTCCTATACATGATACTACAACTTTTTCCTCCTTAAATCATGATACTAATCATATAATCACACAAGTATGTACGTACCTTGTGTAAACTAATCGGCGAGGCCACTTTTAACCCTTTAAAAGTCTCCTACGTAATATTCTCCGCCTAGAAAATCAATACAACTAAAATCAATACTCTTAAATAAAAAGACAGCAACTTTAAAATATTTAAAATCCCCTTTAAACATATTCAAAAGTTGATTTTTCTACCAAAACTCCAATTACTTTTAATTCCTAGCATAGTACTACCATACTAGTAATTAAAATTCTTAAAACTCCCTAAATAAAATACTTTCTGAAATTCCAGCAACTTATAAAATAATAAAACCTTCTTTAAACCCACTTAAACATGCTTAAAATCATAAATTAAATCAATCTCATAGTATATAACATGCTACTATGGTTTTCTAATAATTAACACCCTAAAAATCCATGCTTTAATTATTAAAACTTAAATCTAACAATAATAAACAAATCTGAATTTTTATTCTTATAATATAATATATATATGAATTAAGATTATTCATTAAAACAGTAAATTAACATTGATAATCATGATTAATATTAAAATAAAGCATAAAAACATAGTCTTTAATGGAAAACTTGAGGAAAAAGGAAAGAATTAAACCAACTCAAGATGAAAGGGAGGAGGCGCCAGCCAAGGAGGAGTCTTGGTGGCAAGCGGCGACGGTCACGGCGGTCAACGACGGCGGTGGTGACGTTTCTTAGCAAGGAAGAAAGCGTTACTTGAAGAAGAAGAAGAAGAAGAAACAAAAGCTTGAGAGGAAGAAGAAAAGAAAAATCACGTGGAAGAGGAGAGAGAGAGAACCGTGAGAATTGAGAGGAAGAGTGAAGAAAAAATAGTTTGTGTAGGGCAAATAATTGGGCTTAGGGTATTTATAGGTAGGGTTTTCTTTTTGGGCTTAGGAAAAGGAGATTGAGTTTGAATATAATTTGATGACAACTAGGATTGATAAATTAGAACTCCTAGCATCAATATAACTCCTTTTTCTAATCTACTTAGAATTTGGGTTCCTCAAGTCCACTTAGACTTCTTTTCCAAATCAAATTCGTATTTCAAACCATTTTCAAAGCATGACTAATTAAAATATTTTCAACTTTATTACATTCTTAAAATAATTTCATTTGACTTTTTAAAAATAGTCAACCTACTTTAAATAGTAAAATCATTTCAACTAAAATATAAATATATATGTGATAAAATATATTTATAAAATCCTTTAAAATTATGGGGGATTACAGTCTATCCCTCTTAAAAGAAGTTTCGTCCCAAAACTTGACACGAAAACTCACATATTTTCAAAACTTGCACTTCAACTTTTCAAAAGTTTACAAAGAATTGTGCCACTTGTGCACACTTTTGCTAACTTAAAACATTTGTGTTACTTATGAACACACTTTCTTATGCGGAGAGTCTACTTCTTTAGCACTAAAATGTGCAAATTGCTCAACATAGGCATACATATGCATAAAAATCTCATAAAAATAGACAAAAAGCGCGAAATTTATCGCATTCTATCCCCCTTAAAGAAAACGAGTTACGCCCTCGTAACTCACCTCTAGGAACAGATCTGGATACTTCTTTTTCATCTCATCTTCGGCTTCCCACGTAGCCTCTTCAGATTCGTGGTTAGACCAAAGTACTTTCACGATATGGACATCCTTATTGCGTGTACTACGCACTTTTCTGTCGAGAATCCTGACAGGCCTTTCCTCATATGTGAGGCTACTATCGATCTGAATTCGCTCAGGCTCTAGGACATGGCGTTCATCAGGAATATAACGTTTAAGTTGAGAAATATGGAACACGTCATGCATCTTTTCAAACTTCATTGGCAAAGCCAATCGGTAGGCTACTTTCCCAATGCGCTCCAGAATCTCATATGGGCCTACATACTTAGCACTTAACTTGCCCTTTTTCCCAAATCTCATGACGCCCTTAGTGGGTGATACCTTCAAGAACACCTTATCACCTATAGCAAACTCATCTTCACGCCGCTCAAGTCCGCATAACTCTTCGTCTATCTTGCGCGGCTTGAATTCTAGCCTGAATCGATCGACATTCTTGACGGTTTCTTCAATAAATTCCGTTCCCAAGACTATATTCTCACTAAAGTCATTCCAACAAATAGGGCTTCTACATTTCTGTCCATATAAGGCCTCGAAAGGTGCCATCTTAATACTCGCATGGTAACTATTGTTATAAGAAAACTCGATCAGGTCTAATTGGTCCTCCCAACTACCTTGAAAATCAATAGCACATGCTCTCAACATATCCTCCATCGTTTGGTTAGTCCTCTCAGTCTGACCATCAGTCGCAGGGTGAAAGGCGGTACTCATCTTCAATGTTGTCCCAAGATTTAATTGGACCTTCTGCCAAAATTTCGAAAGAAACCTAGAGTCACGGTCAGAAATGATATCCTTTGGAACTCCATGTATCACCACATGCTTAACATACGTTTTCGCAAGTTACTTCTTCTTCCATGTCTCTTTGATTGGTATGAACACGGCAGACTTCGTCAAACGGTCCACAATAACCCAAATAGTATCATTGCCACTCCTTGTTCCAGGCAAAGCAGTTACAAAATCCATCGATATGGAATCCCACTTCCATCCCGGAACCTCTAATGGTTGAACTTTCCCCATGGGTCGCTTGTGATCTATCTTCACCTTCTGGCAGGTTAGGCACTTAGACACATACTCAGCTACCTCTCGCTTCATGTCTGGCCACCAATAGATCTGCTTAAGGTCCTTATACAGCTTGTCACCCCCAGGGTGCACAGAGTACGGTGTATTATGCCCCTCGTCCATAAGACGTCTCTTAAGCCCATCACATTTTTGTGGTACACACCACCTTCCTTTGAATCTCACACTACCATCATCATGGATCTGTAAATCACTTTCCTTACCTTGACCCATCTTCTCCTTAATCTTCTCCAAATGCTCATCCCCAACTTGACCCTCTTTGATCTCATCTAGAATTGACAATCCCAATGATAAAGCACTCAATCTTGCCTCGATCTCCCCAGGATTTAGGATTTCTAGACTAAGCCTTTGCATATCTCGACACAACTCCTCAGGAACTACCAAGGCGCTCATGCTATGACTCGATTTCCTACTCAGTGCATCAGCGACTACATTTGCCTTCCCCTCATGGTATTGGATGTCTAAGTCATAGTCCTTTATCAACTCCAGCCATCTCCTCTGTCTCATATTGAGGTCTTTCTGGGTAAAGATGTACTTCAAGCTCTTATGATCTGTGAATATCTTGCAAGTCACCCCATACAAGTAGTGTCTCCAAATCTTTAAAGCGAACACAATGGCAGCTAACTCTAGATCATGGGTAGGGTAATTAGCCTCATAAGGTTTCAACTGACACGACGCATACGCAATTACCTTCCCATTCTGTTGTAACACACATCCTAAACCATTCTTCGAAGCATCACTATATACCTCAAATCCCTCATTCCCATCAGGTAGGGTCAAAACAGGTGCAGAGGTTAAACGATCTTTTAAAATCTGAAAGGCTTCTTCACACTTTTCACTCCACTCAAATTTTGACTCCTTCTTCATCAAGTTGGTCATAGGTCTTGCTATTTTTGAGAAATCTTTCACAAATCTCCTATAATAACCAGCTAGACCTAGGAAACTTCTAATATCTGACACACTCTTTGGAGTTGGCCACTCACTCACAGCTTGAATTTTGGCAGGATCTACTGAGACTCCCTCCTTAGACACATAGTGACCCAGAAACGCTACTTTCTCCAAACGGAATTCACACTTAGAGAACTTGGCATACAATTGGTTTTTCCTCAATGTCTCCAAAATGATCCTCAAGTGCTTATCATGCTCATCTTCATTTCTCGAATATATCAGAATGTCATCAATGAAAACTACCACAAACTTATCTAGAAACTCATGGAAGATCCTATTCATTAAATCCATAAATATGGCAGGTGCATTGGTTAACCCAAAAGGCATTACAGTGAACTCATAATGACCGTAACGAGTCCTAAATGCAGTCTTAGGTATATCCTTATCAGCTACTCTCAACTGGTGATACCCCGAACACAAATCAATTTTTGAGAACACGCTCGCTCCATTTAATTGATCAAATAGGTCATCTATCCTAGGCAAAGGGTACTTATTCTTGATGGTTACGTTATACAATTCCCTATAATCGATACATAACCTCATACTCCCATCCTTCTTCTTAACAAACAACACAGGAGCTCCCCAAGGTGATGCACTAGGTCTAATATAACCCTTATCGAACAACTCTTGCAACTGCGTCTTCAACTCACTCATTTCCGGAGGTGCCATTCTATAGGGTGCCTTAGATATAGGTGCAGTTCCAGGAATTAAGTCTATGGTGAACTCAACAGCTCTCGCAGGTGGCATACCTAAAATCTCACTTGGAAACACATCCATAAACTCGTTCACAATTGGAACATCCTCAAGCTTCACTTCAACTTCCTTACTCACATCCTGCACACTACAGAAGAATAACTCACACCCCTTTCTCATCAACTTTCTTACTTGCATAGCAGAGATAACTCCAAACTTCTTAGGTTTCCCAAAGCGTCGATATGAAGTCAACTTACCCAAAGGATTCCTTAGAACTACTTTCTGAACTTCACAATTTATTTTGGCCTTGTATAAACTTAACCAATCCATCCCCAGAATTACATCCAGATCTCCCAGATTAAACTCTATCAAGTCAGAAGGAAAAACACAGTCTCCTATCTTTAGAGGCAAGTTTTTAAACAATTTGGTACACCTTATGGTCTCACCAGTAGGTATACTAACAGGTAAATCAATTTCTTCGGGATCTACTAAACCCATACTTCGGATAAACGGATCTACGAAACGAAAGAATAAGTCGCCCCGAATCAAATAATGTTTTAACAAGGACTGAGTTAATATAAAAATTACCAGAAACTACGTCGGCGGATTTTTCAGCTTCCTTTCGACTCATCACGAACATTTTTCCCGCAGGCTTACCTTGGTTGGGGTTCTCACTTGCAGACTTATTATAGTTCCCCTGAGTATTCTGCTGTCCTCCAGACTTAGGACCTTGGTTCCCTAACTGGTTGAACCCTGATCTGACCTGATTTCCACTCCCCTGACCTTTCTGATCTTTACCGTGCTTAGAGTAGCACTCGTACTCCCTATGACCCTTCTTTTGGCAGTAGTTACAAGTCACTAGTTCTCCCTTACAGTCTTTCCCAGGATGGTTTTTGTCACAGAACTTGCAGTGATGCACTCTCTCAGGTCTACCCTTGCTGCGGTTATCCTGGTTGTACCTCCTTGGAAATTCCCATTACCATTCGCTTCTCTTGAAATTCCCTTGGTTTCCCTCAAGCATTAAAATCTTTCCTCTTTTCACCTACTACTACATTTTTCTTATCTCTCCTCGATCGCAGACCATAGATATGAGATGCTCTCCCATACACAACATCTAGGGACGTAAAGGTCTCTCCCCCTAATCCTCTTGTATTTCCTCGGTTAAACCTTGTTCAAACCTCTGAGCTTTAAGCTCTTCAGTTGCTACAACCTCAGGTGCAAATCTGGACAGGGCTATGAATTTGCCGTAGTACTCAGAGATGGTCATACTACCCATCCTAAGGTTAATGAATTCTTGGGCTTTTTGCTTCCTCATAAAAGCAGGGTAAAACTTCCCTCTCAAGGCAGTCACAAATGCATCCCAATTAAATCCTTCCACAGCACTCAATTTAGCTCCGCCCTCTCTCCACCATAAATCAGCTTCATCTTTCAGATATAGCACAGCCTGACCCACTCTCATATTTTCAGGGCAGTTCACAACCTCAAAAAGTTTCTCAAACTCCCTAATCCAGTTTTCTAAGAAGGTTGGGTCGGCTTGCCCCTTATAGTATGGTGGCTTAACCTTAGCTAGTCTTTCGAACATTTCCCAGTGAGTCTCGGGACGCTCGGCTCGCTCCCGAGTCAATTTTTCCGCCAAGAGGCGAATAGCATTGCTAGGTCGTTGTTGTTAGCCATTCTACTTCGGGACCGTAAGTAATATAATCCTACTTTAGGTTCCAAAGATAACTCACATTTCCATCTAAGAAGGCAACATTTGATTTGATCATTAAAGATCGCATCAACAAACAATTTCTCAACTAGTTCCAAGTTCAACATGAAATGTTCTCTAATAATCACATAATCATCCATATAAAATATATTCACATCAACATGCAAGTAGAAGCAAACAAGCACGAATATAATCGCAAAAGAAGAAAAATAAAAATAAAATATTCCCATCACGTGCCCAGAATAAATTCTTACTCACTCTTATAAATAATAATAACTTTTATTCTTCCATAACGGGTATTTAAATAAAATGAATGCTACTATAATATTATACCTTCCTAAAAGAAAACAATAATTGTATGAAACTATTCTATAATTGTTGGTCCACTAACCAACCTTATTATATAATATATCATTCCCCTACTCGCTAGTAGTAAGAATAAAAAAAGAATAATAATAATAAAAAAATAGTAACCTAAGGTAACACATTATCATTTCTGTCCTCAAATTCTATATATAGCTCAGGTACGAAGATCTCATCTTCAAACTCATCTATGTCCTCATCATAATATTCGACATATCTCCTTTGTCGTTTGGATCTCCTTGAAGGTTGAGGTTCTTCATCCTCTGACTCTGAATCAGTTTCAACCCTGAATGATGCATGGTAAATGTCTCTTCTGGTTTGACCCCTAGCACGGTCGAACTCCACAATGAGCTCATCATCACTGTCCACCTCTGACCTTAATATCTTACGCATAACCCACTCGAAACCGGTATATTCATTATCAATGACATGCACATTATCGTCACTTTCATCATCACTTAATACAATAGGATTTTGGTAACTCCTTACTCTGGCAGACATGATTAAGGATCTACAACAGATAAATATTTTCAATTACATTTTAAGTACTCTCCCTGTACGTAATTCCCAACAATAATAATAAAAGATGCCATTAACATCATAGGCACAAAGTATAACAATCAGCAGGGAAGAATTATATAAACAGTTGCAGGGAAGAAAAATAATCATGAATAGTCAGCAGGGAAGAAAAATTATTAACATACTGAACTAACTATTCAATGCAGACATATAATATTGCTATCCTATATGCCCTTCCTATTGCTACCCATTCTCACAATATTACCAGTAAAACTTCAAAGCCATGAAAAATAATGCAGACACTTTTATAAAATAATAAAATTAAGTGTCTAAAAATAAAATATTTCACAAACAAAAAAAAAAAATCCGAACATATATATAAAAAAAAATTTCGATAAAAAAATTTCGGCTATCATAAAAATATAACTTCGAAATTCAGCTCAAAAAAAAAAAAAATATTTCGGCCCCTTATAAAAAAAAAATTCGGATCCTATAAAAAGAATATTTTTCGGTCCTCTTTTAAAAAAAATATAAATATATATATTCCTATAACGAATAAGTAGGAGCAATTCTAAGAGTTTATTTAAATAACTAGTAAGTTAATTAGGCGCCTAAAAGTTTTGAAAATAACCTAAAGCTCTGATACCACTTTGTAACACCCCGATAATTCTCTCCTTCAGAAATACCTTTATAACACAAAACTTAGAGAATTACCCAAGTATTATCGCCCGTGTGATAACGTATCGGCTTATTCAGAATTTTGCAGCGGAAAACAATTAATTGAACTTCAAACTTTATTGTCATAAATAAACAAATAACTAGGTACTTCAAAAACAATTAACTTTAAATGTCTACTCAAACGAACTTATTAAAATACGTTTCTAATAATGTGACAACATGACAACTTAAATCACACAAGCTCTCCATTCCCAGATTCCCAATGATGCTACATCTGCGAACCTGTAAATGTCAATGCTCTAAAGAGTCTGCTCACCAAAATTGGGTCATCACAGGATCAATAAGGCAAAGCCATGATCAACACATACAAACAAAGCACGTAATCAGCAAAGCTGAGTACTACATAATAATATAAAACTTACCTAACATGATACTAAATAATAACATGCAGGGATAAATAATAATATAATCATATAACATTTCTGCAGACAACTTTTACTGAACTAAACTCTAAACATCTTTTTATTACTCAAATGGAATAGTTATTGGACCTGAGTTGTCTTATCTACTAAGCCTTCATTACGAAGACGAAATACGGGAGCTACCACGTATTCCAGAAATGACCTGCGATATCGAGGAACCTTTGCTAACTGAAAAAGGGATGGTGATCAATCCATCTCCTGTAAAAGCCATGGGCTACCACCATGTACTCCAACTCCTAATGTCCAACTCTAGACGTGCACCAGTCTAAAGTCTATAACCATCCTCGTTACACTTTACGTTCTTTACAGATTATTACTTGTTATGACACACATTCAAGCAATACAGAAATAACCATTCAACATACACAACTGAACTTCTTTTATCTTAGGATTTAATAAGTGGTCACAACTTACAATCCAAGACTTACTTCTTTTAAATCTTAACTTTCTCATTTGTTGAACCTAGCCAACAATCAAACTTACCTTTAAAAGGCATACTTATCAACTTACCAAATAAGGCCCACAGTCCTCATTAAGCAGTGAAAATAATACTTGTAAGGGAACACATGAAAAACCATGAATCAATCTCAATAATATATTAATTCCCCCATGTAAATTAATAATTAAAGTTCCCATCCACATGCTTGCATCAATAAATCCATACAAACATGACAATTTTTTTTACTCATAATAACTTTAGTAATTAACATGCTTGCTCACAGGCATACAACATGTAGAAATCAATCATACTAAAAATCATATATGAACTTATAAAGTTCCTATACATGATACTACAACTTTTTCCTCCTTAAATCATGATACTAATCATATAATCACACAAGTATGTACGTACCTTGTGTAAACTAATCGGCAGGCCACTTTTAACCCTTTAAAAGTCTCCTACAGAATATTCTCCGCCTAGAAAATCAATACAACTAAAATCAATACTCTTAAATAAAAAGACAGCAACTTTAAAATATTTAAAATCCCCTTTAAACATATTCAAAAGTTGATTTTTCTACCAAAACTCCAATTACTTTTAATTCCTAGCATAGTACTACCATACTAGTAATTAAAATTCTTAAAACTCCCTAAATAAAATACTTTCTGAAATTCCAGCAACTTATAAAATAATAAAACCTTCTTTAAACCCACTTAAACATGCTTAAAATCATAAATTAAATCAATCTCATAGTATATAACATGCTACTATGGTTTTCTAATAATTAACACCCTAAAAATCCATGCTTTAATTATTAAAACTTAAATCTAACAATAATAAACAAATCTGAATTTTTATTCTTATAATATAATATATATATGAATTAAGATTATTCATTAAAACAGTAAATTAACATTGATAATCATGATTAATATTAAAATAAAGCATAAAAACATAGTCTTTAATGGAAAACTTGAGGAAAAAGGAAAGAATTAAACCAACTCAAGATGAAAGGGAGGAGGCGCCGGCCAAGGAGGAGTCTTGGTGGCAGCAGCGACGGTCACGGCGGTCAACGACGGCGGTGGTGACGTTTCTTAGCAAGGAAGAAAGCGTTACTTGAAGAAGAAGAAGAAGAAGAAACAAAAGCTTGAGAGGAAGAAGAAAAGAAAAATCACGTGGAAGAGGAGAGAGAGAGAACCGTGAGAATTGAGAGGAAGAGTGAAGAAAAAATAGTTTGTGTAGGGCAAATAATTGGGCTTAGGGTATTTATAGGTAGGGTTTTCTTTTTGGGCTTAGGAAAAGGAGATTGAGTTTGAATATAATTTGATGACAACTAGGATTGATAAATTAGAACTCCTAGCATCAATATAACTCCTTTTTCTAATCTACTTAGAATTTGGGTTCCTTAAGTCCACTTAGACTTCTTTTCCAAATCAAATTCGTATTTCAAACCTTTTTCAAAGCATGACTAATTAAAATATTTTCAACTTTATTACATTCTTAAAATAATTTCATTTGACTTTTTAAAAATAGTCAACCTACTTTAAATAGTAAAATCATTTCAACTAAAATATAAATATATATGTGATAAAATATATTTATAAAATCCTTTAAAATTATGGGGGATTACAATTATGGCCTTCTTCCATGATTTTCAATTTCAAATCTTCGCAAGCTTCAGGTATACACCACCTTCCTTCCATTCTTAAACTTCCATCTTCATGAATTTCGAAATCTCCAGCATGACCCTCCATCACCTTCTCTTTTATCTTTTCCATCTTCTCATCTTTCAATTGAGCTTCTTTAATTTGTTCAAACATAGAGGGTCGAATGGTCATTGCACTAAACATTTTCTCTACTTCTCCATATTGCATGACTTCAAGATTCATCTTCTAAAAGTCTAAACACAGTTGATCTGCCACCACCATAGTACTTAAGGTATGACTTGTCTTCCTACTCAAGGCATCTGCCACTACATTGGCTTTCCCTTCATGGTATTGGATATCCAAATCGTAGACTTTTATGAATTCTAACCATCTTCTTTGCCTCATATTCAAGTCCTTTTGGGTGAAAATGTATTTCAAACTTTTGTGATTTGTATATATCTTACATGTCACCCCATACAAATAATGACGCCAAATCTTTAAAGTAAAGACTATTACGGCCAACTCTAGGTCATGAGTAGGGTAGTTGACTTCATATGGCTTCAGTTGCCTTGACGCATAAGCAATGACTCTCCTATTTTTCATTAGGACGCACCCTAGACCATGTTTAGATGCATCACTATATACTTCATAAGTATCACTTCCATCAGGTAAGGATAACACATGAGCTGTGGTTAGTCTTTCTTTTAGGATGGTGAAGGCTTTCTCACATTCTAGGCTCCAAATAAACTTGGACTCTTTCTTCATAAGGTTAGTCATGGGTCGAGCTATTTTGGAGAAATCCTAAACAAAACGTCCGTAGTAACCTGCCCGGCCTAGGAAACTTCTTACATCAGTCACATTCTTTGGAGTAGGCCATTCACTGACGGCTTCAATCTTCGCTGGATCAACGACAACACCTTCCTTAGAAATGACGTGGCCCAGAATTGCCACTTTTTCCAACCAAAACTCACACTTCGACAACTTTGCATACAATTGCTTTTGTTGGAGTGTTGACAAAATTATTCGGAGGTGTTCCTCATGCTCTTCTCTCTTCTTAGAGTAAACCAATATATCATCTATAAATACCACCACAAATTGGTCTAAGTATGGCTTAAAAAATTCGGTGCATGAGATCCATAAATACTGCTGGCGCGTTAGTCAATCCAAACGGCATCACTGTAAACTCATAATGACCATAACGCGTCCTAAAAGCGGTCTTAGCAATGTCCTTATCAGCAATTCTTAACTGATGATACCCTGACCTTAAGTCAATCTTTGATACCACTTTGTAACACCCCCAAATTTCTCTCTTTTTGAAGCATATATTTTAATATAAAACACTTGAGAAACTTGAGAGTATTACTGCCACGTGATAACGTTAAAGGCTAAAACTACTAACTACTAATTTAACAATGCAGCGGAAACTAAATATAATAACTTCTCTTTATTGATAATATAAAAACTTTATTATTCAACTATGACAATAATAGAATCTATAATAAATAAAAAAATAGCAACTCCTAGCTTAAGTATTATTCCTCACTAGCTCCCCCATGTGAAGTATGCATCAAATCAACTCCGTAAATTGCGTTCACCAAAAGGGTCAACACAGGGGACAAAGCCATAAAACAACAAACAAAACGCGTGTCGAAAAAAATGCGAGTACATGTATATGCGGAAATTTAAATACTTTATTAAACATTCAAAATATTTCTATAAACCTTCCTTGGATACTTGTAATTAATACTTGTATAATATAAGGTATATAACTTTAATAAAAATCATTTTTCCTTGCCTAGGTACCTTTCCTAAAGTGTGCACACCCCCAAGTTTAGTATTCCTTACTGAGTCTATTACGAGGGGTTACTACTTTGTCCACATGACTTAGGGCTGTTCTCCCCGGCTTATTTTCGGTCGGTTGCAATCGCCCGTTCGGTTGCGTTTCGGTTCGGTTCGGTAATTTTTATTATATGATTATAAAACAATGATAATTATTATTATTATCATTATTATTATTACTACTATTACTATTACTATTGTAAATATTAATATCATCATTACAATTATTATCCGAAAGTTGTAAGTATTTAATTCAGCTATAGTATTGCAAGTATGTAGCTTGGCAGATATGGTATTGTCTTCATGGAATTGTTAGAAGTACACGGATCAATACCCACTCATGGCATTTCTCTCGTTTTTTCCTTCATAAAGATTCTCCTTTGTATTTTTTTCTTAAATTGAAAATTGTTAAATATAATGTACACATCCTATTAAATTTCTAACATTCTTTTTAAGCGTTTGGTGATAAAGTATATTCTATATTTCGATATTCTAATTTTGTTCGTCAAATTATTAGTTTATCTGTTTATTACGGACTACTCCATCTCTATCACAATAATTTATTATTATTATTTAATAATAATTATTATTATTATTATTATTATGTTTAGTGATAAAATTATTATTAATAAATCATTTCAGTTCAGTTCAGTTGCAATCAGTTCAGTTCAGTTCAGTTGTTTTATGCCGAAGAGAACAGGCCCTTATACAAAAAGTACATGGGTAAATATAATAGCTACCGTTCTTGCTAATAATAACAAGTCGTTGCCTCTTTATAATTGTGATCATAAAAGATCATAAAACTAATAAAAATCCTTCGAAAAATAATCCTCCTTTAAGAATAATAATTCTTAGCCATATAAAGGCATATAATCATTATAATAATACTAAATAAGAATAATTATTATATAACGCCAATAATAATAAAGTTAATAATTTAGTTCTATGCGATAATCATCGTCATGAGCCTCAAAGATAAAATTCAAAATCCATACAGTACTCAAGCCTTACGTTTTTAACAACAATACCACTCAAAGTATAGTTCTTTGGAGATTAATTGTAATATAGCAATATGGCAATGATGACAAAGATGTTATGCACTTAACGCATGACCGATTACATAGCTCATGATTGTTGAAAATAAAATGAACCGTAGACACTAATATGTTTATATAATAAGTCAAAAATTCAACATACTCATGTAAACTCATAATATTCATAATATAACTCATAAAGTTCATAATTAAACTCATAAAAATATGTACTTCAATCTAAAATAACAACCCTAAAATATGATACTACGCATGCAGAACAATATTTAAAGATCTACATATACACGCACCTTGAAAATTAATAACTACTAGGGAGAAGAGAGAAGGTAGGCTAAGAGGGAGAGAGAGTTTAAACTTGAGAAAAAAGATGTATTCCTCAAATTTGGTGTGATGAATATGAGGGGTGGAGGCCCCTATTTATACTAGTTGGACAAGTAGAGTCATACTAGGACTCGGAACTAAACAGATGGGTTTTTGAAAAAAGATGAATAATTTTAGCTAGGATACATTATTTCTTTATGATCTTATAGCTAGAATAGAGGAATATTCCATAAGATAAATAGTCTAGATGCTTAAATTAACCAAAAGATAAAAAAACAAAATAACCAAATCTTGATAACATGAACTTAGCCCTGGCGGTGAGTTGTCGAAGTCAACGCTTTGATATTTTTTTTTCTTTTTCTTTTTATAAATCTTTTGTAAATCTTTTGCAAATCTTTTCTCTTTATTTTGTAAATCCTTTTTGAATTTTCCTTTTCAAAATATTTTTAATTTTTCTAAACTAATTACTTGGATTATAATAGGTAAACTTTTAGGCTCAATATTTAATTTGGGCTAGAGTCTATTTGAAAAACCCATAATCTATTATAAAAGCCTATTTAAAACCTTTATAATTAATAAAAAGCCTTTTTAGTATATAAAACCTTTTAAAAATTATACTAATAACTTACTAAAAATACGGAGTAACACCCCCAAATTTCTCTCTTTTTGAAGAATATATTTTAATATAAAACACTTGAGAAACTTGAGAGTATTACTGCCACGTGATAACGTTAAAGGCTAAAACTACTAACTACTAATTTAACAATGCAACGGAAACTACTAATAATAACTTCTCTTTATTGATAATATGCAAACTTTATTATTCAACTATGACAATAATAGAATCTATAATCAATAAAAATAGCAACTCCTAGCTTAAGTATTATTCCTCACTAGATCCCCCATGTGAAGTATGCATCAAATCAACCTGTAAATTCTGCTCACCAAAAGGGTCATCACAAGGACAAAGCCATAAAACAAACAAACAAAACGTGTGTCAGTAAAAATACCGAATACATGTATATGCGGAAATTTAAATACTTTATTAAACATTCAAAATATTTCTATAAACCTTCCTTGGATACTTGTAATTAATACTTGTATAATATAAGGTATATAACTTTAATAAAACTCTTTTCCTTGCCTAGGTACCTTTCCTAAAGTGTGCACACCCCCCAAGTTTAGTATTCCTTCACGAGTCTATGACGAGGGGAACTACCTTGTCCACATGACTTATACAAAAAGTACATGGATAAAATATAATAGCTACCGTTCTTGTTAATAAATAACAAGTCGTTGCCTCTTTATAATTGCGACCATAAAAGACCATATAACTAATAAAACCTTTCGGAAATATTCTTCCTTTAAAATAATAATAATAATAATACTTATAACTTTAGCCAAATAGTGGCATGTAATACGCAACTTGTTTATAAAAATATAAATCCTTGAAACTAATTTACCATACTCGAATTACAGTAGCGTGAAGAAATCTCAAGTCAACTAATAATGTTATCTGGGCACCTAATATATTGTACTACTATACTATAGTGATGCATAGAACTCGTGAGCAGGACATATGCACAGTGCACTACAAACTTTATTTACATGATTCAACTTGAAAATAATAACAGGTTCTTAGACGAGACCGAGTAAGTGTAAGGCTAGATTTGTAACAACCGAGTAAGTATACTGCCAGGTTCTTAAAAAGAATCGGTTAAGTGATATAACTTTAGACTAGCTACAAGAATTAATGACATGTTCATGGTAAGTTTATAAATTTAACATACTCATGTAAACTCATACTAATCATAATAAGGCTAGTGAAGTTCATAATAAAACTCATATAAACATGCGTTTCAATTCAAAATAACAACCCTAAAAACATGATACTACGCATGCAGAACAATATTTAAAGATCTACATATACACGCACCTTGAAAATTAATAACTACTAGGGAGAAGAGAGAGAAGGTAGGCAAAGAGGGAGAGAGAGTTTAAACTTGAGAAAAGAGATGTATTCCTCAAATTTGGTGTGAAGAATATGAGGGGTGGAGGCCCCTATTTATACTAGTTGGACAAGTAGAGTCATACTAGGACTCGGAACTAAAAGATGGATTTTTTAGAAAAGATAATTAATTTTAGCTAAGATACACTATTTCTTTATGATCATATAGCTAGAATAGGGGAATATTCCATAAGATAAATAGTCTAGATGCTAATTAACCAAAAGATTAAAAAAAAACAAAGTAATCAATTTGGATACAAACTCACTGGCGTGAGTTTGCACAGAATCAAGTTTAAAAGATTTTTTTTTTTATTTATTTGTAAATCTTTTATTTTCCTTTTTGAATTTTCCTTTTTAAAATACTTTTAAATTTTCTAAACTAATTACTTGGATTATAATATGTAAACTTAGGCCCAATATTTAATTTGGGCTAGAGTCTATTTGAAAAACCCATAATCTATTATAAAAGCCTATTTAAAACCTTTATAATTAATAAAAAGCCTTTTTAATAAATAAAACCTTTTAAAAATTATAACTAATAACTTACTAAAAATACGGAGTATTACATGTACACATTGGACAATTCTAGTGGAGTAACAGAGGTGCCACGTGGCATGTATACGTTGTCAGACACGCCTTTTAATATATCAGTATACATTATAACCATAGATAATAAGTTACTAGTTATAAGCCCGTGCGGTTCACGGATTAGCTATAATATTTAATACTAGTCTTATATGCACGCGATGCGTGCGAAAACAAATAGAAAACTCAATTATGTAATAACATGTATGAAAAATTGTTCATAAAGTTCATTGTATTTCCTTCTTCTGTTTTTTTTAAACCAATAAATTAGAGATGTTATAAATGTTTTTGTTAATTGAGGGTATAATGGTAAAGATGGGTGAATTTGTGTTTTGTTAGTTGAGGGTATAATAGGGTTTATAATTTTTGGTGTCCCCCATCTCTTCCCTTATATAATAGAGATTTTCTTCCTTTATTTAATGATAATTTACCCCCTAAATCATGGTTTATTTTGGGCATAAGTCGGTATTTAATCATCAAACTAGTTGTTGGTCCAGGTGATGCTCCGACCCCCGAGTTCTCTCATGTGATTCAATATTAATTTTAACAATATTTTAGTTAAATTTTTAATTTTATTTTATAGTTTGAGATTTAATATTAATTTTTAATTAAATTCAATGAAGTTTTTTATTATTTATTTTTGTAGTTTAAATTTTTTGAAACTAGTTGCAAAAATTAGAACAAACTTACAACACGAATGAGACGGCGTTATATTATCACTATCCTAAGTCGATAGACCTCCACAACAGGTGCGATTGGATAGCAGACACCGACTTGAGGGTTAATTTTTAATCAACTTTGTGCTGTTGAGCATCCATAGTTATTGGGCTTGGATTTTCATCCTGTCCAAAGCTGTGTTGCAAAAGATCAATGATGTTTGCAGGAATTATCTTTGGAATGGCAATACAGTAGGGGGAAAGTAGGGCATGTGAAATGGACAAATGTCTACAATCAGAAAAAATATGGTGGGCTTGGCTTTAGGAATGTTCACTTGTGGAACAAGGCTACTGTGGGGAAATTGGTTTGGCTCATTGGTTGTGGTAAGGATGATCTATGGGTTAAATGGATCCATATAATTTATATTAAAGGTGCTAATTGGTGGAGCTACTAAGCACCAGTAGGAGCTAGTTGGGTCATAAAGTATCTGTGCAAGATGAAGAGTGAGTTACAGCAGCTGGGTATGAGCAATTGGAGTGTTAATAGTCATTACTCAATAAAGAAAGTCTATGAGCAGCTGCTATGGGATATGCCTAAGGTGAATTGGGCCTCAGGTGTATGGAACAGATTATCTTTACCAAAGCATAGGTTCATTACATGGCTTGGTATACCGAACAGACCTAGAACTAAAGACAAGTTGTATCAGTACAACATCAGTCCTGACAATCTTTGTTGCTTACGTGGTACTGCCCCTGAAACGCACAATCATCTCTTCTTTGATTGTGAGTTTAGCCATCAGCTAAGTCCAGCATTCTTAGGTGGATTGGTGTGCACTACAGGAGAAGAACACTACAGCAATGTCTGACTTGGACCAGAAGATCATACAAAGGTACTAAGCTGAGGAAGCAGATTTTGTACACTGCTATTGCATCAGTGGTATTATCATATATGGAGGGGAAGAAATGAGGCTTTTTGGAATCTTAAAGTACATAAGGTTGAGTGTATAGGCAAAGAGATACAATGTATAGTAAAATATAGGAGTAAACTGGGTAACTCTACTAAATGGAGTAGTAGAGACTGTGAGTGGATTGAAAATTTGTAAATAGTGGTCGGTTGTGACCATGCTAGTTGCTTCCCCTTTTGAGGGGGCTAGGCTGTTTTGACTTTGGAAGTTCAATATATTTTACTTACTTACCCAAAAAAAAACATCTCCTCCACGAACCGGCGCATTCCGGAAAATGGGGTGAGAACTGAACTCGGTATTTCAGGATAATCAAGAACGAAAACAGATAGAAAAATGGTGGAGCAATATTTTTGTGTGTGTCTCTTTTTCCGAGCAGTAGAAGATATTATTCTATAACTATGAGAATTTGTAACTGAAAGGTATTAAGGAGAAAAGATTCGAGCAGTAGAAGATATCATTTTATAACATTGAGAATTTGTAACTGAAAGCTCTCAATGGACAAAATTTAATGCTCATGACACTAGTGGAATAAACCTTATCTGTCACTTAGTAACATATTCGGTTTTTACAAAACCGCATCCGAAAATCAATTAAAAAAATGGGAGAGGGGAAGTTGGGCGGAAAATCTGATCCGGTCCTTTAGTGAACTAGATCAGATATTAGAAGCCGCTCCGGTTTTTTAAAATTTGATCCGGTTCACAAGACCAGATCAGAATTTTGTTATTTTTTCTAAAAGAAAAAACTGCGTGGCCCATGTTTCTCGTGGCCCATTTTCCTCGTGGCCCATTTCCTCCCATTTAATCTTGTAAATAAACCCTAATCCCTTCTACTCCCTCACAACCTCACTCACCCTCTGCTCTCCCACCCTCTTCCCTCTCTCCTCTCTTCGTCCCAGCCTCACCCACGAAACCCTAACTCCCCAATTGATGATGAAACCCTAACTCCCCATTCTCTTCCCTCTCCACTGATGAAACCCCAAATGCAGCCACCACTCTCTCTTCGTTTCTTCGTCCCCTCTCAATTCCTCGTCCCCTCTCAATTCTCCAATGTCTCCGGCATCTTCTCACGATTTCGTCGACCACAAACAACGACGAACCGCCATGAACCCTTCTCTCTCATCAACAAGCGAAGCGAACGAAGCTACGCAAGTCATCTTCATCAACAAGCGAACAAGCAAAACAACCGAAGCGAACTGATTTGTAATTTCATATTCATTTTTCGTCTACTTGGTCAGTTTCATCCTTCATCCGTCTTCATCCCCTCTCTTCGTCTGCATCCTTCATCTGTCTTCATCAGTCTTTCATCCTTCGTTCGTAGTTCATTTTTTCTTTCATATTCTGTAATTTACGTTTTTTTAGTTAGATCTAGTTCTTTTTTTGTAATTTTCGTTCATTTTCTGTAGTTTATGTTTTTAGTTAGATCTAGTTCGTTTTTTTTGTAATTTTCATTCATTTTCTGTAATTTACGATTTTTTAGTTAGATCTAGTTCGTTTTTTTTGTAATTTTCGTTCATTTTCATTTTTGGTTCTGAAATTCCAAACCTTCGTCTTTTTTTCGTTTTTTTTTGTAATTTTCGTTTGTTTTCATTGTTGAATTGGAATTCGTGTATGCGTTTTTTCAGGTATATATATGTATTGTAATTGTATATATATGTATATATACGTTTTTTCAGATATACAAATCTGGTTTTTTTTTTGTATATATATATGTAACGTTATTGTTAAAGGTGAGCGTGAGACTTGAAAGGTAGTGCAGACCTGCCGGCTGCAGGTCTGCACTTTTTTTTTGACATAAATTTCAACAAACTGCTGCAGTTTTAAGGTAAAACCGAATCAGTTAATGTGATTAACTGATCCGGTTTTAGCTTAAAACCGGATCAGTAAATATTTGGAATCTGCTGCGAGTCCACCCGATGCGGGCCAAAACCGAATCAGTAAGCCCGGTTTTAACTGCATCGGATGGGCTTTTTTCCACTAGTGTGAAGAAGAAGCGATCTCAATAGAACATAACTGGCCTAGCAGCTAAATAATAATCGTACCGAGAATAAAGTGGGACCCAAAACTTTTAATCACACCTGTGTGTCGCGTCGTGCCATGCCATTCGAACGCACGACGTCGGCGGCAGCGTGCACGAGGGAAGGCTTGTTGTCTTCCCCATTACTTGGTTTACACTGGTAAACCCCATTCTATTATTTAAACTATATAAAAATAAAGTGCACCACCAATGTGGGACTTTACCAAAACAGTGGTTTTATACTTAGAGCATGTGCAACGGGTGATTTTTAGTTGGTCTAGAAAAAAGTAAAACTAGCTTTACTTGGTTTTACTATTGGGGCAATTGTCCCTTGGAGTTGGTTGGTTTAGAGTTCCAGACCAGATGCACCTCGGATGGCGTGCACATGACAAGTAGAAGAACGCCGCGTGGCGATTAAAGCTGGCGCAATAAAAAAATTTTTTGGTTGTTAAACGCTGCATTTAATCAGGAATGGGAGAAGGAGACAAGCGTTTGAATGCTGAAACGTAAAGCATGGAATGCGTCAGACAACAAAGCATGGCCCAATGTACCACACGCTGCCAAGTGTCCTAGGTGGCAGAATTTGTGGGTTTCTTGCTGAGTTTTGTTTTGTAACGTTACAAAAATTTGAAACCGTAAGAAACAAATTTCAGCTAATAATATGAAGAATAATATTACCATAACGGCTATAAAATAATTTTATATATTTTACCACACTTCTTGCCAATTTTTTTTTTTAATCACTCTCTCCTACCTAAAATTACTTATACTAAGCCAATATTATGGATTCAAATAATCCTAACTACTCATACTCCCAAAATAGGTTAATATGTCACTAATTAAAATATGAACACAAATCATCTATTTCATATAAAAATAAAAAATATTGGGTAGGAGAGATAGTATATGGTGGGGTATAGTAAAAGTAGGAGAGAGAAATAGAAAAACCAAGTAAGACTAGTCCACCCATTGTGAGAAAAAAACGATGAGTTGGTGAGAGTTTAGTGGGATGTGAGGTGTAAGAAGGAGGAAAAGAGAGAGAATGACAAAAAACTCAAAGACCAACCAACCCATTGCTCATGCTCTTACAAGTTTGGACCAACTATCCCAATTCCCAAGCTTGTATTTATTAATAAAACCCAACAAGATTAGCTTTAGTTACTTTATTTGAAATTAAACTTTAAGGTTTTTCTACGTAGTGCCCTTGTGTTTTAAGAAATTTACGTTGTACCGGCCTTTTGAACTCTCCACATTGTATCCGTAAACTTTCTAAACGTCACACAATAAACCCTTACTTAAAGAAAATTCTACTCCAAACCTCACTTAGCCGTCAATTTATCATATCATATCCCAAACCTCAATATACCCTTACTTCGGAGGTATTTTTTGTAACGTTCAGAAAGGTTAGGGGTACGGCGTGGAAATTTCAAAAGTGTCGGGTACAACATAGAATTTCGTAAAATACAGGGGCGCTACGTAGAAAAATCCTAAACTTTATATATAATTTCAAAAATTAAACAAAAAAAAATTGGTTAACCAGCAATCAAATAAACTAATATTAAAAGTATTTGGCTTGATTAGGCTAAATCTAGATTGACAATCATATAACTTTACGTAATTCATTAAAATTTAACTTGTACGTGCGTGGAATAGAACTTAGTATTTTTGTTGATTATATTTGTGAAAGGAAAAATAACGCAATTTAT
Organism: Beta corolliflora; assembly: GCA_947648045.1. NCBI lineage: Eukaryota > Viridiplantae > Streptophyta > Magnoliopsida > Caryophyllales > Amaranthaceae > Beta > Beta corolliflora. Next base: position 1,838,136 of record CANSZD010000274.1, read on the forward strand.
AATTAAAAAGTATTTATTTATTTATTTATTCTATTTTTTAAATCTTTCTTAAAAATCTCTATGTATAAGTAAGTAAAGAGAGTTGAGGTATCTTAGTTTATAAAACATTAAACTATAAAAAGTTAAATAATAAAGTGTCAGGAGTATTGTTTTCCAAACTTGATATGCATTTGATTCCATTCGCATTAAAATATATTAAAGAAAACTCAACATTTAAAAGGTACAAATATAATACTATGGATATTTAAAGCATGATTAAAAGTTGGTTAAGATGGTAATTGTGTTATGTATAATAGCAAGAGGTCACGTATTCAAATCTTGTTGCAAGTCAATTTTACTTTTGTTAATTGACATGACATACGTACACATTGGACAATTCTAGTAGAGTAACAGAGGTGCCACGTGGCGTGTATAGTGTATACGTTGTCACGCGCGCCTTTTAATATATTAGTATAGATATGACTTTTATGTTATTTTTGGTTATTTTGTTAACATATGAATTGGCGGTCAATGCTCTAATTTATTGAAAGAAAAGATTATATTATTTAAAAAAAAAATATTTCAAAAAAAGGAGATGGCAAAATAGCGAAAAATTCGTTATACACAACTCTAAGTCAAGAGTTCAAATCCCCTTAGGTAGTGTTTGGAAACTTGTATTTCATTTCAAATAATGAAATTGAAATCTGGAATTTAAAGTTTGTATTTCAATTCATAATCACTGTTTTATAAAGGGGGTTTGATAGAGGAGAGAGAAATAGGGGTTGGATGCAGGAGAGAGAAAAAGTATAGGTTTAGTTAAGGAGAGAGAAATAAATATTAGAAAGAGAATGAGTAAAGTTGAGATATAGATACTCATAGAGTTGGGATATGTATGAAGAGGGAATTTCAAATGACAAGGTAATAGCTTGAATTTCAAATTCTACTAATATAGGCTTTTGATAAGAATTTGGACAAATTCCATAATTTTAAATTTCATGCCATCCAAACAATAGATTTCATCTAAATCCAGAATTTGAAATGAAATCTTGTTATCCAAACATAGCATTACATGTTTTCTGAGTAACAATATGAAAAGTGCCATGTAATACGAACAGTGGTGACATTTTAGTGGGTGACATGGAGCAACACATGTCCGCGTACAATGCGTGCTCACGCATTTTAATATAGTAATATATATATAGAAGTGAGTTCATATGAGAATGCATACTTACATGAGAAATGAGAATGGATTTTACGCGCTATAACTCTAATGAACAAGTGATGTAACTCTAATGAAAAAGTGATGTAACTCAAAAAAAAGAATATTAGAAGAAAAAAAAAATTCAAAAAAATTTTTTTTTTTTGGGCTCAAAATTTTTTCGGAGGTATAACTCTAATGAACAAGTGTTGTAACTCTAATCCAATCGCGTGGTTGAAATTTTTTTTTCTAATTTTCTTTTTGGAGTTACATCACTTTTTCATTAGATTTCATCACTTGTTCGTTAATAGAGCTAGTAAAATTCATTCTCATATGAACTCACTTCTATATATATATGTATATATATACATATATATATATATATATATATATATATATATATATATATATATATATATATGTATATATATACACACATATGTATATATATATACACATATGTATATATATATATATATATATACACATATATATATATATACACATATATATATATATATATATATATGTATATATATATATATATATGTATATATACATATATATGTATATATATATATATATATATGTATATATGTGTATATATATACATATATATATATATATATATATATATATATATATATATATATACATATATATATATATATATATATATATATATATATATATGTATATATTACATGAGAAATGAGAATGAATCTCAACCACACAATTGGATTAGAGTTACAACACTTGTTCATTAGAGTTATACCCCCGAAAAAACTTTGAGTCCAAAAAAAAAAATTTTTAAAATTTTTGTTTTCCTAATATTCTTTTTTTGGAGTTACATCACTTTTTCATTAGAGTTACATCACTTGTTTATTAGAGTTATAGCGTGTAAAATCCATTCTCATTTCTCATGTAAGTATGCATTCTCATATGAACTCAATTCTTACATGAGAAATGAGAATGAATCTCAACCACAAGATTGGATTAGAGTTACAACACTTGTTCATTAATGTTATACCTCCGAAAAAAATTTTATTTTTTTGAATTTTTTTTCTTCTAATTTTCTTTTTTTGGAGTTACATCACTTTTTCATTAGGGTTACATCACTTGTTCATTAGAGTTATAGCGCGTAAAATCCATTCTCATTTCTCATGTAAGTATGCATTCTCATATGAACTCACATATATATATATATATATATATATATATATATATATATATATATATATATATATATATATATATATATATATATAATTTCGAGTGCTTAATTTAATTAAATAATGGTAAAATTTTATAGAAAATTCGGCAGAGTTCCGTTTGAAATATGGACTGCCTAAAATTTAATTTAGGACTGGCGTCCGAATTATTATAAACCTGTTTCAACAATTCAACAATCCATATTCCAAATTCTCAACAACTCCACCCAGCTCAAATACCAACGAAATTCCTGCTTAACTACTCGAAATCCAAACGTGTTATTCCACGATTATTACGAGAATAATCGCTAAGGAAGAACTACCTGCACCAAAACTAAATTAAAGCTTAATTTAAACTATTACAACCTAACCGAATAAAGATTTAAGTGGATTAATATTTACAACCCTAAGTCTTAAAATTATTGATTATCTATAAGAAATGCACCAGAAAAGAACTATTATAACTATATTTTATGCAAAACTAGTGGACGTTGCTCTTCGCCCACACCCCGGCTCTAAGCCTTCATGTACTTGCATATATCGAGCATGTAGTATCAGCCAAACAGGCTGAGCAAGATTCAATAGTAAAGCCAAATATATATATATGCAGGTAGGATGCATTAATTATATCCTACAAATCATTTTCTTTTTGAGACCACAATACTAAATAAAAGCATTATAAAACATTTTCCTTCACTTCTTTTCCAAACCAAATACTTTTCTATTTTCTTTGCTAAAACAATTTCTTTCAGAATCTTAGAATCATAAATCTATGGAATGGAACGAACTTTATTTCCCATTGGGCTAGCTAGGCCCTCCGGATAACTATTAGACAAAGACCCCTAGTGTGCACACCCCACAAACGGTCAAACCGTAGCAGAAGATCTAAGTCTGAGGTACTGTTCAACGTACCCCCCAACTATTCTGTAATGTCGAGACGATCCCGACAAGGTTCCAATTCCTTGAGACACCATTAAGGCAATCCCAACCAGTTTAAAAACATAAAACTATCCATAAATCTTTTTTCTGTAACTATTCTATAATTCAAGGTTTGAAAGCAAACTATATGTATTAGGAGGAACATCCTCATATTCAATCCAATCTCAACTCAAGAGAGATACATACCTTTATAATCTTTTCTCGTAAATATGAAAGTTTTAGTTGAAATCTTATCTTTTGTAGACATTTCTCGTAACTATTAAACATTTGAGTAAAGAATTACCTTTTAAATTATATCAAACCAACTAGCTCAGTCAATACGGCTCCTCAATGAAACCGGGATCTACAATAACATACATGTACTTAATAAATATTAATAGATTTGGCTAATATAGTTAATGAGTTTTTATTAACTTTAGTTTTATAAAACATCAACCCCTTCTTTTTATATTCAAGTAAGTATAACTAATTCTCATAACTTATTTACTTAAACCGCCATTTACCTTTGATTATCAAAATAATTAATACCAATAATACTAAAATCTCTCTTGGTTTATACTAAATCAACATTAATATTCCTATTATACTTTAGACACTCAAAGTCCATTAGAAAAATATTCATAAGAAAACATTGAAACTTAAAACATTCGAAACTAACTATACTTTTTATCAATTTCAGCAGAACTTAAAATGGACATAACTTCCTCATTCGAGATCCAAATCAAGCGTTTCTTGAGCCTATCTTGGATAAAATTTCAATACGACAACTTTTGTGAAATGGTATTTTTGCTAAAAATGCCCAGAAACTGTTTAAAATTGCGTTTTACGAAACTGACAGTAATTTATACGAATTACACCACAATTCTCTTTGAACAACAAGTTTACTCAACATTCTATTAATCTAAACTAACTACTAAACAACTAAGTAAACATTTTATTCATTCAATTCCACACCCAAATAATTAAAAATCAAAACCCCCAATTCAATTTCATAAACATAAACCCTAACTTCATAATTTTAAAAGAAAACTTAAATTAGTTGAGGAATTCATCTTACCCACTAATATAGATGATTGGGGATGAAAAATAACTTGCAAAAGCCCCCTAATACGAGCCCTAAACGCTCCAAATTACAGCAGCGACGACCCCCCTTTGCTCTCCCTTGCGCCGCCCACTTCTATGATGTCACTTCTAGTGGCGGTTGTGGTTGTGATCGTCGGCAACGGTGATGGTTGTGTGGTGAAGGAAGAAGGTTGAAGACTTTGAGAGAAGAAGAAGATGGTGAACGGTGAAGAATGAAGATGTCGTTCTTCTTTCTTTTTCTTTCGTTCCTTCTTTTTTTTTCGTTCTTTTTTTTTCTTTCTTTCCTTTTTCTTTTCTTGTTTTATTTCTCCCTTTTCCCCCTTCTTACATATATGTGAGTATATTTTCTCTTATTACTAATATTAGTCAAATTACTTATTAAACTTGTCCCACTATAACCATATAAATTCTTTACAAAGTAATTCCTAAAGATAAATGAATTTAATTATTAAATAAATTAAAATATTTAATAAAATATGTTTCAAAAACTGGGGTGTTACAATCTACTCCCCTTAAAATAAGTTTCGTCCTCGAAACTTGAAATAATTCTTAAACTCGTAGCGAAAATCCTATCACTTACTTTAGCTCATTAACTTTACATGTTTAGCCAACTATCTATTATTAAAGTACGAAAGATAATATCCATATAATATCAAACTTGCATATAAACTATCACACTAGCATACTCTCAACATATCATTAACTTTCAAGTAGGATCAAACACTTAATACAAGTCAAAATTATCTTTAAATACCAAGAATTGAAATGAAATCATACTAATTCCACCCTCCCTAAAAGATTAGTTACGTATTTTAATATTGATTTTTTTAATTAAGTAAGTAAAATATAAATTTATTTTATATAGTCCGAGATTAAATTTAGATTCTTATAGTTTATTATTACAACTTATAATGATGGCTGCCCAAGTTCCAATTTATAATGATAAGTTTAGGTAACCCCTTTATCTTTACTTATGCTTCATCTCTTCATGATGGCCAAATCACCCTTTGTCAAACTATTTCGGCCTAGTTTTTTGGACTTAATTTCAGTTCAGTTCAGTTAATTTCAGTTCAGTTTAGTTAATTTAATTTCAGTTCAGTTTTTTTATTATTGTTTTATTATCATTATTATTATTATTATTATTATTATTATTATTATTATTATTATTATTATTATTATTTTATTATTATTATTTTATTATTATTATTATTCTTATTATTATTAGTATTATTATTATTGTTATTATTATTATTATTATTATTATTTATAATATTATTATTTTTATTATTATTTATTTATATTATTATTATTATTATTATTATTACTAATATTATCATTATCATTATTATTATTATTTATTATTATTATTATTATTATTATTATTATTATTATTTCTATTATTATTATTATTATTTATTATTATTATTATTATTATTATTATTATTATTATTATTATTATTATTATTTTAGAAAATTAAATATACAATTCAGTTCAGTTTCTCTCATTTCAGTTAATTTCAGTTCAGTTAAGTTTATTTCAGTTCAGTTCAGTAAATTTCAGTTCAGTTCAGTTAATTTTAGTTCAGTTAATTTAATTTCAGTTCAGCCAAAATAAGTTCAAAAGAACAGGGCCTTCCGCAGATGACCCTACACAATTATCGGATGAATATACCTAAGAGAATAACCCTAAAATTTTACTGTCCCCTTATGGCTTTCCTTAAAATAATGTAGATATAGTTGCGTTACATTCCTAAAAGTGAAGCCTATTTGTAGATTTAGAAAATTAAAATATTAAGCTAAATAATATAAGAAAGAATAAAATTAAAGCACAATGGTAAATTGGTGATCCCTTAAGAATAATTTAAAACATAAGGGCAAATGTAAATCATATTGGTACGAAAAATGAATTAAATTAAAACATACAAAACGAGAAATAAAGGTACCAAGTAAGACTGAGAATAAGCTCATTACGCAAAGAAAATATTTGAGATTTGTTGGCATACATAGTATTTTTTACCCCAATTCCCATAAAGCCATACATAAATTGATTGAATTTGTTTTTCAAAAGACCCCAAATGCAACAAAAAAAAAAAAACAGATGTATCTATGTTAATCTTTATAGTCATCAAAACAAAATGAAAAAAGTAATATGAAAATGGTACATGAGATTGAGTAATTTAAAATTTACAATATGAAGATGTTGGATATTTAGAGTATTTGGTTGACTAGTTTCATGAAATGATAGTTTAAGTTGATAGGTTATTGTGAAGTAACTTAAACATTGTTCGATTATTATTGTTGGTTTAACAAGCCACAAAAACGAGAAGGAGGTAGGGAGCAGCTCGCGGCTCGCGAAGGAGGTCGCCCTCGCGACCGGTAGTGTGGTGGCCCGCAACAACAGTCGCCCTCCGCGACCGGTATGGGCCACTAGTCGCGAACTGTATCATGACTCATGATGCGTTCCTGTTTCTATTTTCCCGTTGCCTTCATTTGCCGGTTTTATGCTTGACAGCGGTTACTCGTCGGTTTTTGGCTGTAACAATAATATTATTTATGAGATTTCTCTCATAAGATGAAGGATTATTCTGAGAAAACTCTCTCTCAACCTTGCACTCTCTTTGCTCTAAGAAATCAATCATCATCACAATTTTACACAAAGCTTTGTTCTCATTGAGTGATATTCACAGTAAGCGTGACTATTATTGTTTCTTCTTTGTATCTTATAGGTGAATTTCGTGCTACCCGTGCTCAAGTATAAGGTCGGAATATTGCTTTTGGGAAGTGATTCTCACGCCTAGAAGAGTTATTGTTCATAGTTCTTGTTGTTTTATTCTCACCCGATACTTTGCACTAACAATCCAAAAGCAATATATTTTGAAGATGGCAACAATCCTTGAAATGAAAGCGAATGTTCACAAGTTGGACGAGTTTGAAGGCGTTGGATTCCGGAGATGGCAAAAGAAGATGCACTTCCTACTCACTTCTTTTAGGGTTGTTTATGTTTTCAACACTCCAAAGCCTATGGAGACATAATATGAAACAATGGAGACAACATGGAAGAGGAAGAAGTGGGAGAATGATGATTACATATGCGTGGTCACATCCTTAACGGTAGATCTGATGATTTGTTTGATGTATATCAATTTTATGAATCCGCTAAAGTTATTTGGGATGATTTAGAGTCTAAGTATATGGGCGAAGATGATTCTAGCAAAAAGATTTTTTGTTAGTAATTTCAACAATTATAAAATGGTTGAGTCTGGGCCAATTATGGAGAAATTCCATGAAATCCAAAGAATCTTAGGAAGTTTTAAACAACATGGCATTAGTATGGACGATACTTTTGTTGTTTCCTCAATAATAGACAAGCTACCCGCTTCTTGGAAAGATGTTAGGAATAACGTTAAGCATAGAAAAGATGATATGAATGCTGAACAATTGGGTACTCATCTTCGGATTGAAGAGGGCATCCGAATTCAAGATGGACTTAAGGAGGTCAATCCTAGTTCTTCTACCATTAATGTGGTGGAGGAAGGTAAGTCCAAGGACTCTAATCCTAAGAAGAGGGCAAATTATTTCACCAAAGGAAACTTTGACAAGAAGCCTAAGTTTGGTGGAGGAGGACAACAACGAGCTTGTTGGGAATGTGGCAAGCCCAGATACTTCAAGAAGGATTGCACCATTTGGAAGAAGAAAATGAACAAAAATAATGGGCAAGGTGGTGGGAATGGCGAGTCAAGCCAATCCCAAGCCAAGCAAGGTATTTGTGCATAATTTTCACTTAATTCAAGTTTGAATTACGTGTGTACGATTTCTGGAATCTTTTGTGTACATGATGATTGCTCATGGTATATCGATTCGGGAGCTTCTAGACATGTATGCAAGGAACGATCTCTCTTTAAGACCTTTAAGGAGGTGGAAAATGGAGAAGTTCTTTACATGGGAATAACTCTACAACTCAAGTTATAGGTTTAGGACATGTAGAGTTATTTTTTAGTTCCGGAAAATCTCTTATTTTACGTGTATATGCTCCGGAGCTTAGAAGGATTCTTGTTGCGGGGGCTATCATGAATTATAAAGGTTTTAAATGGTTTTTTATTCGGATAAATTTATATTGTCTACGGGCGTATTGTTTATTGGTCTTAGTTACCTTTGTAACAACATGTTTAAATTAAGTATTTCGAATGCTTTGGTAGACAATGTTTGCGTTGTTAATGATAATTCTTCTCTTTGGCATTATCGGCTTAAGCCTTTTAAACAAATATGGAGGCCTTTTGTAATATTTTGTGTGATTTAGTATCAAAGTATCTTATTAAGTGCTAATACATTCTTATTCATTACATGTTTTAACTTTATAACTCTAGTTGGCTAATTTAGATTAATACATTTATATCATATTGATTAATTTGTACTTAGGATTATTGATTGGAAAAGTTTATTTCCAATACATTTTGAAACTGCAGGTTTTAAGACTTATTTTAGCTCCTGCAAGGATTAAGTAATTACCTAAACCACTTTTAATAATCATCAAAAGTTTTCGTTCAGTCAACTTCTATCGTCATCTTCAACCTTTTGATTTTTCTCTCATCTGCATCTAGTTGCTAAAATGGTCATCAATACTTAAAGAAAGCACAAATCTGTCCCAAATCGGCTCAGTGGAGACACAAAGGATGAATAAGGAGGAGTTGTTGTTGTGGTTTTTGGAACAATAGACACGAGTGAGGAGAGAGAAAAAATAAGAGAAATGAGTTTTCTTTCTTTTTGTTTAAATCCAAAATATCTTTACAACTCTATTTAGTAAATTACTTTTATTAATTAATTGTAAATATGATAATAAAATCATATAACTATATTTAATTAAACTCCAAATACTCAAAAGTATTTCGAAAATATAATAGTATAATTAGGCCATCAAAAATAATTAACTTGTGATTAAAAATGCATATAATTATTAGTTGCTACGTAAAAATAAAACATATTATCAACACCAATAAAATAATAGAAGATCATTAATAAATATAAAATTCATATTTCAATTTACATAAAATAAGAGTATTTAATATATGATTTCGCTAAAAATTATTATTAATAATAAATAAGGCGGTTTAGAAATCGGGGCTATTATAAACAATGAGTATGGGATTCAGTGAGCTCATGATGTACTTATACTGATTTTGTACACAAAATCACACATGCTTGCAGTCAGGGATGTTCATTTCGGATTACCCGATCCGAAATTTCGGGTAGGCAAAGCTGTGATCTGGAATCGGTTCGAAGATTTATGATATTCGAAAATCGGATATTCGAAAATTTTAGGATCGGATAACTGAATGACCGAACTTTTTTAAGGGGGTCCATTTCCACCTCGCCATAGTTTTGAGCGTGAATAGTGGATGCGTGGTCACTGGTTAGAGCGTGAATGGGGGACGCCTTACCACTGGTTTGAGCGTGTATGGTGGACGTATGCCACTGGTTTGAGTGAGAGTTGATCCGGTGAGGTTGATGGAAAAATTTGGAAAGAGATTAGAGAGAAAGAGAGTGAGAAAGAGGAAAGTGAAATTTTCAACAATTTCGAATTTGGAAAGAGGAATCCACGTTATTATTGATGGTGGTGGTTCAATTGATGAGTGTGGAGTGGGAAAGTCAAGTAGAGATAAAAACTAGAGGATAGTGGTAGAAGGAAATGGAAAAAAGGGGAAAATATTAATGTATTATTATACGTATATAAGACCTTAATAAAAAAATAAGGCATTCAGGTAGGCCCTGTTCTTTTGGATTTATTTTCAGTTCATTTCAGTTCAGCTCAGCTCATTTTAGTTAAGTTAAATTCAGTTTAATTTAATGTTATTCTTCTTCTTATTCTTCTTCTTCTTATTATTATTATTATTATTATTATTATTATTATTATTCTTATTATTATTATTATTGTTATTATTATTATTATTATTATTATTATTATTATTATTATTATTATAATTATAATAATAATTAAATTTCATAAAACTACCTTTTATAATTAATTTTTTTTTCAAAAAACTACCTTTTAAATTTTTTATTTCAAGAAACTACCTTATATAACAAATTTCTTTCAATATACTACCATTACCGTAAATGGGGTTTAATCACTAATAATTGAGTTACTGTAAATTGTTTTTCTTTCTTCCCCTCTCAAACTGTCCTGTTTTCTCACTGCCCTACCGGCAGCAACACCTACGACGATTGTCATTTATTGATTGTATTAAATATAAACATAAAATGGTAGTATATTGAAAGAAATTTGTTAAATAAGGTAGTTTTTTGAAAAAAGTTGGTTCAGTTCGTTTCAATTTAGTTTGTCCAAGTTAAAAAGAACGGATTTTTCACCATATACCTCCGATAAATTTTTTTATTCACCATATACCCTCGATATTTTCAAAATTCGCCATATAACCCTCAATTTCTTGATAATTCACCATGTGCACTTAATGATTAAAGACTATTAACCCCTGATTCCATTACTAAACCTTAATTAATACCTATTTCACTCATTTACCCTAACAGATTAGCATTGAAATAACACCTAAGGCCAAAGAAGAAGGAAGAGTGTTATGGAGAAAAAGGGATAAAAGGGACCATTTGTGGTGTTTTAACTTTTAATGATGGTTAATTAAGGTCAACGACTTAAATAAAGGTTAGTTAGTTAGGGTTTGATAACAGAATTAGGGGTTAATGTCTAAAAAAGTTGATGGTCATTATTTATTAAGGACATATGGTGAATTTTGAAGAAATTGAGGGATATGTGGTGAATTTTGAAAACATCAAAGGTACATGGTGAATAAAAAAAAAAACCTGTCGGTGGTATTTGGTGAAAAATTCGTTAAAAAAACGGGCCTTATTTTGGAGAGATAAAAATGGGTCATCAATTCACTATTCATCACCAGGCGACTCCAAAATCCAAATGAAGTCGGGGTCAAATAGCGTTATCGAGTCTCTTTCCTCTTTCCTGTACTCTGATGAACGTGATGATAGATCTAGCACCGACTCCTGAGAATCAATCCCCTTTGAAGTTAGAACCCTAACCCCCAAATTCCCAAATTCCCTGATTTTGGAGAGATAAAAATGGAGGAGTACCCTGAAGAACTACGAACACCACCTGTGCCATTGATAACTCTGGTAGGGTGCTCCGACCTTCATTCTACCATCTCCGCTCATCTCCATTCCGAGAAACCTCCGATCAACACTCTCGCATTGCCGGATTTCGACAAGATTTCCGTCATTGCCAAACACAAAATTTCTGCAGATTCTTCTTCTTCTTCGTCTTCTCCTCCTGCCGGCATTCTCAAGAGAGATTGGTTGCACAAACATCGAACTAAGATTCCCGCCGTTGCTGTCACTTTGTTTCCTTCCGATCATGTTTCCGGCGATCCTGCTCACTGGCTTCAGCTCTCTACGCTTCTCGATCAACTCAAGTATTCTTATTTATATGCTCTCTCTTTTTTTTTTCCTGCGTTTAGTGTTATACGATTGATGATTTTATTAGTGAATTGATGAAATGGAACACTATCTTAGTGCTTAAATCGTGTGATTGTTGACTCTGGGATTAAATCAGGAACTAATAATTAGTTTAGATGGAAAAACGGCTTTGTTTGGCAATTGTACTAGTCCTCTTTGTCCATGGCTTAATGCTATTTTCTTTTTCTAATAAAGGAATCTCCTAATACTGGATTTATTTACCTTGGCAGAACAGTTATTCGTTCGAGGAACACCAAATTGGTTGTGGTGGTGGTACAATCATCTCCCGGAGGTTAGTCAAAATATGCCTACCCTTTGCAAAGGCACTTTGCTGATTAATTATCATTGAAGATTGCACTATATTGAGAAGACCAATAGCTGTGAAATATCCAACCATTATAGATCATCCTTCTTGGGATGACGTTATGACAATTAATTTACTGAAACTACCCTTTGTCTACCTTAGTGTTTGTGTACCAACCATTTTAGAATTTATGAAAAATTTGCAAGGTTTCTATCCTCAATGCAAATAGTTATCTAGTTTTTCAGTATGTCTCTATTACAAATATATCAGTTGCCATAAACTTTGATAATTGTCGTGGGGTGAACTGGAATTATTAATGCTTAAATAATGATATGGTGTTGTTACGATGTACTTGTGGGGTTTCCTTAGCATGCATGTTTTACCAATCTAAGTGAGCAATGTGAGACGGAGTGAGTATATTGTTTTTATCATCTATGTCCTTAGCTTTTTTCGCTGCATAAGTGTGATTTTGCAATGTGTGGAAAACATTGATCCCTTTGAGTAAAGGAATTAGTTTCTTTGTCAATGTGATGGTGGCTCCCTGAACAAAGTTTAGCCTCTTTCGTTATTGACTGATAGAGGCATCAGTTCATTTTATTTTTTCAAAGAAGGTCACACATTAGTTTCTCGAGTGTGCCTTGAAAATGGTTGTTATTGTTTGTTGAAGACACCCAATGTTTGTGATTCAGGTTGTTAGTTTAGCTCTAATTTTGTAGATGTTTTGATTACTTCGTAGTCATCCCTGCTTACTTGTTCTTATACCTATGTGAATAATATCAAGAAGAAAAACCTTCTCCTTGCAAAAGAAATGTGAACAGGAAACTTATTTTTGAAGATTTTATCCACTCTAGCTGTTTATAGTGTTTTAGTGTACATTAACTGGAAACATAAAATATTATAGTTGATGGTTCTGTATATTGAGTTCTGGATATCTTATAGATGGTAAATCACCTGCAGATGATATGAATGAAGATCGTATGACTGCCTTACGCAAACGTGTGGAATTGGATTCCAAATATATCGTTAACTTCTCTACAAGAGACTCATCTGAAGTGAAGCAGTCTCTTAACAGGCATGATACTCTTCTGATATTCTTATCTTGGATTTTCCCCCCATCTTTATGTATTCCTTCTCTCAATTTTACTCTTTTTGCAGGCTAGGAAGCGTCTTGGCTGACTTAGTACACATATATTACCGCGAAGAAGGAAGGCGTGTCAAAACACGAGTTGATAAGAGAAATTTTACTTCTCCTGAATTGGGTATCCGTTGTTGCTTTAAGGTGGATTGCATATTTTTACCATTCTGAAGATTTGTTTGTATATATAAAGTGTGAGGTGAAAGTTAATATGCTATAAGTCTGAATCAATCCACTTGGGTCTGTATTTGTTTTGTATATAAAACTTCTATATGAAGAAAGTGAAAAAAGGTACTAGCTAATAGTTATATACTTATATTGGATATACAAGTGATAGTTTCGATCCTAGTCTTCTTCTGATACTGAATTGAGGGTTGACACCACTTTGATATCCATTTACATAACTCTTCCTTTCTTTTAAAAAAAGAGTGATAGTTATGACTTTTATCTAAATATATATATGTTCTTTATTGCTCCAGATTTTTTCTTGGAGTAGGAAGTTGTTGCACTTTAGAAGCTTCTGCTAGAGGCAGACAGTTCTGCATAATCTATGTTTTGATCAATCTTACACTTTCACCTGGAACCAACTTCTATTTAGTTAACCGTCTTAAGAATTTTGCAGGTTGCTGTTTATGCAGAGTTTCGTAGAGATTGGGTTGAAGCACTCAAGTTTTATGAGGACGCATATCATGCGTTGAGGGAGGTATTAATATTTTCCTTCCTATTAGCATTCTTGCTGTAATTCTGTTGTCAGTTTATGAACCTGGTACACATATTTTAGATGGTCACTTTGGCCCTTGCTATAGGTGATATCTTTTCCATGCTTTTTGACTATTTGTAATGCCTTTAGTGGTGGGTGGATGGGGAGGATTACGTTGATCTAGTCTGAGCTCTTAGCACCGAGGAATAGGATAAATGAACACATGTCAAATGGATCAATGAACACAATCACAACTCTAGACATGTCAAATGGATCAGTTAGAAGATATTCTGGTTGTTCTGTCTAAATTTTTGGGTTTAGTGTGCATTTTGGCGCCAACTTTCAAGGTTTTGTGCTCAGTTTTCATTGGGTTTTCTTGGTCCATTCCAACCAACCATTTCTTGGGTTACATTCGCTTTTATACTATCTTTGTCAGGTTAGGTTGGCTTTGGGTCGGTCAATCTCAATTTTCAGGTTCAAAGTGCTCTTATCAACTAACTTTTCATGGCTGTCAAAATTTCAAGTTGGTTTTGGTCGGGATGTTCCTTGGGTAATTTTGGGTGCAGCAATGGTTGTTGAGTCACAATCATAGCACATTTTTGGATGTCCTATTTATCATACATGTATTTACTTGCTCCCAAGTCCTAGTTGTCGATTTGAAGATACTGTTTTGCTAGTCTTTTATATTTTTGGATCTCATATAAATTCATGGGTGCAGTAACGGATATGAAGTTTCAGAGGTACCACAATTAGATGTTGTATTAATTATACATGTTTATAACTTACTCCCAGGTCCTAGTTTTCCTGATTTGTGTATACTTTTTTTCCAACTATTTATTTAAATTGAGCTGGTTATGGAGGAATGTAAATGATTAGGAGTTTGATGAAATTGAGTTTTAGTCATTTTTCTGCATAGCCATTAATAAGAATATAGCAGATACATATTTGTTTTCAGTACGGATCCTCTGTTCCACTTGGTGTCTCATCTTGTATTCCAAGTGGTTCTCATCTTGACACCTCACTCACTCTTATTAATTATATAAGGTAGTTTATTTTACATTGATGAGGTGTCTAAATTAGGATGAAGTGGGACACAAGATGAGAGTCATGAGGCATTAAATGGGACATGTAATCTCAGCCCATTTGTTCATACCTAACTAACTCCGGTTGTGATTGTGTTTAGAACTTATTTTTACTGATAAATGAAATGAGGTGGTATCTCCGTCTAATCAAACTTAGATGGGTATAGTGCTATAATAACAAGGTAGATCACTCTTTAAGTGCCTTGCATAATATTCTTTTAGTTAGGCAAGTGAGAGTAGAAGGGAAATAAGGACAATATCAAACTGGCTGAAAATGCTTAATATTTTTGAATGGACTGGTTTGATGACATGAGGAAGTTGTGATTTTTTTAAATGACAGCGAAGCAGATATTGTGGCACTAAAGGATGCAATATACTTGATAAACTTCCAAGTTCTGCCATATCTGTTTAGCTCTTTTACATCGAGTTGTCCTTGAGAAATTGAAAGAATTAAGACAGCTTTTATATTGTGACAATCAATTAACTGATTTTCACAGCTCTAGTCCAGTCCTGTGGAAGTGCATCATAGGCTAAAATTTAGAAACCACTTAAAGGCATGTCTTATATAATGTGGCTCTAGCTGTAAGTACTTCTCTACCATTTATGCATCGAGCCATCGACCCTTGCGCAAAAGCTTTGTGACACACTTTGATAATCTAATTGAGCATCTAAATGCCTTAGATGTTATGCATGCACTTATGTAGTTTGTAATCAAATCTATTCTTGTTGAGGGGTGATGCACGATGCACCTTTTCTTTCGAAGTGACCCTTGTTTTAATATACAGATGGTTGGAACCTCTACCAGGTTGCCTGCAGTACAACGCTTAGTAGAGATAAAGACACTTGCAGAACAACTGCATTTCAAGATATCAACTTTACTACTGCATGGTGGAAAAATTGCCGAAGCAGTTTTGTGGTTTCGTCAGCACTGTAATTCTTACAGGAAGCTCGTTGGAGCAGCAGAAGTTACTTTTCTTCACTGGGAATGGCTAAGCCGGCAGTTTTTGGTTTTCGCGGAGCTACTAGAAACAAGTTCAAAAAACATTCCAGGCTTTCCAGCACTAGTTTTGGGTGTCAAAGACAAGGCTCTGACCGAGTGGGAACTTCAACCAGCTTATTACTATCAGGTGACTATCTATATAGTGTTACGTTCTATTGAAATTTGATAGACGGTGAGGACTTTAAACTTTTTTTAAAAATGAAGCCATGCAACTGAATGCTGTGTAAACTCTGACTGAACAATGCTATGTGGGTCTGTTTTGTTCCATTTGGTCCTCTCTCCCAATATTGAGTTACCTTTTGCTTATCCCTGTCTTCTGGGTTGTTCTGTACTAATGAAGGATCATAATTGTAGCTTATGTTATATATAGACTCTGAAATTTGTGTAACAGCCCATTTGAGCAATTTCTCATTTTCCTGTGGACTACTATGAAAATAGGAAACTTGTACCTCGTTCATAACACTGTCATAACTCTGTCTATGTATGCTTTAATTTCTGCTTTTAGTTTGCCACTAAAAGGGGTTCGCACTTTGAGGTATTACTGTTGTATCTTGTATGACTGGATCTTTCTATTGCAGACAAAAAAAGAGGCAATTTTCGGAGTTGCTGCATGAGCCTGAATGTTAATTATCATAATTCATAAGCAGCGTTATTTTATTGTCCGTGGAAATGTCTCTATGCTTTAGAAACGATTTATTCTAACCCAGAGCTCAGTGATATAGATCCATTATTCCTTTCTCCTCCTGAGATAATGGTTGACACTTCTCTTTTGTTCCTTTCTCCACCATTCTTTTAGTGAATTGTGGGGGATCCTGGCATGCCGGATAGCGGCTTCTTGTGTTCCATTTCTCTAAAGAGCGTCTGAAGCTTTGTAGCTTATTCTTCATTTTGCTAATTATTTATTTTCTTTGAGCAGTTGGCATCTCGCTACTTGATGGAGAAGAGATCTTGCTTGGAACTTGCTATCTCCATGTGGGAGGTTTTTAGTGAGAGTAATGCTGCTGCTGAATCAGTTATACCTTCTGGTTATGTTGGGCAGTTTGCTCGATTACTGGAACAAGGTCACGAGGAAGTACCGTTGCAACCGTAAGTTCCAATTGCTTACAGAGTTTTATGTGTCTAGCTGTTAAGGTTTCATGCTAACTTTGTGGCTTTTCTGTTTCATTGATTTTGTATCTGCAGTCTGACAGATGAGGAGTTTATTCGCTATTCTATTGCTGAAGGGAAGAGATTTCAGGATTCTTTTGAAATCATTGCTCTTCTGAAAAAGTCCTGTGAGATATATTCTGGGTTAAGTATTCCGAGGGTGGCATCATATTGCAGTTTCCAAATTGCTAAAGAATATTTTTCTCTTGGTGAAATAAATAATGCAAAACGATATTTTGATTCTACTGTGAGTTTGTATAGGAATGAGAGTTGGGCAACTTTGCTGTGGGAAATCTTGGGTTATTTACGCGAGTGTGCAAGGCAAGATGGTTCTTTAAGGGAATTTGTTGAGTATTCCCTTGAAATGGCTGCATTGCCAGTAATACCTGAAGATTCTTCTGCCTATAAAGAATTTGGCCCAGCTGGTCCTCCAAGTTTTCAACAGAGGGAGATAATTCACGAGGAGCTTCTGGGCCTCGTGACTGGAGAATCGGAGTTTGCAATAAAGGGGGTTGATCAGAACCTTAGGGTAACTAAGAATTCCCCTCTCCATATCGAAATTGATCTTGTCAGCCCCCTAAGAGTTGTTCTACTTGCTTCGGTTGCATTTCATGAACAAGTAATCAAGCCAGGCATGCCTACGCAAATTACATTGTCGCTCCTATCGCAGCTACCTCTCCCTTTTGAGATTGATGCATTAGATGTCCAGTTTAATCAGTCAGAATGTAATTTTGCCATCCATAACTCTCAAAAACCTCCACCCACTAATCATCAAGCCGGCTATCGAGTAGAGATTGCTCCAGCTTTGGCACTTTCTACAAATAAGTGGCTGAGGTTGACTTATGACGTTAAATCTGGTAAGTATCTTAGTATGTTTGCTTGTGAATTCCTTTTAGGTACCACTTAGTTAAAGGACAAGACTGATATAGTAAATGCATAAAACTCATGATTCAAAGGAAACACAAGGTAGTATTTGTGGCAGTTTCAAGAAAAAGGTCAGACAACAGTATGACTTGAATTAGTATGAAGTTCAGTTTCTCCTGTTAAATGCTTCTTTGCAGTATTGTAAGGGATGGGAAATATTGTACTCCCTCCGTTTTTTTTTAGATGTAACATATTGACTTTGGGCACTATTCATCCAATACACTTTGACCATTGATTGTTATTTATACATAAGAAAAACTATAGTCATGTACACTTCCAAATATATATTTTTTATAATTTTTACTTTTATACAATTAGAGATATTATTGGTCAAAGTTGTGCCTCGACAAATGTGAAAAGTCCAATGTTACATCTAAAAAAAGGGAGGGAGTAGTTTCATATTTCTCACTCATGTTTTTTAAAATTTGTGAACAATTGTAAATATCCAGATTCCGTGGCACATGTCACCTGCCTTGCGCATGCGACTTGGAAAATCACGGGCTAGGTGTGAGACAGTATTGAAGATTCTATGTACTCTCAACTCTGTGACCTACTTTTAAAAAAAAATCATGAGGTCTTCAACATAATTGACACTGTCTACAATTGGCACTGTACTGTTTCTTCTTTTGTGCTGCTCTGAGTTAACATAGCTAAACATCATTAATTGACAGAATATGAAAGAGGAAGATGATGATTTGATGATTAAGGGCCTGTTCTCTACTCATATTTTTTCTTAACTTTCTTATTTTTTTCTGACCTTTTCTGATTTTTCTGAATTTTTGTTATTTTCTCTGAACTTCTCGTATTTTTTAACTTATCTGAACTTTCCGTAACTTTTCTTCTGAATGTTTCTTGTTTTTTTCTGAATTTTTCGTACTTTTCTGAACTTTTGTATTTTTTCTGAACTTTTCTTATTTTTTCTGAACTTTTCGTTTTTTTTTATATATTTTCTGAAAGTAAGCAAAAATAAGGCTCTAACAGAATTTCATCAAATGTAAATGATATTCATGCTTTTGAGAGGCTTGATTCTCTCCCAATGAACTCTTACAAGCTCAAAGAAAAACATGCCTCCTTTCTCTCTGTCTACACTATATATATACAGATTTTCCTACTATTCAAAAAATATATATATACTGATTTTCCTCTAACGAACTTCCTAGCTTATCCCCAAGCTATCTATAAATAAAGATAATTTTTAAAGCCCTCCTAATATCAGTTCATTGCATGTGCATGACCTCTTTGTTTTGTTTTATCAGATCGAAGTGGAAAGCTTGAATGCATATCCGTCACTTTAAGGATTGGATCCCACTTCACTATCTGTTGTAGAGCTGAAAGTCCCGCCTCCATGGAGGACCTACCGCTTTGGAAATTTGAAGAGCGTGCGGAGAGTTTCCCAACCAATGATCCTGCTCTAGCATTCTCTGGTCAAAAGGCAATCCAAGTTGAAGAACCTGATGCACAAGTTGATCTGAGCGTGGATGCTGAAGGTCCTGCATTGGTTGGTGAAAACTTTGTTGTTCCAGTTACTATCTCCTCAAAGGGTCATTCTGTTTACTCTGGCGAGTTGAAAATAAATCTAGTAGACACCAGAGGGGGTGGACTGGTGAGTCCAAGGGAAATTGAGCCACATTCAACAGAGAGTCATCATGTTGAACTTCTTGCAGTTTCTGGACCAGATGATGAAAAATCTCTTGCGAGCTCTGACCATATTCGTAACATCCAGCACTCATTTGGATTGATATCTGTTCCTTTTCTAAAAGGTGGAGAATCTTGGTCCTGTAAATTAGAAATCAAATGGCACAGGCCAAAGCCAGTCATGTTATTTGTTTCCTTGAGCTATTTGTCTCAGGGTCATGATGTTAATGCGCAAAAAATCCATGTTCACAAGAGCTTGCAGATTGAAGGGCAGACTCCAGTTCTGATTAGCCATCATATGATGCTACCATTTCGACGTGATGCATTACTACTTTCTAAGGTTAAGCCCCTGGATGATGCTGAAAAGTTGCCATCTTTGCCACTCAATGAAACAAGTATACTAGTTGTCAGTGCTAAAAATTGCACCGAGGTGCCGTTGAGGGTATTGTCAATGACTATTGAAGTAGATGATAATGCCTTGGAGAGTTCTTGTAGCGTACGTCCAGCCAGTAATCAACAAAAGGATGCTGCACGACCCAATATCGTTGTACCAGGGGAGGAATTTAAGAAGATCTTTTCTGTTATACCTGTGGCTAATACCTCGATAGCAAGGATTGGTACAGTGTGTCTCAAATGGATGAGAGATGCGGGGCCACTGAAGCAAAGTAGTCCTGGGTTTTTGACCAGACAGAGACTTCCTGATGCAAATGTAGAAGCATCTCCTCTGATTTTGAGCTTAAAATGTCCACCTCATGCTGTTCTTGGAGACCCGTTCACTTTTTTCATTAAAATTCAGAATGAAACAGAGTTACTTCAGGAGATGAAATACTCGTTAATGGATTCTCAAAGCTTTGTTTCATCTGGGTCCCACAATGATGCTATATTTGTCTTGCCTAAGTCTGAGCATGTTCTTAGTTACAAGCTTGTCCCACTTGCATCTGGTTCGCAGCAGTTGCCCAGAGTTACTGTGACCTCCCTGAGATATTCAGCTACATTCCAACCCTCGACTGCTGCCTCTACTATTTTTGTGTTCCCTGTAAAGCCTCAGTTTGAGATGATTACTTCAGAAAGTTGTGCAGAATCCGTGATACTTGCTGCTGAATAGATTATTTGGGATCCATAAATTACTGCAATTTATTCAGTTTTTCCCATCCTGTTCCTTCTACTTAGAGGCATGGGGATACCCTTTACAAGATGCTTCTCTGAGGAAGAATCATCTGAAGATGCTGTCGCAAGAATTGTGTCAAGTCACGTATCACCTGAATTGATTCAGATGTGCCACTCTGAGCAGGATTCATGGCTTAAGGTGTTGCTGAAGAGTGTTACTAATGGGTATGTATTCTTTGGTTGAAATATGTAAGTAGTACTAGAAGAAACTATCATATTAAAAAGAAGTTACAGAATTGACCTCTCATTGTCTAAACTGACAGTATATGGAAAAGTTTTCTTGGAAAGAGTTGTTAAGACGCTGCTGCGATGAAATTATGCTGGTTTCCTGGAGTGAAGTGCCCTGAGGTTTTTGTTGAATTGTCGGAGGTATCAGTCATGATACACAACTAAACGACATGGCTTAGTCACCAAAGGGCCAAAACCGGAAATTGCTTCTCCATTTTAGTGCTCTGTTTTTGTCAATCTCAGAGTGTCACTAGGTTTTGCATCTCATGAACCAGAAATTGCATCCCAAAAATGGATTCGACCTGGTTACTTTGCAGCAGTGAGTTTGTGTATTGTCCTCCCCCTTGTATTATCACCGGAGGAGACACCGCTGTATTTCATATGTGGTTATAGTTTCTTGGTCATACAAACGCCCTCTTTTGTACAGGATGATGAACTGTAGAATACTGGGCTTTGTGAATTAGATATGTGATTTGAACATAACTATTCTCTTCATTCAATTAGTTGTCACATTTTCTCCTTGATCCATCATAATTAAGGATGACATAATTTTATAGGACTATGTTATTAATTGAATCATTTTCATGCTTTTGTCATCACTTAATTTTGGTAATGGGTATAAGGAGATCTAATTGTAGACTATTACTGCCCCCTTAATTAAATAGTTGTAACATTTGGACTTATGCATTGTTTGTTCGTTTTTTTCACCGGGTATCCCTGTGGTATTTCAAAATTCATGGGGCACCCCTATTGTTTAAAAAATGCACTAGATAACCTTACTATTTTAATAAAATGCATGAAATGCCCTTAATGACTAACGGTGTTAAGTTTTCGTTAGTCATTAACTCTAATTAATTCCTCTAACCCCAACCCCATAACCCTTACGCCTTAACCCCCTAACCCACCTAACCCCCACCCTAAACACTAACCCTAACCACCCAATCCACCACATCCCCCCTTTGCTCTCCCCCACGAGCACCCACACCCCTTCCCCCACCCTCGTAGCCCCCCCCTGTCCTCTCCCGCAGCCCCCCCTTTGCCCTCCCCCGCAACCCCCTCCCGCACCCCCCGCATCACCCGCCTCTTCCCTCCCTCGCAGCCCGCACCAACCGCCGAACTCTAACCAAACTCCCCCACTCGAATGTGCTTTTAATTTCATCTGACGGGTTTAGATTTCGATACCAATTCAAAGCTCCGACACCCAACATTCATCGTCTTATTAAGGTTAGGGGGTTAGGGGTTAGGATTAGAGGGCTTAATTAAGGTTAAATGGGTTAATTAGGGTTAATGACTAACGGAAACTTGACACCGTTAGTCATTAAGGGCATATTTTTGAAACAATAGGGGTACCCATGAATTTTGATATATCACAGGGGGTACCTGGTGAAAAAACAGTTGTTTATATTATATACTCATACATTGATTAATTTTTTTATGCAAAATGTATATATTGATTGTTGGCATAAATTCACATTTTCTAGTTAGATCGTCACTGGAAATAAAAGGTTGGGGCTTAATGTAACATCATTGACAAAAATGAACAATTTCGTATTTCCTTTGCCATATGATCTAACATATTTGCGTGGCCGCGAATCTATGAGGTAAGATAGATTGGAGTTGAACAATCTGTTGATCTAGTTCGAAAGAACCATGTTTAAGCTAATAGTATAAATTTGGGTAAAGAGAGACAGAGCCTTAAGCAAAGATCCAGAAGTAATTGAAGATATGAAATACACCATTAATGTTAAAGACATTTAACGTTCCCGCATGATAAAAGACACTTAACTAATTAGCTAAATATGTTTGCTAATTGCTACAGCCTGTGGGTTGTTAGAATAATGTAATACTAGCTTTCTAAGCACGCGATGCGTGCGGCGATAATTTTTTTCATTGTGATATATATTTCGTAATATCGAGTAGCTAATTTTACATGTACGTAATACATGTAGCGACAACTCATGATAATAGTTTAAGTTGACAGTTTTTTCAATAAATGCTCTGTTTTGTTCAACTTATTAGAAGTTATTTTCAACAAAAATAATTTTTTATCAGTTCTTGATCTGACCTTATTATCATCTATGTAATTGACATACACAAATTGAAATTGTATAAACCCATTAAAATGATCATTTCTTTACATGACAATAATGTCGTGGAAGTATATTACTAATTTTTTGTTTTTGCAATTTTTTTCCTTTTGATGGAAGATTTTGATATTCTTAAATGAATCTGTTATCTTTGCTTTTTTGTAAACTTTTTTAGTCTTTCCTTTTTTTTAACCTAAAATTTTAAGTTATTCTAATTGTAGTTTTTAAAAATGGCAAAAATTGGGATTGATTGATTACTTATTATTAATTTAAAAAATTAAACAAAATTGATGTAATTAAAAAAGTAAGGGTAATGTAGTCATTTAATATGGGGACACCATGCCTCCCCCCTTCACTTATACAATAGAGATTGTTAGAGAATATTCCTTAATCATTCCATAACGATAACACTCCGTCTACAAGATATACAAAGGGTAGTTCTACAAAATAGGAAACTAATCCTAGCCTACCAAATATGCAGGAGATAATCAAGGATTATGAATCCTAGAGTTATTTACAGAACAAGGAATATTCTCTAACAATATTACATTATTCTAACATGGGTTTCTTACTCTAGTTTAAAAGGCAAAAGGTACTTCCTCTACGATTTTTTTGAGGGGGAGCTACTTCCATTACTCTTTGGTCAAATTTAGTTCAAAATGGAATAAATTATGTGAATTGACATATTCCCACCAATTTTTTTTTATAGAGTTGCACGAGTATATAAATAATTTATATATAAGAAGGAGAAGACACTTCCGTTTAATAACCTTGATCTTATTGGAATAAGCTAAAACTAAAAATAAAAAGAGTATAAAATCTAATATTGTTAGAGAATATTCCTTGATCTTATTGGAATAAGCTAAAACTAAAAATAAAAAGAGTATAATGTTATGCTATAATACTAGACATTCTAAACCATATAAAAAGGGAATAAAGTAATTAAGCATTGTGGAAACACATCGTCAACCTTTAATAAGGTGACATTGTCACAAGTAGCTTGAGTACTTTTGTCACCATCACTGCTCTCAATATGAACATTTTGCAAACTAATTCCTTGACATGGATAATTAGCACTACAATAAAAAAGCACAGCAGAATCTGAAGAGGATGTGCCCATTATGTTTTGATACAACACGTCTTTTACTTGTACCGCAGAGGCCTGTTTCTCACCATTATAGCTGAACCAAATCAACAAAATCCAGGTCATAAATTTGCATAAATAGTAAATTAACAAATCTTTAAGAGAAAAAAAAAACTTTTATGATTGAGTGATAAGTGTACCTTGTTGGAGTTAGTATACATATGTGCCTTAGTTTTTTCCTAATACTCCAAAAAGTTGCTTCAAAAGAACAAAAAGTGCCTTGTCCCACATTGGTAGTTTAAAGACTTTTTCCCTTCCTTATATAGAGTTTCCTTCTTTATACATTTGTTGAAGGTTGAGTGGGATGAGACTAGTCACCACACGCGCGCGCGCCGGCTAGGCCGGGCTTGGGCGTGTGGCTCGGTTTGGGGACATTTTAGTTCAGTTACTTATTTTTTGCGGAAATCAACATTCATATCTTCGCTGATTTCGTAACTGATTATCCTTGATTCTTGCCATTATTAATGTTTCCGTTTTTTCCTTAATTTCAGCCTATTGATTGTGTTACCGGTTTTTCTTCTACGATTTCTCTATAAATTGGAGCCTTCATCAGTTTTCCAAGACACAGAAAAATGAATCCTCTCTACACAATTCTAAATACGTTTGTTCTATATTCTCTCTGATCTGGGCATTGTTCAAAGTGTTCTCAAACTGTGACTCTGTACTACACCGGAGGAACAATGGTCGTGTAACCCTGGAGGTTGGTTGCCAAGAGTCCGTGTGTACGTAACGGGACAAATTCAACTTTAGGGCAGTGTTTGTTCACGCCACGACTTTTCAGTTAAGTTGTTCCAATTGATCTACCAGTTTTAGTCCCTACATTCTAAATTTCGTTTTAATTTTCGTGGAACTATTATGGCTGGTGAAAATGTTATCCCTATTGTTGTGCCTATTACTACCAATCCTTTTATCCCTGATATGTCTAAGTTAGACCCTTTTGATGGCAAAAATTATAAGATGTGGTCTGATAAGATGGAATTCTTTTTGGGACAAATTGGTGTAGATTATTGTCTGTTTTCTAATGTGCAACCCGAGAATTCTGTTAGGGGTTTTGTTAAGGATAATAAGACTTGCCGTGGAATGTTGATGCATTATATGACCGCTGCACTATATATGATCTATAATAAGTCGAAAGATGCTAAGGATATTTGGGATGCTTTACAAGCCAAGTATGGTACTGAAGATTTTGGGACTAAGAAATATGCTTGTAGTCGTTGGTTGAAATTTTCTATGACTGATGATAAACCTGTGTTAGATTAAGTTCACGAGTATGAACATTTATGTGCCGATATTGTTCTTCGAGGGTATGAAAATTTGTGAAACTTTTCAAACCAACTGTCTTATTGAGAAATTACCCCCATCTTGGGAAACCTATGCCCATTCTATGAAACATAAACAGAAAGACTTTACCCTTCAAGAGTTTGTATCCCATATCAAGATTGAGGAACATAACCGAATCCAAGCCAAAGGGAAATCTGTTGATCATTCTTCCTCTACTGCTAATCTGGTTGAATCTAAGAATGCAGGTAAAGGACCGAAAGGTAAGGGTCCGAATCAGTTTCATGGTACAAGGCAGAATAATAACTTCAAAGGAAGACAGTTCAAGGGAAATTGCTTCGTCGTGGTAAGTTTGGACATCTTTGCTAAGGATTGTCTCCAAAAAAGCACTCCGGAAACCAGTCGCAAACAAAGCAAAGGAAAACAAACCTCAAGCAAACCTTGCTTGAAGATGTGATTATTGCTATGGTGTCCGAGGTAAACCGGGTGAGTAATGTGACCGAGTGGGTGTTGGATACTGGAGCAACTCGCCACGTCTGTTCAAGCAAGGAAATGTTCCAGGAATACAACAAAGTTTCAGAGGGTGAATGTGTCTTCATGGGCAACTCAAGCACTGTGAGTGTACTTGGCGAAGGAAAGATTTTTCTGAAGTTAAGTTCTGAAAAAACCATTGCTTTGCAGAATGTCTTACATGTGCCCGAAATCCGCAGAAACCTTATTTCTGGTTCTCTTTTAAACAAAGCTGGTATCAAAATTACTTTTGAATCTGATAAACTTGTACTAACCAGAAATAGTGATTTTGTGGGCAAGGGATTTTGTAACGAGGATTTATTTATTCTTGATGTTGTAACTGATAATAAAACTTCTACTGCTTCCGTTTATATTGCTGAGTCTGTTTCTTTATGGCATTCTAGACTAGGTCATGTGAATGTTGCATCTGTTAAGAGACTTAAACAACTTAGTCTTATTCCTGACTTTAGCAATACCTCATTTGATAAATGTGAAGTATGTGTAGAAGCTAAACACCCTAAGAAAGCATTCAACAAAAGTGTTGCTCGTTCTTCCACCTTACTTGAGCTGGTTCATAGTGACTTAGGTGACTTTAAAAATTCTATGAGTAGGGGAGGGAAGCGTTATTATATTACTTTTGTGGATGATTTCTCTCGTTTTACTAAGGTTTATTTATTGAGTTCAAAAGATGAGGCAGAAGGAAAATTTCTTATTATAAAGCCGAAGTTGAGAACCAATTGGATCTTAAGATTAAGAGGGTGAGATCAGATAGGGGTGGAGAATATGATGGAGTTTCCCTTAAGAAATTTTGTGAGTCTAATGGGATTATTCATGAGGTTACAGCTCCTTATACCCCAGAACAGAATGGAATAGTTGAGCGGAAAAATAGAACTCTTAAGGATATGATGAACGCAATGCTTATTAGTTCGGGTATGCCTACTAACATGTGGGGGTGAGGCCATTCTTTCTGCTTGCTATGTGCTCAACCGTGTTCCTCATAAAAAGTTAAATAAAACCCCTTATGAATTATGGAAAGGTTTCAAACCTAATTTGAGTTACCTCAAAGTGTGGGGGTGTTTGGGAAAAATAGGACTTCCTGATTTTCAGAGGAACAAAATTGGACCTAAGATTGTGGATGGTATTTTCATTGGTTATGCTTCTAACAGTGCTGCATATAGACTTATTCTTAAGAGTGCATCTGGTTTTGGTCCTATTAGAGATTCAAGGGATGTTGAGTTTTTTGAGAACATTTTTCCTATGAAATTAAGTGTTCTTTCTACTTTGCCTGTTGCATCTTCTTCTTCCACTATGCATCATGATGTTGCATCATCTAATGAGACTCTAGAACCCCAGAGGAGTAAGAGAGCTAGAATTGAGTCTAGTTTTGGACCTGATTTCACTACTACCTTCCTTGTTGAGAAAGAGTGCTTAGATGAGCATGAAGTGAATGTTTTGTGTTAGAAGAAAATTCGAGGACCTACAGTGAGGCCATGAGGTCAGTTGACTCTAGTTTTTGGTTAGAGGCTATTAACAGTGAGATTGAGTCCATTATGAGTAACAACACTTGGGTTTTAGTGGACCTTCCTAGAGGATGTAAGACCCTAACCAGTAAATGGATTTTTACAAAGAAGTGTAGGCCTGATGGGACCTTGGATAAGTATAAGGCCAGACTTGTGGTTGGAGGACATCACCAAAGGAAAGGGCTAGATTTCTTTGATACCTACTCTCCTGTGACTAAGGTTGCCACCATTAGAACTTTAATTGCACTTGCATCTATTCATGATTTGATTGTGCATCATATGGATGTAAAAACTGCTTTTTTGAATGGTGAGCTAAATGAAGAGATTTACATGAAGCAACCTGAAGGATGTGTAGTTCCTGGACAGGAAGACAAGGTATGTAAACTTGTTAGGTCCTTATATGGTCTAAAACAAGCACCAAAACATTGGTATGATAAGTTTTATCAAACCATTACTTCTAATGGTTTTCAGGTGAATGATTCTGATGCTTTTGTTTATTCCAAATCTGATGAACTTGGTTGTGTTTTCATATGTCTATATGTCGATGATATGCTAATTTTTGGGACCAATATAAACATAGTGAATGCAACCAAGGACTTCCTAAATTCTAGTTTTGAAATGAAGGATTTGGGTGAGGCAGATGTGATTCTTGGTATAAAGATTACTAGAACTGTATATGGGATGTCTTTAAACCAATTTCATTATATTGAGAAAATTTTAATGAAGTTTAATCAATTTGATTGCACTCCTGTGAAAACCCCATATGATTCTAGTATTCATTTGAAAAAGAATAAAGGTGACAGTGTGTCACAAGAACAATATGCCAAGATAATTGGAAGTGTAATGTTTTTGCTGAATTGCACTCGACTTGATATAGCATATGCTGTTAGTAGACTGAGCAGGTATACTCATAATCCTAATCAGGAGCATTGGAATGCCTTGATTAGATTATTGAAGTATTTAAAAGGCACTATCAATTGGGGTTTGCATTATCTAAGATCACCTTGTGTTCTTGAAGGATTTTGTGATGCCAATTGGGTGTCAGATAATG
The DNA here is from genome assembly GCA_947648045.1 of Beta corolliflora. Lineage (NCBI taxonomy): Eukaryota > Viridiplantae > Streptophyta > Magnoliopsida > Caryophyllales > Amaranthaceae > Beta > Beta corolliflora. The sequence continues at coordinate 1,866,948 of CANSZD010000274.1, forward strand.
ATGAGATTCATTCTACTAGTGGCTATGTTTTTTACTCTCGCTGGTGGTGCTATATATTGGAAATCATCAAAACAAACTTGTATTGCCAAATCTACTATGGAATCTGAGTTTATTGCTTTAGAATTGGCAGGACAGGAAGCTGAGTGGCTTAGGAGTTTGCTTGCTGATATTCCATTGTGGGGGAAGCCAGCTCCATCAGTTTCCATGCGTTGTGACTCACAAGCTGCAATTGGGGTAGCGAATAATCAAGCTTATAATGGAATGAGAAGGCATATTCGCTTAAGGCATGCTATTGTGAGAAATCTAATTGGAAATAATGTAATGTCACTCGAGTATGTAAAGTCAGAGAGGAATATTGCTGATCCTCTCACCAAAGGCCTTTGTAGAAAAATGGTGTTGGAGTCAGCACAAGGAATGGGTTTAAAGCCTATTGTGGAGTAAATTGTGATGGATACCCTTCTTAGGTTTTCCTAAGTTCAAAGGGTCAAACGAAGTCACAAAAGAGCTCAAGTTGTGTATACAACTACCATTCCTATCAATAAAAAGTGATGTAGTATTTCTTTACTGTTATATGTGTAAGGATGATCAAAAGGCTCTTAATAAGTTCATAGCCTTGATAAGGTGGTTTGTGACATTACAAACTTGATGAACTTACCTATGTGAATGTGGGGGTTACGCCCAATCCCCTATGAGAGTCCCTAAGGCTTAGGACCTCTATAGCATTCATGAAAATTCAGGCAAATTGTGGGGCAATTAAATTACAAATCGCGAGAACACTATTGATTTGAGAAAGGTTTAAGTGCACAAATGTGAATTACTAACATCGTAGAAAGGTTCAAAGAGAAATCTACCTAATACGACAGTAAGACATGTTTGTATGCACTGGGTATCAATTCAAGTCCATAAGACATTGATGCTTACAAAACTGAATATTCGTGCCCAGAATTCCGTTTCAGTTGTCCTTTCATCTTTATTCTTTTGAATCATGTGGGGGAATGTTGGAGTTAGTATACATATGTGTCTTAGTTTTTCCTACTCCAAAAAGTTGCTTCAAAAGAACAAAAAGTGCCTTGTCCCACATTGGTAGTTTAAAGACTTTTTCTTCCTTATATAGAGTTTTTTTCTTTATACATTTGTTGAAGGTTGAGTGGGATGAGACTAGTCACCACACGCGCGCGCGCCGGCCGGGCCGGGCTCAGGCGAGGGCGGGTGGCGTGTGGCGTGGGGCGCGTTCGCGGTTGGGGGACATTTTAGTTCAGTTACTTATTTTTTGCGGAAATCAGCATTCATATCTTAGCTGATTTCGTAACTGATTATCCTTGATTCTTGCCGTTATTAATGTTTCCGTTTTTCCTTAATTTCAGCCTATTGATTGTGTTACCGATTTTTCTTCTTCGATTTCCTCTATAAATTGGAGCCTTCATCAGTTTTCCAAGACACAGAAAAATGAATCCTCTCTACACAATTCTAAGCACGTTTTTTCTATATTCTCTCTGATCTGGGCATTGTTCAAAGTGTTCTCAAACTGTGACTTTGTACTACACCGGAGGAACAGTGGTCGTGTAACCCTAGAGGTTGGTTGCCAAGAGTCCGTGTGTACGTAACGGGGCAAATTCAACTTTAGGGCAGTGTTTGTTCACGCCACGACTTTTCAGTTAAGTTGTTCCAATTGATCTACCAGTTTTAGTTCCTACATACCTGACTTTTGCATGGTTTATGTTGGTCGCAATAATGTTGGTCTATAATGATTGGATTCTTAACATTAGACAACATTATATTTTGAAATTTGATGTTACTGGTAACTCCTGATCCTCCCTGAACATATACGTCACATACAAAAGTAACGCTATATTCTGAAAATTCTATTTAATTTTTCTTTGGGTGAAAATTCTATATCTATAGTTTTTGACTGAAGAGGGTGATTTGATATTATGCCAATTTGGCAACGAGGGAAGGAATAAATAATTTGCCAAACAAGAAAAACGATAAGAAAAACCACTTACATCATCAATATATAATAAGATCATAAAACTAATTACTTATGATTATAGTATTTATTTATTTATTTTTCTAGCTTACCTGCCAAATCTTGATTCTTACACCATTAGTTGTTCCAGTGAGAGTTGCCATGTTCATCATTAAGTTTGAAACATGAGCCTTGGAGTCTTTGTCACCTAGGCTTCCAATACTGATGACAAAAGTTAGGTTATTAGCTTTGATATCATTTCGTGTTTTTAAAACCAAAAAAAAAAAGTAGGTATATATAGTTTCAAACCTGATACCATGACCTGGTCCACAAGTAGTATTTATGGCTCGAACTGATTGAGAGCCGCTCTCAATTGAAATGCAATCATCACCTTTTAATTTTATTGAAAAATAACATGTCATCTTCCATATTATAAGAGAAAATCCAAGTATTCAGATGCAGTTATAAGAGAAAGTCTTAAGTATTAGGGTTTGTTCTCCCCAACTTATTTACAGTTCAGTTCAGTTCAATTCAATTCCTAAATTTATTCATTACTATTAGTTATAATTTAATTCAGTTCAGTTGTTTTATGCCGAAGAGAACAGACCCTTAAAGTGCAACACTTTCAAAACTTTTCAGCTAATTGTTTTAAATTTTGACTAAGTTAAAAATATATGTTCCTTATAGTTTTCTGTTTGTAATGTTCAGCTTTTTAATATGGAAATTGGAAAAAAGTAGTTTTTATCATTCTTTTATCAGTAAATATGACTAATTCTAAGTTTGTTATATCGCCAATATCATGTGACTTTAGAAAATCTTAAAACTTACAAGGGAAACTAACTATGATTTTGAACGGTACCTAAGGTAAATATTGTTACTATATTATTGTTATATATTTTGGAGTAATTTGTTAGTTTGTCATGTCGAATTGTTACCTGTTCCAATAATGGAGTTTGTAACCTCGATTTCCTTGGTACTTGTGATGTGTATGCCATCAGTATTAGGGCTATGCTCTGGAGAAGTGATATTGAGACCGAAAGCCTTGACATTGTTACATCCATCAAAAGAAATATGCATTTGTTGAGCATTTTGGATATTCAAATTCCTCACAACCAAATGTTTGCAATCATCGAATATCAAAGCCTACAAAGAAACAAAAGGAAGTTATAAACAAAAGGAGGTATAAATTAACGATAATAATAATGAGTATTATATATTAACTACGAATATACGATCAATTACTGGATTTATATAAAATTTAAATGACTCGATTATGGTAAGCATTATGATTCGAAATAATAATAATAAAATAACATGATAACAATAACAATAACAATAACTATAACAATAATAATAATAATAATAATAATAATAATAATAATAATAATAATAATAATAATAATAATAATAATAATAATAATAATAATAATAATAATAATAATAATAATAATATATTGTTAATTGGTTATTCAATAATTTTTTTGCCATAATCCATAAACATTATCATTCTCAAATCTCATTGGCCAAAAAACAAACACGGATCCTAATTTTTAGCCTTTGATTTGTAAAAGAGCAAAACATTGATCCAATGGCCCAAAATAAACCAAATTCCCCTTCTTTTTCAGAAATTCTCATCTCTCCTTTCTTTCTATCCTAAATTCCTAACCATTAGATCTAATCTAACGGTTGAAACAACCCCAAATAACTCCCCTATAAAAACTAACCCTAAAATGAAACCCTAAATTTCTCTCATTTCTCTCTCATCATCTAATTTCTCTCGGCGCCTCTATCCAGTCACTCACTCTCATCAGCCGATCAGCGCCTCTCACAGTCTCACTTCTAAGTCTTCACTTCTTCATTCCTTCACTATCTCGCCGGAAAACACATAGATCTCGCCGAAAAGCATTTTCTTTTCTTGAGTTCTCACCACTTTCGTCTATATCTGGGCGAAAAACGTAAAGATCTCGCGGCAAAGGTAAAGATCTCGCCGGAAAACGTAAAGATCTCGTCGAAAAGCGTAAAAATCTGACCGGAAAACATAAAACCTTGCCGGAAAACACAAAATCTCTCCTCGATCGACTGTTTTCTGAGGTTTGTTTAATTTTTTTTTTTTTTTATCGTTTTATTTTATGTAAGATGCCTGATTTTCTTTGTTTGAGTTTCGAATGTGATGATGAACTTTGGTTGATTTTTTAAAATTTCGAGTTTCGATTCATGTGAAGTTGTTTAATAGTTTTTTTTTTTGTTTTATGTAAGATTTATGATTTTCATTGTGAAGTTGTTTAATAGCTGTTTTTTTGTTTAATAGTTTCGATTCATGATGAACTTTGGTCTGATTTTTTTAATATGTTTCATATGCTTCGAATCTGATTCATCATTCATGCGAGTTGTTTGATTTTTTTAATTTTTAGGGTTAGGTTTTAGGGTTTCTGGTTAGGGTTAGGGATTTTGATTAGGGTTTAAGGTTAGAGTTAAGGTTAGGGTTTAGGGTTTAGGGTTTAGGGTTTAGGGTTAGGGTTAGGGTTTCAACCCTAACCTTAACCTGAAAACCTAATCCTAACTAGAAACCCTAACCAGAAACCCTAATCCTAACTAGAAACCCTAACCCTAACCAGAAACCCTAACTAGAAACCCTAACCAGATGCCTAACACTTAAACTTTAAATTTCAGATATAAATGGAGGACATTGATAATGTTGTTTCTGACTATTCTTCAATTGTTCAATCAAATTCTGCTGCTGCTACTACTGGTGATGATGTTGTTTCTGCTCCTTTGCCTGATCCTTCACTCTTTGGTAAACGCACTTCCCCTGTTTGGAAGCATTTCGTTTTATACAAATCGGAGGGTAAGATATTTTCTACTTGCATTCACTGTAGAAATTGTCATTTGCGTGCTGAAAGTGCTCGAGGTACCATTAATCAAGATAGGCATTTACTTAAATGTGATCCTTATTTATTAAGTGTTAAAGGTAATGATGCGGGAAATAATTTTAGTCAAAAAACCTTTTGTCGTATGTTTGCCGAAGCCATAATGGTCCATGCTTATCCTTTACTTATTGTTGAACATGTTAGAACTAGGGCTTTGTTGTCTTATTTGGAACCTAGAGTGAAACACATATCTCGGAATATGATGCTTAAGATATGTGTTAATGAGTTTGAGACCATGAAAAAGAGTATGCGTAACTTGTTGATGGATTTGGATGGTAGAATATGTTTTACTTGTGATCTTTGGACTTTCATGAATGATAGCTATATGGTACTTACTGCTCATTTTGTTGATAAGTCTTGGACACTACGTTCTAAAATACTTGTCTTTCGATCTTGCCCTCAACCCCATACCGGTTTAAAATTGAGTAGATTTTTTCTGAATTTGCTTGAGGAATGGGGCCTTAAAGATAAGGTTTTTACGTTGACTTGTGATAATGCTAGAAATAATAATGTTATGGTTTCTGAAATTGTTGATGATTTGAACAAAGTCAATCCTTTGGTTTGTGGTGGTAAATTTTTTCATATTAGATGTTCGGCACATATTTTAAATTTAGTTGTACAAAGTGGTTTGTCTATGATTGATGAGAGTGTTAAAAACTTGCATTCAATTGTTACTTACATTGGTTTAAATATGGCTAGACTTCAACGATTTGATGATTGTGTTACGTATGTTAATACGTATGTTAATGCTGGATTTTGTGGTAAGTTGATTTCTGATGTTTGTACTCGTTGGAACTCCACTTATTTAATGCTTCGTCGTTGTTTGGAAGGAAGGGAAGCTATTGATAGGTTTGTTAGATATGAGCCGGGGTTTGAAATTCGTATTACTTATGCCGATTGGGAAATCATACAAAATGTTTGTGATTTTTTGAAACCTTTTTATGATATAACTGTGTTGTTTTCTGGTTCCGAGTACCCCACCGCCAACTTGTATTTTTCTACATTGCATTAATTGAGAATTTGATTGTTAATGCACATAATCATGCAACTGATTGCATTAAGGGTATGGTTGAACCTATGTATGCTAAGTTTAACAAGTATTGTGAGGACTATTCTCCTATTCTTTGTGTTGATGTCATGCTTGATCCACGCTATAAAAAACAATTTGTTAGTGATTTATATGGTAGTTTATATGCTGATTCCGAGCGTGATAAACGTGTTAAAATCGCCGTTGATCATTTTATCGAATTGTATACATATTATTCTCAAACTTATCCATCTTCTTCTTTTGGTTTTTTGTGTTCTGTTCAAAGTGATGTTAATCCTTGTCCATCGAGTCTAAGACCTACCCTTCGCCCATATAAGAAAATAAACCTTGCTAAAGAGTATGGTCGTGTTGCTAACACTAGTGTTGGTGCTTCTAGTGTTGAAAGTGTAACTTATGAAATTAATGCATACTTTGATGCCCCCCTTGTTCCTTGTGTTAGTGATGTTGATTTTGATGTTCTTTCATATTGGCGTGCTAATGTGGTTCAATTTCCTATTTTTGCTCGCATGGCTAGAGATATTTTAGCCATCCCTATTACCTCTGTTGCATCTGAATCCTCATTTAGCATGGGAGGTAGAATTTTGACCAAGTATCGTTCGCGTTTGTTGCCTCATAATGTTGAAGCTTTAGTAACTTGTCAAAATTGGCTCTCTGGTTATACCCCAATTGAGGATGAAAGAACTGTTGATGTTGGTGTTATAGGTGAACCTAGTGATATAGACTATGATTCTATTCCGTAATTCATTTGCTCTCTCTTTTGTTGATGCCCATGTGATGTTATGTTGCTTTGGCTGTGGTTGTTGTGGTCTTGTGCTGCTGCTTGTAGGATGGTGATGTGCTTGTGGTTTGTTGGTGTTGTTGTGCTTGTGGTTTGTTGGTGTTGCTGTGCTTGTGGGATGGTGCTGATGTTCATGTGGATGGTGTTGTACTGGTTTCATATTTTGGTACCCGTATGTTAGACTCTCAACTCCAAAATTAATTACGTATTTGTTGCCCTTAGCTTTGTGAGGCGGCGCTTTTTCTAGGCATGTATTTAAGAATATGATACACACTTGAGAGCCAATTTTTTTTACAAGTGCCTAAGAATTGCCGCCGCCCACAATTGCTTTGTGGCTCGTTTACATTTTTACATTTTGTGACGTTGATGGAGTCTAAGTGCTCGATGATGATTCTTCGGTAATGAGTTTCTTAAAACTTTGTTATAAGATCCGAGAGCCCAAAAAATATAAAAAAGTATTTTTGTACTTTGTTGTTGTGGTTGTCGTGGTCCTGTGCTATTGTTGCTTGTTGGATGTTGTTGCTTGAGGCTTGCTGCCGTTGCTTGTTGGATGCTGCTGCTTGTGGCATGCTCCTGCTTCTTCTTGCTTGCCGCTTTTGCTTGCTTAGTTGGATCTTCTTGCTTGAGGCTTTGCTTGCTTGTGGCTCGCTCCCTGCCGCTTGTGGCCTCTACTCGCTCGCCGCTTGTGGTTTCGGAATTTTGGTACCCGTATGTCTTGAATTTCTTCTTTTGGTTTCTTCTTTGGTTTGTCTTTGGAAATTCTAGATGGTGGTTCTTTGTTGTTGGCTTGCTACATATAATAAATTCAGCAATTTGATTTTTGTAATTTCGTTTGACATTGACACATGTATTTTGAATGAATTTATGATATTATATTAACTCGGCCCAATTACCAAACTTTGTTCTTCACTCAAACAAGTTACGATCTTAATTATATGTTGTGGAAAAATTAAAGTATAGTATTTTATGGAAGCATTTGCATTATACAAAGCAACTGAAAAATTAATTAATAAGAAGACATTCTATAATATGCGCTAAGAAGTAAGAAACTAGCAGTTAAAAAGTGACTATTATAATCTCATCAATAGTTAAAACACTATGACATGAACCAAAATTACATCAAAAATAATTTAATTGAGAATGTAATTTATTTTTTTATTAAATGAAAGTAATTTTATAAATTACCATATTGAAATGATTTTGTAGATATAGAAAAATATTTGAATTTTAGTAATTTTGTTGAGTTTAGTCGTCAAAATAAGTTGGTTTGAAAAATTGCGTAAAATTAGGTAGATTTTATTTTCAGATCAATTAGAATTCGAGTTGAACCAGGTATTTATTGGGCCTAATTGAGTTTTGGGTTAATATCTGATTAGTTCGGTCGGGTTCGGGTTTGAATGCAGGTCTGTGTGGTCAGGTCAGAATATAATCTAGCCGGGTGCCGGTCAGGTCTGGGTAATCCCATGTCAGGTTTCGATCAGGTCTGGGGACTGACACTCACAGGTCGAACCAGGTTCAAGTCAGGTCAGTATCAGGTTGACCCAGCGGTCAGATCTGTTTCTGACACCCCTAAGTATAATATATTGTTGTATGTGTTTAGCCAACAAAATAACATATGATATTGTACATTACTGTTGATTATCATCTTTATTTGTGCATAATATCAAGGGAGGGTCCTTTCCTATATATAGTTGCACCATTTCATGTTTGCACGGTTACCGATACATAATTTCAAACATTATCTTTAATCATCAATAAGTAAAAATTATAAAACGTTGATATTAAAAACCATACAATGAATTGAATCTAATAAGATCTCATATGACTATATTTTTTTTAATATATAAATCATTAAAGACAATCAAAGTTTATAATGTGAATAAACACTATGCAAATAGTATTTCTAAACAGAAGAAATACTTTTAAGGGCTTGGTTGATTGGAGTATTTTTGGGCCTAGAAATGAATTCAACGGACCCCTTTCAATATGTTTGATTGGACAACCAAGTTATTTCATTCCCTTACTAGCTAGCCCAATTCCTACTCAATCCATTCTTGTAGAACCCTTCCCCCACCAGTGGAAACAACAAACTTTACCTTCATCAAACATTATTTTAGCCCTTAAAATATAACATTTTTTCACATATTTATTTTAATTTTTTTTTTGAATTTATTATAGAAGTTTGATTTTTTTTTAAAAAAAAAACTTCAGAATTTAATGTATTTTTTAACAATTTATAATGCTTTTTCAATATATTTATGTTGATTTTATAAATGAGAGTGATATTATCAAAAACTGATTTCTATTCAAAATTTGAGCCAAACAATTATGGAATCATCAACAAGTGTCCAAGGTAACAAAGTCCATTATTACCAATTTACCATTCCATAATTTTGAATAAGATTACTAATTCTTATGGATAATGAACCACAACTACAATATAAACCTGAAACTTAATGCTAACGGGGTCATATTTTAGGTTTCTATAGAGCACATGAATTACATGATAAACTGATGTCATACAACAATTTTAATTTTAGATTGAAACACAACATTATGATTATTTCTAAAGGGGAAATTAAATTTTGCTAAAGTTTGCAAATTGAAAGTGACATTGTACTGTATCTGATCTGATGTTGATTATCAGTTTGCTGTGACAATTCATTTTAGTTCATTTTAAAGTAAGCAAGCATGTCGCCCTAGGCAGCCCATCACATAGGAAAGGGGATTAAGTGTTACTATAATTAGACAGGTTATCATATGCACTAAGTTCATTAGTTAGAATAGAAAAATCATAATTAATAAAAACATAGACCAATCCCTTCAATAAAAAAATAAAACATAGACCAGTGAGTTAGCTAAGAAAACTTACTGTTGGTGCATGCTCGCAAGGCTGCAAATTTGGAAAAATTAGACAACCGAATTACTCAATCTTTAAAACAATTGATATGAAATTTAACAATTTTGATTTATTTTACGAAAGACTTAAACTTACCTTCTAATTATTATGTTAAGGACTATGGTCCATATCATGAATGATGTCATGATGTGAGGTATTATATGCACTCAGTTAGTGCTCTCAGCAGTCAAGAAGAATACTAGGAAGATCAGCCTAGGAATCAGTAGCATGATGATGTTTTCTTTTTTGTCTTATTGCTCCTAGAATGCTGTCTGTGTACAGCTGGCTTTTTAGCCGTTTTATTGTTGCTTCTAGGAAGCTTCCTTTAAGGATGGTTTAGGATATATAGAGCTGCTGAAACTTTGTAAAAGACAGCAAGAATGAATGAATGAAAAGCGACTGAAAGTTGAGAGAAGCTTAGCAATGCTACATTCATACTTGTTTTCATGGTATCAGAGCAAGGCTTCGAAAATCAACATCCTGCTCAATTTTTTTTTTCACAAATTAATTTCTGTTTAGTAGTGTTCAGTCCTAAGTGACTATCTCTTTATTCTAAACTTAAAGTTTCTATCTTTCTTCAATCACAAAATAGCTAGAAAGAAGAAAATGACTACCATAGAGGTAACTAGTCCTTTATATTTACACCCATCTGATGGGAACAATTTCATGGCCATGGAAAAACTTCAAGGATTCGGAAACTACAGATCTTGGAAGAGATCCATGGAAATTGCCCTTGCTTCAAAAAGGAAGTTAGGGTTTGTTACTGGATCAGAGAAGAAGAGCACTGATGCAGTGAAAGGTGAAGCATGGGAAACATGCAATAGCATGATAATTTCCTGGATTTTGGGTTCAGTTTCTGAATCAATCAAAAAATCTATCATGTTTGTAAACAATGCTAGTGTTATCTGGAAACAGTTGGAACAACGGTTCTCACTTACAAATGGAACCAGAAAATACAAACTCAATAAAGAGTTGTATGAAACAAAGCAACAAGAAAAAAGTATCAGTGAGTATTATACATCTATGAGATGTACATGGGAAGAACTTGAGTCTCTAAACAATCTCCCACCTCTCACTAACATGTCCACTGAAATTAATGCTTTTGTTCAAGCTCTAAATCTTCAGCAAGAAGAACAGAAGCTTTTTCAATTTCTCAATGGCTTGGATGAGTCATATGTACCTCAAAGGAGTCAAATTTTGATGATGACGCCTTTGCCAAGTGTTGAAGTGGCATGTAGCTACCTGGATCAGGAGGAAGCTCAGAGAGAAATACTTGGACAAATGAAGGAAGAACCAACTAATCTTGCTATGTATAGTAAGGCTACAGGGGGAGAATCTGGGAGCAACTCTACCTCTCTTCAGTGCACTGTGTGTGGGAAGAGTGGTCATACCCAGGACAAGTGCTGGTTTGTGATAGGATTTCCAACTAAGAATCCTAAGCACAAGAATCAAAATGCTCCATCTCAGTATAAGGGAAAAGGGAAGAACAACATGAATCAGAAATGGAACAAGTGGAAACCAGGTTGTCCAAAGGTGGCTGCAAATGTCCAAGGAAATCAAACTCACAATGAAAATGGATCTGTGACTAGTAGTGCAACTACTATAACTGCACAACAGCTGGAGCAGCTTCTAAGGCTCCTACCAACACCTTCAAAAGGGTGTGATACTGATGAAGAGATGGATGTGAGTTACTCAGGTATGGTTTCTTGTTAATATTCTGATTCAATGAAGAATGGTGATTGGGTTGTGGACTCTGGTGCATCAGACCACATGACTGGTAGAATTGAGTTGCTTAGTAATGCCTGTGTAAGTAAGGGTAACTCTTTGATAAATCTTCCCACTGGAGAAACATCTAGAATAATACACACAGGAAATGTAATGCTTAAAAACAATCTTGAACTGAAAAATGTCTTGTGCATACCATCATTTAAACATAATTTGTTGTCTGTAAACAAGTTATGTCAAGAAAGAAACTGCAAAGCTGTGTTCCATGATAGGTATTGCATCATTCAAGATTGCAAATCCAATGAAGTAATAGGTGTAGGAAAGGGTGAACATGGCCTTTATTATCTTTTGAATGAAGACATTGAGAAAATTATGAGAAACATCAGAAATAAAACTCTTCAAAGATCACACTGTGAGAAGGGTTCCGTGGAAGGAAAGGCAGCAATGAATGCAAATGGTTACAAGCAAGTTCCTAGCACTGTGAGAGGAGTAACAAAGATGAGTAGAGAAACTCTGTGGCATCATAGATTAGGTCATGCTCCTCTGAAAAGAGTTGCAATGATAGAAGAAATCAAAGTGAAGCATGAATGCAATGACATTTGTCTCACATGTCTTTTGGCTAAGTTCACCAAGCTTCCTTTCAATCAAAGTGAAGCAAGAGCCAATGATCTCTTTGATCTGATTCACATTGATACGTGGGGGCCATACAAGGTAAGTTACAAAGGAAAATTCAAATATTTTCTTACTTTAGTAGATGATTACTCTAGAGTAACCTGGGTACATTTACTGAAATTAAAGTCTGATGCATTTGATGCCATACAGACCTTTGTTCAGATGGCTAAGAATCAGTTTGGGAAGGAAGTAAAGGTGATAAGATCAGATAATGCACTAGAATTTGATGACAGCAAGTGCAAGCCTTTTTTTGAGAAACTGGGGATCATTCATCAAACCTCATGTACAGACACTCCTCAGCAGAATGGAAGAGCTGAGAGAAAGCACAGAAATATTCTTGAGATGGCAAGAGCATTGAGGTTCAGTGCTGGCCTACCTTTGCAATTTTGGGGGTGACTGTGTGTTGACAGCAACACATATAACAAACAGATTGCCTAGTGTGATTCTTAAGAACAGGACACCCTATGAGATATTGTACAAGAAAGTCCCTGAATATAGTCATATGAAGTGTTTTGGATGCTTGGCTTTTGCATATAATCCTGAGAGGAAGAAGGACAAGTTTCAAGCACGAGGTGTGCCATGTATCTTTATTGGTTATCCCACCAACCAGAAAGGTTACAGGCTACACAATCTCATGAATGGAACAACTTTTATTTCCAGACATGTAAAGTTCTATGAAGAGATATATCCACAACATTTATTTCACTCTGTCTCTTCCCAAGGAGACATTGAACAAAATCAGTCTATCAATGTTCCATATCAGTGGATAGATGATGAAGGAAGTGAAACAAGAAGGTTGAATAATGATGCTGAAGAAGATGCAACTCAGATTGAACCCAGAAGATCTACTAGGGAAGTGAGAGCTCCAACTTGGCACTCAGACTATCAGATTAGTGCAAATTGTGTGCAAAGAGTGAGTGCAACTCCTGTGACTCATAAATTCACCTGTCTTATGAGTACTGTTAATACAGGACCTGATCCAAGGTCTTTCAAGGAAGCTGCTAAACACTCTCACTGGTTGGAAGCAATGAATGAAGAGCTAACAGCCCTAGAAGAAAACAAGACCTGGGTCATTACTGAGCTGCCACCAGGAAAGCACACTATAGGGTGCAAATGGTTATACACCACAAAGTATGACCCTCAGAGAAACACTACAAGGTACAAATCAAGACTAGTGGTGTTGGGGAATAAGCATAAAGAAGGCATTGACTATGGTGAAACCTTTGCTCCAGTAGCCAAGTTGACATCAGTGAGAGCTCTACTTGCAGTTGCAGCTATACAAGGTTGGTTCACACATCAAATGGATGTGAAAAATGCCTTCCTACATGGAGAGCTAGAAGAAACAGTGTATATGAAGATGCCATCAGGGTATAAAGGGGAAGGTTTTAGATTTAACACTCAAAGTGAGGGGGAGTACATTGAGTCTTCACCACCTTCTACCAAGGTGTGCAAGTTACTCAAGTCACTTTATGGACTCAAGCAGGCACCAAGGCAATGGTTTGCCAAGCTAAGCACAGTTCTGAAGCAGAATGTCTTTAATCAATCAAAAGCTGATTACTCTCTTTTCACTAAGCAAAATCAAGATGGTTTTGTTGCAATACTTGCTTATGTTGATGATCTAATACTCACAGGCAACAATATGCAAGTTATTCAGGGTGCCAAAATCATGTTAAATCATGAATTCAAAATGAAAGACCTGGGTGAGCTTAGGTACTTTCTTGGCATTGAAGTGGATAGAAGCTCTCAGGGGATTTTTCTCTCACAAAAGAAATACATAAGTGATCTGCTGGATCAATATGACATGAAGAAGTGCAGAACTCTGAGACTTCCTATGGACTCTCATGTTAAACTTCTGAGTACAGCTGGTGAGCCTCTCCCTCATCCTGAAATATATCAGAGGCTTGTAGGTAAATTAATTTACCTAACTCTCACCAGGCCAGACATTGCCTATACAGTCCATGTTCTGAGTCAGTTCATGCATTCTCCAACATCTGTGCATTTTCAAGCAGCAAAAAGAGTCTTAAGATATCTAGCTGGGTCACCAGATCAGGGTATCTTGCTTGCTTCACACTCAGCAGCAAAATTACAAGCTTATTGTGACAGTGATTGGGCTGGATGCCCTAATACCAGAAGATCAACTTCAGGTTTTTGTCTCCTTCTTGGCAAGTCACCAATTGCTTGGAAATCTAAGAAGCAAACTGTGGTGGCAAGGTCTACAGCTGAGGCTGAGTATAGATCCATGGCCATGGCTGTGTGTGAAGTCCTATGGGTGAAACAACTACTGAGAGAGTTGGGGTTAAAACACCTTGAATCTACTCCTATCCCGTGTGATAATCAGCCGCACTTGCCATAGCGGCTAACCCAGTTCATCATGAAAAGACAAAGCATGTTGAAATTGATTGTCATTTCATTAGAGAACAAGCTGCTGGAGGATCTATTTGTCCTACCTATGTCTCCAGCTCAAATCAAGTAGCTGATGTCCTCACCAAGGTGCTTAGTATTGATCAACATCAATTGCTTTTATCCAAGATGGGAGTTTTGTCTCCTACCTCACTCTCATCTTGAGGGGGAGTGTTAAGGACTATGGTCCATATCATGAATGATGTCATGATGTGAGGTATTATATGCACTCAGTTAGTGCTCTCAGCAGTCAAGAAGAATACTAGGAAGATCAGCCTAGGAATCAGTAGCATGATGATGTTTTCTTTTTTGTCTTATTGCTCCTAGAATGTTGTCTGTGTACAGCTGGCTTTTTAGCCGTTTTATTGTTGCTTCCAGGAAGCTTCCTTTAAGGATGGTTTAGGATATATAGAGCTGCTGAAACTTTGTAAAAGACAGCAAGAATGAATGAATGAAAAGCGACTGAAAGTTGAGAGAAACTTAGCAGTGCTACATTCATACTTGTTTTCATATTAACTTTGCAAGAATTCTTCCACCATATTTTTCCATTACCATCAATGAAACCACCGCCTTTAACGAATATATTATTGATCTTTTTGAAAACAATCCAATGTCTAGAATCATAGGTTGATCGATCTTTAGATGCTAAGATGTTTCCATAGATCTGTTATTAACACATAACAATGAAATCATAGCTAGTCCACAAATGTTTAATTTAGCATAAGTTTTTGTTATGAAAATAGACAACACTTTAATATGACATGTACTATGATGTGCGAACTGCATGGCCCTGAAAATGTAATTGGCTTGAGAAGATAATTCTTATTGTTGGGCACCAAGAAAATAGATCCCGAAGATGCACATGCTTCTTTCCAAGCTTTCTCGAATGCCTACAAAAAAATAATATACGATTAAATAAATAGTCAAAGTTTTCAATTTTCCAATATAAAATGCAATTAAATAAATAGTTGGAATTTCTGAATTTCTTTTTAAGAAAAATTTAAGTAATTTTGTTAAATGCGAGATTAAAATTTTCTTTCTCCCCGTAATAAATTTTCAAATTTATTTGTAATAGGTAATTTTTTTTCCAAAGGTGTCAAGATAACTAACTATGTCTACATCACTCCAACCCTCAAAAAAAAAATGTCTACATCACTCCTAAAAGGTTTAAATCCAATAATAAGGTTTATAAGCTATACCTAATTTTTTTTTACTTTTCTACTAATCTTATTGTTGATACCAAGCTTATATGATCCTTCTATTGCAACTTTTCACCAAAAAAAAAAGTCAGCCCCATTTTAATAATGATCGTTCTATTACAACCCTTACACACTCAAGGCAACCTCCTTTTATATAAATTCCAAAACTTGGACACCCATATTCTTTCTCTTCTCGCCCTTAACAAGTCTAAAAAATTCAGGAGTTTAGTCTGAATATCTCGCAGGAGAAACAACAGGAATATAAGACTATACTAAGGATGGAATCACACTTGTCACTTGGTATCTATCTTGGTACCCCGGTTGATATACAAGGATCAAAAATTAGACATTTTACTCCTTTGCTGGATAAAATTTCGGGGAAGATATCTCAGTGGAAACATCGTACTCTATCGCAATCCACAAAAATGATTATTATCAACTCCATCCTTGTTCCAACTATCATGCATCAATTAGCGGTTTTCAGCATCCCGCAAACTATTGTTAACAAACTTGATGGTCTTCTAGCTCGCTTTTTCTGGCAAGGCGCCACAAATAATGGCATACATTGGCGCAAACAAATTTTTCTACACCTCCCAAAAGGCTTGGGAGGTTTAGGACTTCGCAGCATTGGGGTTTTTAATGATGTACTTTTGATGCAAAAGGCATGGCGTATACAACAGAACCCCCAACTACTCATCTCCCGTGTTTATCACACCACTTGCTTGAGTGCACGTAGAAATGCTCTGTCTTGGGGCTCTCGTAGTATCTTGAAGGCCACTACCACCTTAAAGCAACACTGCGTTTGGAAAGTTGGCAATGGTCAAAACATCCTTGCAGGCAAGGAGAAATGGGTGCAAGGCGAAACCCCAATTATGAAGGATGATGTTCCTTTACGTGTGGCCGCTAGTTTAAAAGTTGCAAATCTTATCTCACCAAATGGCCAAGAGTGGGAGAGCAGAAGAGTTTGTGCTTATTTTATCCCTTCCAGTGCTCGCCAAATTTTAGGCATGGAACTCCCCAACAATTCCACCACCCCAGACGGGTTATACTGGCCTCATACAAAAACGGGTCAGTACTCTACCAAATCAGCTTACGCTCTTGTTTTTAAACAACAGCAACATGACATCTATAGCATGACAACTCCATTGCATTTGCGTTTCTTTCGCATTTTTCGGAGTTTGAACATCATGCCAAAATGGAAGTTTTTCATTTGGAAGCTATGGCATAATAGTCTCGCGACTTCGGAAAATTTATTTTTTAGGGGACTTGGAGATTCGGCTTCCTGCCCTATTTGTTTAAATGAGCTAGAATCTCGGCAACACCTCTTCCGCGAATGTCCTCTTGCTTTGGAAGCTTGGTCTACTAATACGACTCTGCTGATTCCGGATATTGATAGTGATTCTTCCTCTTTTGAGACCTGGCTTCTTCAGCAACTTCTTAGATTTACCGATCTTGAGGGGCCTAATAGCCCCCTTTTGCGTGACTTTATAACTATTCTCTGGGCGCTCTGGACAACACAGAATGATCAGATATTCCTTCGCATTCGCGCTACAGTGGAGATTCTTCAACAACATATCGATGCCGCCAAACATCAGGCTTCCATCTTCTCACAGGAGCCTCAAAGGCAGTTGAGGGTACCGATGGGTGGAGGCCCCCCTCCGGGGTTTTTGTATGCCACTTTTGGTCATAATAGTCAGATGATGCCGGAGGTTCTCTTTCGAATTGATGGATCATGGATCAAGCATTCGCAACGGGGCGCTACAGCATGGATTGCTTATTTTCAGGGATCTCGAAACTCGACTAGTCATGCACAACGTTTCTTAGCCTCTTCTGCACTTCACACTGAAGCCAAAGCATGTCTTCTTGCGCTTTCCTGGGCGCGACATAATGGCATTGCTTGAATACTCATGTATACTGACTCGGCGACTCTTGTCCGTCTTTTGCAAGTCCCTACAGCTTGAGACATTCTGATACAGCACACAATCGATGACATTCGCATTATCATCAGGGTTTTTGAATGGTGTCGCATTGTTAAAGTTAGCAGGGAGGAGGTGGCTCCAGCTCATGCTTTAGCCACTTTATGCCGTGTTTCTAGCTTTCCTTCTCTTTCATTGTAATTTGCTCTAATTTGTACGTTTTCTCGTTGTCAAAAAAAAAAAAAAAAAAAAAGCAAGTCTAAAAAAATGTTCTATTCAGAAGATGTAATCAAAAGCCCAACTCTTTGATTATATTTAAATTCAACTCTTTCCTTTTGTCACTCTGTGGAGGATGGTTTATGATTACATAGAATTGAAATTAAGATTTATTTATATCCAATTCTCACTTAAGCAGAATGATTATTTGCCAACATTTCAAAATTCAAACATAGTAAAATCTTAAGTATGGGATTAGAAGCAAAAAGAATTAACATTCAATATGTATCAAATTGAGTCTTTGTTATGAAAAAAATACTATTTTTTTCACTAAGCAAATTTTTTCTACTTTATGCGGCAATAACCAAAAAAACAAAAATATAAAGATAGAAGAGATTAAAAGTCATAAAATATATAGTTATAAATCGCATCCTTGTACTATTTCTATGAGAACGACTCCTTTTAGTGTCTTTGCTGTACAAGTAAACTAATATTTTGAACTCAATAATATTCACGTAGATGCACTCTCAAAACAATGACAATTGACAAACATGGTAGCATGCATGTATTTTACATAATATAATTAAGGTACCTGAGTATCATCTGTGCTACCATCGCCTTTAGCTCCATAGTCATCTACATTGAATTCTCTATTAACAGCATCAGCATGATGATGATGGAGAGCTCTTCGAATCCCGTCGCCGTTGTCCGCAATGTGAGAATAGGCAACATGATCAGTTAAAATGCTTCTTCCACAACATGAAAAATAGGGCAACAAAGAAAAGAATGAGGGAGAACATATGGTGCACTTGGGCCATATCTAATATTGGTTGGTGCAACTTTTTCATGGAAGTTAAACGATATGATAGAGATAAGAGAACTATTTTGCTTCTTCTTATAGAGTTGTAGAGTTGTGGAAGAGAAAAAAGATAGAGAAAAAAAAAATAGAAGTGCAATTCTAAACTAAATGATCAACTGTTAGCATAACCATATTTTGACTCATTTCTTTATATATGATTAACAACTCAACTAATATAAGACTCATTAAAATTTTATCTTTCTCTTGGTGATAGAATATAACCCTATGATGACTTATTTCTTTGCTTATGATTAACCACTCATATAACACTTGGTAACTTTTATCTTTCTCTTGGTGATAAGAATATTTAGGGATGTTTGCAAAATCTATTTATATTTTTCTTTCTTTATAAATCTCTTAAATATCCACTTATACATTTGATAGTCTTGGTAAGAATATCATTAATAATAAGCCATACGACATATACACTGATATAGTTAAGATCTGAAAATACAGATTTAGCGAATGAGGATAATTTGCAAAATAAAACACATTAATTTTAAGCATACTCAAGCATAGCTCCAACTAACTCCACTGCTTTAATATACTAAATTGGATATTTTTTGAATTATGATTCGCTAACAATAAAATTGCTAATAAGATTAAAAAAGTTTAGAAGCGTGTGAGCTCGGGAATAACTCCCCCAAAATCTTCAATTTCTAGCGTCACATACTCACATTCACAGATAACTTTCTTTGTGCAATTTGTGGGTGAAAAGAATGGCATGGGCTGTTGAGTACAACTTTTTATTACTCACGCCTAAATACACATCATCATTGATGATCAGAGGACAGAAATTTATTACGAATAGCATATGATTTACTACTATTCAAACATATAATGATGAAATTAAATACTTACAAGACTTGGATATCTAATAAGAAGCTAGCTAATTAAAGCAATATAATGATGTTACTACATGATCAATGATTGAAACTAAGAACTAAGATTATGTAAGTCATGTTATCACGCCTTAATCATATTATGGGTTCTTTATGATTATCGCCCCTAGTATGTTGTATGATATATATATATATATATATATATATATAGGAATGAGATCTTGTGAAAACACTCATAAAGGTGAAAACTGAAAACATAAGATCTAGGCCATTGAATAACTTAATTAGATGATCCAGCGGCTGTGAATTATAGTGTGCCATTACTATCCTGCACCGCTGCACGAGACCACGACCCAACTTCTGCACTTCTCGTTCTCTCTCCAGACCACAAATTCATCATACAACAATGGAGAATCTCCATTTTCTCTCTCCTCTCACCATTTGATTTCTAGGAACTTAAGCAAATTTATGGTGGGTGTGCATAATGCAAAGGCAAAATCTGTCATTTCGGATGAATTCATGTATTCTAATACTTGAATTCGAACCCTAGAAAACTTGTGAGTGAAATTCATGGATAAACTTATGGGTTGAACAAACCAATGGCGAAAACGAAGAACACCGCCATAGCAACAACGAGCTCTCATCTCGTCAATGGAAACCTTTCTTCTAATCGAGGTTTCTTACTCGACGGAGAATCCTCGAGTTTCGCGCTCTCGTTATCTCGGAACCTCGCTTCATCTCCTACACCTCAAATCAGAATCCTCGGCGCAACCATTGTTTTGTTCTTTGATTAAGTCCAAATCACCTTCATTCCTGAATCGAATTGCAGAAAATCGACATTGCAATTGAAATCTAAGCTTTAATTGAGTGCACTAATCGACTTAATCGTATATGAAGCACCAAGCCCTAATTTTTGGGGAATAAATTGAACACAGTATTATATGATGCCTTGATTCTCTCTGTATTGCTGGATTTTGGTATCCAGATTTTTTATTATAAGAGTTGAGAGAGAAAGAGAAGGTTGAAGAAGAAAGTGGGGGGGGAATCAAAACTTAAAAGTTACTGTAATATTAGTAAAAGTTACCCTTATAATACTCAAAGTTACCCTAGAAAGATGAAGATTAATTATAACATAATAAAGTTATCCTAAAAGTACTAAAAGTTACCCTTATAATATATAAAGTTATCCTTGAAATATATAGAGTTATCCTTAATATAATGAAGTTACCCTAAAACAGGCAAAAGTTACCCCTAAAAGTGGTAAAAGTTACCCTAAAAATGGTAAAAGTTACCCTTGTTTTTAGTTTTCAAATTAAGAGTTGTTTTCAGTGAATCCTAATTATTTATCAGGCTGGGGCAAAGTGCATTCATCATACACCCGGGTGTACCATGTGCATGGTACACCCAATGCTATTTTTTACTCATTTGCTCATTTGGAGCTCTACCTATTATGTGATTATGCTCATTTGGAGGTTTTAAATGAGCAAAAAAGATAGCCTTGGGTGTACCATGAGTCCATGAGCATGGTACACCCAAATGTATGATAAAAATTCCCCTTGGGGCACGTGGCGTACATATTGAGAGTATGATTAGTTAAATCTCCATTCATGTTATTCGGGGTAATTTAGTTAATACTACCAAGGATCCTTGGGTCCAATGATATGACTTCCTATTTACCACATGTGACTAGCCGACTACCCAAACTTATATACTTCATTATTATTTACCAGTTACCCCTTTGTTTTACGTTTTGTCTCTTTGCCATCAAACTTCGGCAGGCATGCAATCCTCTGGCGAGATCACCAGTTCACCACCATCCCGCCACCGCCTTCATTCGTACAATGCACCGCTTGATATGAATCGGAAAGGTGACGGTGGCGATATATAGATGAGAAAATTGGTGGCATGCACGAACCTCAGTGGACAGCTAGCTGTGGTGGAGTCGTGGAGATCAATCCCTATTATGCTGGTCAGCATTAGACAATGCGGCTAGTATAGTTCGAATTTCGGAAATAATCTTGCGGAGAATCTCAATTATGGACGGAAAGTATATGTTGGAGGAGAGGATTTGCGAGGGAAATTCATACTATGGCCGGAAATTATAGTGCATGGAAAGTATATGTGGGACTTGGAAGGAGAAGAGGAGATATGGGTTGGAACTTGGAATGGAATGATTAAGGTACTAATTTTATAGACTTGCAAGATAGTTGTGTGAAACTTGTAGGACTAAAAGGTCTTTACATTATTTTTATTTGAATCAAAATTTTAGACTTTATGTGTTAGTCTTTGGAGTTTATGTATCAAATTTTTGAGTTTATTCATGGAACTAAGTTTGATCTTTGAATTAGTAATTCTAGAATAAAATTATGTTGAAGTTTTGCTATAAATTTTAGATTTAAGAATGTTTATAACATTGGATATAGAAGATATCGTGTAAACATGTTCGACGATACTTATTCGCTATTGAACACATATATGTGGAGGCCAGTGGCGGATCCAAGAATTTGGGAATGGTTGGTCACACTATCATTCACCAACCATAATACAACCAACAATCGATTCCTTCGCCAAGAGTTAGTCTTGCGTAGACCTGGTCCACACTAATATTATTCTTGACCAAAGTTTTTTTATTTAACATAGTGACCCTTTTTTTCATATAGTAACCTTTTAAAATCTTAAGTTACAGCATATAGTTATTATCTAACATAGTGACAATTTTTTTTACGGTTTTTTCACCAGGTACCCCTGAGGTTTCACGAAATGCACCAGGTACCCTCGTTGTTCCAAAAATGCACCAGATGTCCTTGTGATTTGCATAAAATGCACCAAATACCCTTAATGACTAACGGTGTTAAGTTTCCGTTAGCTTTTAGGGTTAATTAACCCCTTTAACCCTAATTAAACCCTAATTATTCCTAATTAACTAACTAAACCCTAACTTCTAACCCTATCCTAATACTAACCCCCTTAACTTTAAACCCTAACCTAACCTTAACCCCCTAACTTCAAACCCTAATCCCACCACCACCCAACCACCACCACCTCCCCTCCCCTTACCCCACCCCGCAGCCAGTCCACCACCCCCACCCCACCCCACCCACACCACTTCCCCTCCCCTTGCCCCACGCACCCCCGCAACAGTCCATGTAATACTCCGTATTTTTCGTAAGTTATTAATTATAATTTTTAAAAGTATTTTAATTATTAAAGAGGTTTATTATTAATTATAAAGGTTTTAAATAGGCTTTTATGATATATTATGGGGTTTTCAAATAAATTCTAGCCCAAATTATATATTGGGCCTAAGTTCACAAATTCTAATCCAAATAGTTGGTTTAATAAAATAAAAATATTTTAAAATAAAATTCAAAAAGGATTTCAAAAGATTTACAAAAGATTTAAAAAAAAAAAGGAAAAAAATTTAAAGAAATTTAAAAAAAAAAAGATTTATAAAAAAGAAAAAGAAAAAAGAAATTATCCGGCGGCAGTGAGCCGCAAGCAAAGTTTTGGTTACTTTTTTTTTTTTTACTTATCTTTTTAATTATTTAAGCTTATAGAATTTTGTTTTGTGGGATAATTTATATCTTTTTCGAATTTTAGTTGGATGATCGTAAAAATTTGTTAGATCTTAGCTAGATTTGTTTATCTTTTCTCTTAAATCCATCTTTTAGTTTCCTAGTTCTAGTATGACTCTACCTATCCAACTAGTATAAATAGGGGTCTCCACCCATCATATTCTTCACACCAAATTTGAGAAATACATCTCTTTTCTCAAGTTTAAACTCTCTCTCCCTCTTAGCCTACCCTTTCACTTCTTCCCTAGTAGTTATTAATTTCCAAGGTGCGTGTATATGTAGATCTTTAATATTTATTTTGCAACCTTAGTATCATGTTTTTAGGAAAATATTTTGGATTGAAGTCCATGTTTTTATAAGTTTTATTATGAACTACATGTGTTTTGTATGAGCATGTTTGAATGTTTATTAATTTTATTATGCACTTGAATTATGTCTTTAGTTCAATATTATTACAAAGTTTGATCTTTGAATCTGTATTCATATAATTTACAAGGAGTTTGATATTTAAATGCATGTTTAAATATTTAAAAAGGAGTATTTTTGAATTATTATTATTTTTCAAAAGTTACCTCTTAAGCAAGTTATTTTATTTATCCTTTATATGGCTAAATTTATAAGTAGTACTATTCTTTTTAAAGGAGGATTATTTCATAAGGATTTTTATTAGATATATGATCTTTTATGATCACAATTATAAAGAGGCAACGACTTGTTATTTATTATCAAGAACGGTAGCTATTATTATTTACCCAGGCAACGACTTGTTATTTATTAGCAAGAACGGTAGTCATTATATTATTTACCCATGTACTTTTTGTATAAGTCATGTGGACAAGGTAGTAACCCCTCGTAATAGACTCGGTAAGGAATACTAAACTTGGGGGGTGTGCACACTTTAGAAAAGGTACCTAGGCAAGGAAAAAGGATTTTTTTATCAAGGTTATATACTTTATATTATACAAGTATTATCAAGTATCCAGAAAGGTTTTTCGAAATTAAATATTTAAAATGTTAAATTAAATAAAGTGTCTAATATTCCGCATATACATGTACTCAGTATTTTTACTGACACGCGTTTTGTTTGTTTTGTTTTATGGCTTTGTCCCTGTGATGACCCTATTTTGGCGAGCAGAATTTACAGGTTGATATGATGCATATTTCATATGGGGGAGCTAGTGAGGAATCATAACTAGTCAAGGAGTTGTTATTTTATTTTCTTTATTTTTATTATTGTCGTCATAGTTGTACAATAAAGTTTATATATATATTAATAAAGAGGAGTTATTTAAGTTATTTCCGCTGCATTAGTTTCAAGTTCAGTTAGTAGTTAGTATTGAAGTCGTTAACGTTATCACGTGGCGGTAATACTCTCAAGTTTCTCAAGGAGATTTATATTAAAATAAGTTTTCTAAAAAGAGAGAAATTTGGGGGTGTTACAAAGTGGTATCAGTTTAAAAGCCTAGGGATATGACTGGAATCTAAAATTAATGGGTAGACTTAAGGATGGGCATATAGGTTAGAGAGCTTCGCATTCTTTTCATATTTATATTAAATATGCATAAAAATCTATTTTATTATTTGAGGAAAAACGATTGATTTGGATAAGTTGGGTTGGCAATGTTTCTGGCAAGGAAAGGCTTGGGCTCTCACCAACGTTGCGTGTAACCAACTCTTTCCTGGGAAATTCATTGGCCCGACTATTCTTTGTCATGAACCTAGTACTCAAATAAATAATTTTTAATCATATACTTATATATGTACTTTTCAAAAATTTCAAGCGGATTTTTTTTATTGGAATTTCGAATATTTATTTTTTTTATTCATTTCAGATTACAGTTAAAATTTTATTTCTATTCTGACTATTATGTCAACATGTAATTTGTATTTTACTTATATATCTATATATATTTTTCCGAATTATAAAGATGAATTTTTTTTAATGAAGTATTGAATTTTTTTTATATGAATTATTTAGTTATTCATTGTTATATTAGAAATATGATTTTTTTTATATATATATATCAAGGAAGTGTGACTTATTGTCAAGTTAATATGAAAAATCTTTGTATTTTTCATAAGCAAAAGAAAGAGTTTATTATATTTTTTTTTTATAAGAATTGAGTTATTATTCCGTCTTTTATGGCATATTATTAAGAAGCTACTTGCAAGTTGTGATATTACTATCTTTTGAGGCATTTTTTTTTGCATAGATATTTTCTACGAGATGAATTTGGTTATTTAACGTCTTGTATGACATGTATGCATGTGATCTAATTCATACAAAGTGATTTATATGTTTATTTTGTTGATTTATAAGTGTTACAAGAACCTATGACTTCAAAGTAAGCCTAGTTGTTTTAGATTCATTAAAGGTGAATACTTTTTTGGTTTATTCCTTTGAAGGAAATAAGTTTAGTAGTTTTTTTTTTTAGGAATGAAGAAGACAATAACTAAGTTATGTGCTAAGAATTGTGAAATTAGTCATTTGAAATTTTATTCAGTTGGATGACCTTTAATGTTTAGTGACATGAGTAAGGAACGGAAAAGTTATGATTTGTGGAAACAAGAAGTTGGAGATCAATGGTTTATATTAGCTTGGAGGAATTATCAAGATTTAGATAATATATTTTGTTTATGGATATAGTCAACACCATTTTAGCTATGATATAGATATAACCTAAAAAAAGATGACAAAATAAGGAATATTATGAGGACCTTATAGGTATATGAGATACTATATTTGAAGTTTGATTTAATTAAGGAATTTTACCCTATGCTGAATCGCAAATATTTTGAAAGGAGTTATCATTGTTATAGTTAAGCAAAGAAAGTATGAAGTAAGACCATATTGGAACTTTTAATAGGTTTCTTTAGATCCATTTTGTTTTAAAAGGTAGAAGTAAGATACTAGGACTCTCTAAATGTATGCTAAGTTGATTTTGGGGGATTATTAAGTGTCAAGAGAAGTATTATTTTTGGGAGTTGTCTTAAACTCTTGCTTGATGTTTGTTACAACGAGTTATAAAGGATTGGGTATATCAATTATTAAAGGAGCTAAATGACTCTAAGTCTCTAATAGTGGAAGAAATATATCAATTATTCCCCCTACCCCTGTTCCTCCACCCCCGTTGACTTCTATCGAATCCCCCCACCCGCGTCGTTTTCCGTCGAATCCCCCCATACGCGTCAATTTCAACCAATCGACCCCACCGCTGCGGGGGGAATGGGAATTCTGTTGTGTCACGTGTGTTTTTGACGGAGGAGGAGGGAGTTCGACGGGGTGGGGGAGGTGGGGGAGGTGGGGGGCTGCGGATGGTGGGGAAGGTTGGAGGGGGTCGCTATGGGAGGTAGGGGAGGAGGGGGATGGTGGGGGGAGGGGGCCGCTACGGGGGGTGGGGAAGGATGGGTGGGTCTTTGGGGTGGGGGAGGAGGGTTGGGGGTTGGGGTGGTGGGGGAGGGTTAGGGGGTTAATCTTAGGTTTAGGGTTTAGGGTTTAGGGTTAGAGTTAAGGGTTAGGGTTTAGGTTAAAGTTAAGGGTTAGGGGTTAATAATGGCAAAATGGTAAATAAAGATAACGGAGACTTAACACCGTTAGTCATTAAGGGTATTTGGTGCATTTTATGCAAATCACAAGGGCATCTGGTGCATTTTTGGAACAACGAGGGTACCTGGTGCATTTCGTGAAACCTCAGGGGTACCTGGTGAAAAAACCGTTTTTTTAATATAGTCACTCTTTCTTACATTAGTTCATCATAATGAAATTTTTTACTTTGTGACATAGTGATCTTTTTTTTTCAAATAGTCAAACTTTACAATCTATATCTACTCATCTTTTATATCTATTTTTTTACATAGCAACCTTTTTCTTATAAATCACATGAATTAGCTTTAAGTCCACACTAATTTAGTGTGAACCAGGTCCATATAAGTTTTTTACCTTCGCCAATAGTAATTAGAAACTATTACAATGGTTCTCAACTAGTTATCATATTTTGATGAATAATAAATATCAATCATTCAATTAATTTTCATATCAAATAACATGCTCTTTAGACCCAAATTTCCTCAATTTTTATTCCCCAATTAAAACCTCATTTGCTCAACCACTCAGAGATCATATTCGATAATGAAACAAATTTCAAAACAAACTAACATTCACTAGTTTAAAACAGCCAAATCAATTCAATAAAACTCCGCAACAATTAAACAACAATAACTTTCAAAACATGAAGAGACTACAAAAACAGATACAATCATATTTAAGCAAAGGTAATGCAGACTGACGAGGATCACATTGTTGATAGAACTTGTCAACGTCTGGAAAAAAATTATTACTTTCTCCGTTTCGTTTTAAATGCAACAATTAGACTTTTCCACTATTTACACTTATCACTTTGACTAAAATTTGTGATTTGGACATAATGAAAAACATAGTCAAGTAGGATCTTGTTAGATTCGTCTAGTGACCCACTTTCATAATATGTAATTTTTATAATTTTTACCTATATGTAATTATAGATATTTATGATCAAAGTAATGTCCCGTTGTGCGCGAAAGTGAGATTGTTGCATTTAAAACAAAACGGAAGAAGTATTATTTAATTAATTAAAAAACAGATAGAGTAATTAGATTAAAAAAAATATACGAAACAAGATAAAATTAAAGTCTTTCCTCAAAAAAAAAAAAAAGATAAAATTAAAATCTAGGAGAGAAAAAGAGACCAGCAGTGAGAGCTTTAACCAAACCAATGCACCTTCCTTTGAAATCGTGGAAAACTTCTTCAACTGTTCTCGGTGTACTCTGCGGCATTCCTTCTATAATTTTCTCTCTCTTCACGCAATTTGAAGCCTCAATTAAATAATAAAATATATTGGTGAGCACAATTTCCAAGTAATAATATATGGCGTTTGAGCAAATTGTAATGTCAATTAAATTAGGGAAACAGTTGGGGATGAAGAAGAGTGAAATTAGGGTTTAAAAGAAGAAGATGCACAAAAGAATTGAAAGGGAGAGGATGAGAATTGCAGAGGTAGAATTGCAGCAAGCAACACGTGTGATTTTCTTTTGATTTTTTTTTTAAATAATGGTTGGTCCCAGGACCAACTGGGACCATTTACAGCTCCGCCCTTTGGCCCCAAACGATTAACAAGAGTGGACTATATCTCTGTATTATGCACAATCTCCGGTATCTAGCCATGATATTCAGTAGCTTTTCTTTGCAAAAAAAAGTTTAGTACTTGATGTCACCGTTACAAGAAAATATATACTTCCCCCGTTTTATATTAATTTCAACATTTTCCTGATGGTACCCCAGTATTTTCAGTGTATCTCTCTTATTACATAGGCCCCTTTTATTTAGATTTATCTCTATTTTTCTCATTTCCGCTTAACTTTCTAAAAAAATATGTCAAAAAACTATACTTATAATAATAGTGGTGCAGAAGAAATATGTGCGTCACACGGCAAAATTGGTCAAAATTCACAAATTGCGCTATAGTAAAGGGCTTACTTTCGTACTTGACTCTGACTCTCTGAGGAGTGATGTGAACTGATTGTGAAGTCTAAAAGAAGTTGAAAATGCATTGTACCGTAAATTATATATAAAAAAAAGAAAAGCACTGTACCGTAATATCCAAATAAAACCCATGAAAAAAAGTTCATTATAATACATATCTCCCGTCAATTTCAAAATGCATTACCGTACCCAATTTCTATGTTGAGTTGTCTTAATTTAAAAAAAAAAATCTATTTTCATCTTTAGGTTGGGACTTGGGACTACAATATATCTCAATTAGGATATAAATTACATAGGGCTGGGAATGAGTCAAGTCTGCCCGTGAACTGTTCGAGCTCGGCTCAGTGAAAGCTCGGTCAGGATTCCGCTCGCTAAGGATCGGCTCGAGTTCGGGATCTGCTCGAGACCTTATAGAGAAGATATGAGAAGTTGTATTTAACATTGAGAATATTACACACTTATGTAGTAATTACATTCCTACTGTACAAGGCTAGTATATATGGTAACAAAAGATATTAAGGCTAATATCAAGGAGAGGAGATGAAGGAGATCATTTAGATACGTAGGACTAGAATCAAGGAGAATAATAGGCTTTGATCAAGCTGTCATGATTGATCCTTATCACGTCCCCTTAAAACGGTCGGCCAAGAGGAAAGACCGATTTTGCGTATCAAGGAAGTATATGTGGAGCTTGGTAGGGGCTTTGTTAGAGCATCAGCTAATTGGTCATTTGTTGAGATATATGCAACTCGAAGTTTTCCAGCTTGCACATTTTCACGAACAAAGTGGTAGTCTAAGCCAAGGTGCTTCATCTTTGAATGGAATACAGGATTAGCACTGACATAGGTAGCTCCGGCATTATCACGATATATGACTGGTGCTGTGGTTGATGTTAGACCAAGCTCATGAAAAAGATTTCGTACCCATAATATCTCGGCAGTGGCACTAGCTACGGCTCGGTACTCGGCCTCGGTGGAAGAACGAGCTCGTGTTCGTTGCTTTTTAGATGCCCATGAGATAGGATTTTTGCCTAGATACACAAAATATGCAGTAGTAGATATGTAGTCATCTTTGTCTCTTGCCCAATCCGCATCCGAGAATGCATGCAGAGAGAGGGAAGAGTTTTTATGAATTGTGATCCCCATATGTAACGTGCCACTTAAGTATCGAAGAAGACGCTTTAGTGCACACCCATGATCTTCAGTTGGCCGTTGCATATATTGGGCCAATTTGTTGACAGAAAATGCAACATCAGGGCGAGTAAGACTAAGATATTGCAAGCTACCTATCAAAGTACGATATTGTTTAGGATCTTGAAGAAGCTTTCCTGCCATTGTAAGAGGAGGATGAGTGACTAGAGGAGTTGCAACTGGTTTTGCACCATCCATGTTGGCCTTGCACAAGATGTCAGTTATATATTTCTTTTGACTCAAAAAGAGACCATTATGATGAGGAATAACTTCTACTCCCAAAAAATATGACAGCTCACCCAAGTCTTTTAGAGAAAACCGGGACGAAATGTTGGCAATAAATTCTTCAAGAAAAAAATGTGGAGTTCTTTGGTGACAATTATGTCATCCACATAAACCAATAAATAAATTATTGATCCATTAGAATGCATAGTAAATAAAGAGGAATCGAGATTGTATTTTTGAACCCAACGTCGAGTAAAAATTGCCTCAACTCTTTATACCATGCTCGAGGAGCTTGTTTAAGCCCATATAATGCTTTATTTAACTTACACACATAATTTGGATGAGTAACATCATTGTATCCTGGAGGTTGTACGGTATAAACTTCATCCATTAGTGTGCCCTGCAAAAAAAGCGTTGTTAACGTCAAGTTGGCGTAAAGACCAACCTTGACTTGTTGCAAGAGATAATATTGTTCGGACAAGGGGTCGGCTTGACTACGGGACTAAATGTCTCATTGTAGTCTAGACCCGATCGTTGATGAAAACCCTTTGCTACAAGACGTGCTTTGTACTGCTTGATTTTTCCATCAGGATGTCGTTTAATACGAAACACCCATTTACAACCAATAACATTTTGAGACATTGATGGTGGCACAAGGTTCCATGTATTGTTTCGGATAAGGGAATTATATTCCTCATCCATAGCTTTTCTCCAAACCGGACTCTTTAATGCTTGAGCAATGGTTTTAGGTTCATTTTTCCGGTGGTTCGGCTACTTCAGCAGAGAGATTGATTTTAGTGATGGGTTTTCGGATGTTGTTTTTCAACCTTGTAGTCATTGGGTGAGATGGGGGAGGTGGTGGTGGAGGAATAAAGGAGGAGGTGGTTGAGGAAGAGGAAGAGGAAGAAATAGTGTCAGATTCATTTAAAGATGATGACGACGATGTTGAGGTAGTATTAGCAGCGGAAGGAATAGGTGTAGCTAGTGAATTTTGAACTGGAGGAATGGTGGCAGAATCCATTAAAATAGGAATAGAGATAGGACACCATTCTTCCACTAAATTTGGAAGAGAATAGCTTGGAGTTTGTAATTCAGAAAATGGGAATTTATGTTCCACAAAATGAACGTGCCTGGAAGTGTAGATGGTTTGTGTTTGGATGTCTAGACAGTAATAAGCACTTTGAGTGGAGGAATAGCCTACAAAGACACATGGAATGGACTTAGAGTCAAGTTTGTGGGTGGTATAAGGTTTTAACCAAGGATAACATAGGCAACCAAAACTCCTAAGTTTTTGATAATTAGGTAACTTCCCAAAAAGTTTAAGATACGGAGATGAATTACTTAACGTAGGTGTAGGGAGACGATTGATGAGGTATACCGCCGTGGAGCAAGCATTGGTCCAATATTCTAGAGGCATGGAAGCATGAGTAAGTAGAGTGAGACAAGTTTCTACAATGTGTCTATGTCGTCTTTCAGAATATCCATTATGTTGAGGGGTATGCGGAGGAGTAGTGAGACGGGAAATGCCAGTAACGGCTAGATATTCTTTAAGAGCTTCATACTCGCCTCCGTTATCGGAGTATAGAGTGATAAGGGGGAGTTGAAAATACTTTTCGACTAGGGCCTTATATCATATGAAACTTGTTTTGTATCTGATTTTAGCTTTAAGGGATAAAACCAAATATATTTTGAATAATGATCAACAAAAATTAAATAATATTTGTAACCATCATGGGAATAAAGGGGAGCTGTCCATAAGTCAGTGTAGACATATCGTAGAGGAGCAGTGGAAGTGATAGAGGAAATAGAAAAGGGAAGCTGATGACTTTTATTACAAGCACAAGAGTTACAATCTAACGTTGAAATACTAGGAACATTGAGATTATTGATTGAAATAGGTTGCTTAAAAACTTTACGAGAGGGGTGCCCTAATCTATGATGCCAATCAAGTGATGAATTGACAGTTGTGCTTGAGAAAACTTGAGGAATGGTGGACTGAAATTCATATACTCCCGACCTAACCGGACCCTGAAAGAGAGATGCCCCCGTTTTGAGATCCTTCACATGAAAAGAGTGAGGTAAGAATTCAATAGAAGCATTGTTATCAAGACAAAATTGAGAAATAGAAATGATGTTACGAGATATGGAAGGAACACAAAGAACATTATTTAATTTAAGAGGAGAGGAAGAATGAGATAGAGTTAAAGATCTAATGTGAGAAATATGTAAACCTGTACCATCGCCAATGATTAGCTCTTCGGTGCCATCATAAGGAGCATGTAGAGACAAGTTTTGGAGATCAGTTGTAACATGATGAGAAGCGCCACTATCAAGCAGCCAGGTTGATGAAGAGGGAGAAGGGAGCATGTTTGCAGCATGGGCTTGAGGTGCAAGCTGTTTTTGGGTAGATGGAGCATACTTGGGACTTGGATAGTAAGTCTGATGAGGAGGGGCAACATTTGGAAATTGCTGGGTGAACTGGGAGCATTGTGACACCACATGGTCTTGCTCTCTACACCATTGGCATTTACCCAAAAATGGGCGAGGTTGCTTAGTAGTAGTACGTCCAGGAGTTGGAAGGATACCCTGAGTAGAGGGACGACTATAGGTGCGGTTTTGAGGGCGATAATTAGCTGCAAAGGCTGTTGCAGGCAAGGAGGAATCTTGCTGAGATTGCTGAATTATGAGCTCCTTATTAATCAATTTCTCATGGAGTTCTTCGAAGGAAATAGGAGTGTCTCTCCCATTCACTGATTCAATAACAGAATTATAAGGAGTGTCAAGGCCGAGAAGTACACGGTCAATGAGATCTTCATGTTCTACTGCCTTGCCTAAGGTTGCAAGTTGATCCGCACAAGCTTTAATGGCCTGCATATATTCGGTATTAGTCCGATTGCCCTTAGAGATGCGGTGGAACTGATCTTTTAATTGCTTGATATGCCCTCTACTGGGTTTTGCATAAGTTTTAACAAGAATATCCCAGATATCCTTGGTAGAGCGAGCTTGAGAGATTAATGGTACGAGAGATTGGGAAAGTGTGCCGACGAGAGCACCAAATAGCAATTTATCCTGTCGAGTCCAAAATATGAACTCCGGGTTGGGCTGCTCAACGCCATTAGTGGTAATGGTGGGAGCGGGAGAAGACAGCGTACCATCAACATATTTGAACAAGTCGTGGCCGATGAGAATAGCTTCAACCTGCATCTTCCAAGAGAGATAGTTTGTGGGGGTAAGTTTTATTGTGTTGCTGATGTTGATAAAGGTAAATGGTTTGGTGGGATCATCACCATTTGGAATCAGATGAGAAGGAGTTGAATTGGCCATAGGAACGTGAAGATGAGGAAAAGTGTTTTGAAGAAGGTGGATCAGAAGTCTGATACCATATAGAGAAGATATGAGAAGTTGTATTTAACATTGAGAATATTACACACTTATATAGTAATTACATTCCTACTGTACAAGGCTAGTATATATGGTAACAAAAGATATTAAGGCTAATATCAAGGAGAGGAGATGAAGGAGATCATTTAGATACGTAGGACTAGAATCAAGGAGAATAATAGGCTTTGATCAAGCTGTCATGATTGATCCTTATCAGACCTAACGATACGAGCCACGAGCTAGGCTAAGTTCGGCTCGAAAAGCTCGCGAACGGCTCGAGTTACAAAAAATAATATTATTATTCATTAGTAAAAAATAAATATAAAATATTAATAAATTATATTTCTTTAAAAAAGAAAAAACACAACCAAAACGCACCACTCTCTCGACTTGTTCAACTTTCAACAAAACTCAAATTCATTACTTTACAAAACGCATTTGTCAAAAACTCAAACTCCCAAAACCCTAAACTGTTCAGGCTACTCACGTCTCACGCTATCCCCCCTCACCGCCGCTGCTACCTCGGCTCAACACCGCTACAACGTCGCCTCACCGCCGCTCGTCGCACCTCTCACTCGGAGTCTCAGACCGTTGCATCTCTCGCCTCTCACTAACACCGTCACATCTCTCACCTCTCACTTTACACCGTCGCATCTCTCGGTCCTCACTCACCACCGACGCATCTCTCGGCTCTCACTCACCACCATCACCACATGCTAGAACAGCCATGGCTGGCGACCCACCAACAGGTATGGTGTAGCAACTCTAATGCTGAGTAATGTAGCATGAACAAGAACATTCAAAATTCCCATTTGTAAGTTAGAAGTTTTTATATTTTCTTCAATTTATGGAAAAATTATAGATTTTGGGTTGTGTGAATTATTTAATTTTGTTGTTTATTGAAACCTACAATTGGTATATATCACCTATCTCTGTATTTTCCTCCAATTCTTGTTTACTGCGACATTCCTATCAACTTATCTTATCATTCCTATCAATTTATTTTTCGAGCATTTATTCGAGCTCAAGCCTCGAGCCTCAAACGAGCTTGAGCCGAGCCTCAAACGAGCTCGAGCCGAGCCTCACATTCCATAACACGAGCCCGAGCCGAGCTCGATTTTTGAGGCTCGTGGCCCGACGAGCCTCGAGCTCGAGCCGAGCCTCATTTTCGAAACTCGAGCTCGAGCCGAGCCTACTAGTATTCGGGCTCGGCTCGGCTCATTCCCACCCCTAAAATTACACATTGATTTTCAGCACAACTTTGATGGATGTCAACTAATTTAGTTGGGTAAAGACTTAAAAAGTGGTACCTAAGACCTAAGATCAAATCCTGTCTATAACATTTTCCCTTTTTGACTTTCTACACCAAAAACAAATACTTTTTCCTTTCTTAATAAAAAAAAATTCCAAATTTTTAATCATATCTACCTTTCTTCTTTCCTTAATATAATTAAATATGTCACACCTTATACCTTTCCTTCAATTTTTTTGCTAAAAGCAAATAGATAATATATTATTATATATCGAGCTAAGCTCGAATCAAATGATACTATAAGAGTCTAAGGGTGCTAATCGAATGAGTTTATTTTTTTGCAGCCGGACTCGAAACTCGACTCGACTCGACTACTCGAAAATCATTTTTTTTATTTGTTATTTCTGTTAAATTCATGTTACTAATTTATGAAGTATGACCAAGGAGGCATGGACCATGAGGTAAATTTTAATTAGGCTTGGTAGCTTGGACCTTATCTCTCAATTTTTTTTTGAACTTTTATATTAAATAAAATAGGTTCTTAGAAAGATATATATAAGAAAAAATTATCGAGCTACTCGCGAGCTTAACGAGTACATGCTCGACTCGTGCTTGTTAAGGTTTTGAGTCGAGTCGAATTCGAGCCGAGTCAACTCGAGTCGAGTATTGACCGAGTCGAGCTCGAGTTGCTCGCGAGCTACTCGACTCGGTTAACACCCCTATAAGACCAATAAATTCCAACATGGGGGTTGGTACATGAATTTTTAGGGTTTTTTTTAAAAAAAATAATTGATTAAAATCTAAAAGAACATGTTTTGGTTGGGTGACTTTTAACTTTTTAGCCAAAAATTAAAGCTTAATATATTGGTTTTTACTTTTATTTTGCACTAAAGAACTAACATGCACTAACAATTGATTTTACCAAACACAATTATTAAGCTTATAGTCAAACAACCACTCGACCAGTAACAAAAACTGATCAAACCTGCAATTTACACAAATACATCTAGGTATATATATACCATACACCCAAGAGTAATTGTTTTTGCTCATTTCTAATTTGTAGAGCTAGCAAAAATAACGAGGAATAGATAAAATCATAGCCTTGGGTATGAGATACATTCTGATATAAGTTTTGGGTCAAACCAGTAGAGTAAAACAATTAACAACCAATTTCAAACACTTATAATGTGAAACTAAACATTTTAGATACAAACAGCTGAAACCTTAATGAATCTATAACTGACCTTCCCTTTTATACAAATAAATAAAACCTTAAGAAATCTCTATCTCTATAATTTTTTTTTTCTTGGGCGTGTTCAGGTAAGGGTAAATGTGGTGGTAGCTTTTAGTTATGAGAGTAGCTGCTGCTAGTTGTGCTGGTAGCTATTAGTGGTTTGTATATACTCTCTCCGTTCGTCAATAGACTTTCCATTTCTAATTTTGATACTGTTCATAAGGAATATCTTCCATTTCTTATTCCAATATGTAAGAAAAAGCATAGTCACGTGGGGTCTTGTTTCGTTTCATTATATACATTACGAAAATCAAACATTTTATAATTTTTACTAATATGTAATTAAAGATATGAATGATACAAAATGTGCATTAGCAAACGTGAAAATGATAAATGAGAAGTCTATTAGGGGACGGAGGGAGTAGTTGTCAAAGTAGCGGTATAAAATATTGATGTTCAGGTTTAAAAGGTGTCAAAATAGCTGTTTACAAATAAAATAGTCAGAAACTAAAACAAAACTTTAATATAAAACTTACACACCACTAAACACTACCCCCAAAGTCTACAAGTTGTAGATTTTGGCAAAGACTACTAAAACACTACTTCTACCACTAAAATCTATTGAGTATTGGGAACACTGCCTAACCAAAGATTCCTATTTATCTAGGTCAAAATACTAAAAGCTACCTCAAAAGCTTGCTCCGAACCTGCACGATAAACCGTAAAGGCGTAAACGTAATGTGTTTTGGAATTCAAAGAAAGAAAAAAATCCTTTCCCTCCGGAAGAAACCACCAAATATAGGAAACCTATTCTCCAAATCTCCATGTTTTTTTTCCAAAAGGGCACCGAAATAAGAAGACTCGAAAATCGTGATAATAATTCATAATAATCCATCAAGATTACAGTTTTGAAATATTTTTAAGAAACCACTTCCCTTCTTCTTCTCCTTTTACCCAACTTGGCAACTACTCACTGCTATTAAATTTAATACTTCCGCCTTTTTACTCAAAAGAGACCATCTTCAATTAACGTTGTACATATTCTTCTTCTACATGAAAACCGGAGTATTTAGCCCTTAATTGTCACTATCACCTCGCCTTTTTAAGGTATTCTTACTTCTTTAATTCTTTCAATATTGTTTTTTTTTCTAAATTTCTTTTTTGATTTGAATGAATTTAATGAACAGAGTTTTATGATTATTGAGATTTTGATTTTTGAAGAATTTATATATTTACACCCAACTAGTAGTGTAGTACTATGATTAATTATTTGATGGTTCTGATGTCAATATTTGGAGTATGATTATACAGTACTGTACTTTAGTAGTGTGAAAATTAAACCCTCCGATGTTTATGTCATAGTAACTTCAAACAGTTATTGAGTCAAATTTTGTTCTTAATTTCAAGATCGAAGAAAGTTTTCTTCTTGAAATTTCGTTCCTTTTCTTTAACCATGTTCTTGAACTTCCAACATAAAAATTGAGTCCAAAGATAGATATTTTGTACTTGTTTGGTTTTGAAAAGTGAGTCTTGAGAAGTATGTAGTTGTTTATATATATAAAAAAAAAGTAACTTGCACAAGATGTTTTTGTCGTAAACCTAGTATCCTTTGTGGGGTATATGGAACTTCATTTGGGAATATATGTCAACAAAATAAGAACAATTTCATAATTTTTTTTTCTCATTATATGGTTCCATTTCCTTTTCATTCTATGAATTAAATCAAATATACTTTCTTCATTTCGTTAATGCAACAAAGGAATATTTTATATCTCACGAAAAATACCCCTTTGTTGCATTTAAAACGAAACAGAGAAGGTATACATTTAAGTCTAAATGTAATGTTTTTGATGTGTTTCTTTTTATTGACGGGACTTATAATGATTCTTTTTTATAAGAGATTTTTGATGAGTTTTTGTACTAGCATGTAAAAATCATAAAAAGTTGGTATTTTAAAAAACACCCATTGGGAAAAATTTGAAAAGACTCCTTATAACTAGGTTTTCTCTTAGAATTTAAAAAGCAAATGTGACTAACTAAATAAGTAGGTAGTACTCACTTTGTAATAATGTTGCCTGTCACTAGTTAATTAAGTATTTAATACTCTCTGTTCTTTAATAAGTACTACTTGTCTCTAAACTTTATTACACACATTAAGAAATTTATTTGCTCACTCAATTTAAACGTTGCCAGTATAATGTGAGCAGTATTATAATATGATTATAGGAGTATTAATGTCTTTCTATCAAATCAAGATGCTTCCATTATTAAATAGCTACCTACCTTTTGTAGATAAATTTCTTTTGACAAATCCGTAACAATAATGTTGATATACGTAAATACAACTAAGATAAGGGAACATACATATTACTATAGTAGCTCAAAGCCAAAAGTTATCTAAGAGTAGTGTTAGTTATACTTATACATTTAGGTGCTATATGGTTTGATGGAAAACATTTTCAATGAAAATGATTTTTCCAAGGAAAAAAACACATTTATAAGTTAGTTTTCCTTTGTTTTTGAGTCCTCGCAGTTAAAATTATAAATTGAGGATAAATGAGGAAGAGAAAGGTAAAGAATATCAATATGGAAAGAACTATTTTCCACCCATTACAAACCAATCAAAATTAATGATTGTGAGAACAACGTTGCCATGAGTTGTTTTCTCCCGCCCTAACTAAACACTCTCTCAGGCTTTAAGCTATGATTCTCATTCTTACTTATGCCTGTTAGTTACCATGTCCTACAAGTGTACTGCAAAATGTTCTGTTATAACATTAGTTTGGGTGCGAACCTTTTCTGTTATTATATGACTGCTCATGCAAATTTTATAATCCATAGACATGTCTGTTTGACAAAATTTAGTAGACAATGAGGATGGAGATGGAAAGACAAAGATCTTGGTCTAGTAGACAAAGAAGCAAGCGAGATGATTACGATCGATTCCGCCAACACGAGGGTTTAAGGAGCATAGAGTATAATGATCATGGATACTCTAAAAGTGTTGATTCTAGGTTATTGCAACAAGAGGATACTACTGATGAATACCCTAGAACAATTCACACAAGAAGAACCATGACATGGGTGAGATCAAGGAATGCAAGACCAAATGAGAGGTTTGTAAGAGATTATAGTGCTGCAGAGGATGTGATTCCGGATCAACCATTTTCGCGATCAAATTCTTTTCAAAGAAGACGATATTCTGATAGTCCATCTTACAGCAGCTGTGAGTGTTTCTGATCACGTTTGTTAACATATTGATTTAGGCTTAAGAAATCAAATCTGAACATTAACTCTGCGGGTTTGCCTTCTTAATGTATTATATTAACTCACCTTTTAATAGATCACCCGGCTGTAGAGGATGTGGTTCTGGATCAGCCATTTACACCGTCAAGTTTACCTCAAAGAAGAAGATCAGATTATAATAATCCATCTTATAGTAGCTGTGAGTGTTGTTTCATAAGATATTATTTAGTTTAGGGCGGAGGGAGTAATTGTTTGCTTTGTTAATTTATTTATTTCTTAACTCGTTTTTAGATGACACGGTTAAAGATGTGATTGTTGATCGATCATTTTCACAATCAAATTATTCTAAAAGAGGAGGCCGGAGATCTTCTCATAGCTCATCTTATAATAGTTGTGAGTGGCATTTGTTTATAAGTCTATTTATGATTCAATTACCTTTTGACAATTAATTCCACAAAGGGGAGTAATTGTTTGCTTTCCTAATTTGTTCACTCATTCTTTGTAGTTGGACGAGACTCAACGAAGTACAAAAGCCACTATGATGAAGCAAGACATCCAAGAAATTTCAAGAGAAATTATCGTGAGCATCATGCAAAAAGTTGGAAGGACGTAAAACAAGTCGACTTACATGGTTCACAAAGTTCACCAAACTTGCAAAGTAGATTTATTTCAAAGAGATCTTTCAAGAAACCAATGGCAAACTCTCTAAAGCTTGGTGGTCAACCTGAAAATCAAATTAAAAAGACTATAAGTAGTAAGTCAGAAGAACTTTCTACTAAGCCCAAAGGTAATTAACTATATTCTGCTTGTTGATTCCATAATTCTAGGTACTACTATTGTAGTGTTTGAACCACATTTTAAAAAAATCTCACATGAACGATAATAAGTTTGATCGGTTTTCTCATAATTATTCTAATTATGGGTTGTTTAGTTCCATTACAATTTCAGGTGTAGGGTTTCATCTGAAAATAATACAATGACTTTGAAAATCAATTTATAAAGTCAAAGGATAACATACAAAGCGCTAATTGGCTAGGCAGAGAGAAGTGACGAGAGAAGAGCGAAAATGGAACAATAAAACACAAAAACTTATTAAACAAGTTATAAGTGACTTGAAATATTTTTGGAAAGACATTCTAATATAGTTGGAATTATAATGGGAAGAACGCGGGTGTTTTTTTTTTCTTACATAAGTATATTCAAAGATGAAAATTGCTTTTTCAGGACTCGCACCTGTTCCTGTTTCAAATTCTGCAAAGATTTTGGAGACGAAATGCATGAAAGACAATGGAGAAGGTGACTTTGCTAATAAGCCTGTTGCAACAAAACCATCCAAAGATAATGCAGAAGCTAAATTTACAAAGAAGTTGGAAACAAAATTATCCAAAAATAAAACAGAAGCTAACCTTAAGAAGAAGCTGCCTCCTGCAATATCATCCAAAGATGAATCAGAAGCTAACCTTAAAAAGAAGCTGCTTCCTGCAAAATCATCCAAAGATAAAACAGAAGCTAACTTTAAAAAGGAGCTGGTTCCTGCAAAGTCATCCCAAGGTAAAGCTGAAGATAACCTTAAAACGAAGATAGAAAAAGTCTCGTCTTCAAAATTAGATCATAAAGAAGTTGATTGCGAAAAGCGGGATGATACAAATACAGCACATGGATTATCATCAAATCTTAACGGTGAGCATATTTTGTTTCAAATAGTCATTATAGTACCATTCATAAAGGAATCATATATACATGCTCGTTTATAGATGGATTGTGTCAGCTTGAAGCACGGAACGACCTAGCATAAAACACATTTAGCACTGCACATTTGCACAGCACGGGCATGACATGACCGCATGAGGTAGCCTTTAGTCTCATATACTACATTTATGAGAAAGCACAATACGGAAAAAAGCATATGGTTAAAATATGACTTATAACTGTTATAAGTATAAGCACGATGACACGGTGCGACGAGCCTTTGGGCCTCTGCCTTACTGCATGGACTGCTCCAATGCGCCACAACCCATGGGCA
Source organism: Beta corolliflora (assembly GCA_947648045.1). Classification (NCBI taxonomy): domain Eukaryota; kingdom Viridiplantae; phylum Streptophyta; class Magnoliopsida; order Caryophyllales; family Amaranthaceae; genus Beta; species Beta corolliflora. The sequence continues at coordinate 1,908,042 of CANSZD010000274.1, forward strand.
TGAGCTAATCTGCCATGCGCGGGTTGGTGCCCTGGCCAAAACTCGATCACGACTCACGAGTATGTCGAGGTGCCAAGAGTCTGTGCTGCGTGCGATGGGTTATGCCCTGGTCCAGTGACATCTCTACGCTCGCTTAATACTATTCCTTTGTCCTTACTAATCCTTTGAATTTATCATTCCAATGAGTTGATGAGTATTGCTTGACTAACTTTCAGTTGATAAAGAAAGGGGTTTTTCAAAAAAAACTGTACTGTTGTACATGATTGTGTGTTCATTGTGGCTGCTGAGAATTAGTTAGACAATACTAATGAATAGTGATTGCAACTTTCTTCTTATATCCTTGGTATTTTGATAATAAACCACATTCTTATATTGAAGTTATAATATATTTTCAAAATTCTAAAGAGACCAAGGGAGACTACATTAGTTGTGAGATATTTATTCAAATCCTTACACCGTAACAATGATCCTGTATTCCTGTATCAATCCAACATGTTTTATTATTTATTTATTTAGGGATCATGAGAGTATTATTCATCTCTCTGATTGCACTTCTATTATATACTCCGTTATTAATTTTTTTTATTAATTTGAAAGAAAAAACACTAGAAGTGAAAGTTTATGAACTCAAAAAAAAAAAAGGAAAATTCTCCAATTGTTTGGTTGACGTAAACAAAGAAATTGTCACTTCTAGATAAGTTATACTCCCCAAAAATATCATTTAGCCCTTTGGAAAAGTAGGACTTTTTATGAATTTGTAATTCTATATTTAACCAAACAACTTTTTATATTTCTCAAAAAACAAAACTTTTTGGTATAAGAAGATTTTAGGAAGTTATACATATCCTACTTATGAATAACACCCATTATTAGAGGTAACCTCCCATTGACTTATAATGGGCCTATGGGTGGAGGTCACGGGCAGCTTGGAGCATTTTCTCTTACCTATTCTTTTAAAAAAATTAACTTAGCAATTACATTACTTCTTTCGTGGATATCATAAGTTTTACTAATAAAATATTTAACACTTATCAATTACAATACTTCTTTCGTGAAAATCAACATATTAGATGTATTTAAAATCGGAGAATGTATATGTTAGTTAGAAATTTCTGAAATATTACGATCTTTTTTTAAAAAGAAAGTATATATATAAAGAAGGGTTTTTCTAAGTCCTATACAAAAAGGGGAAAACTTATAGTTTTGTAAAGTCTTATGAAGAAAGGGAAAAACTTTGTCTAATCTACTAGATAGACATAAATACATAGTGGAAGACAACTCAACAATATAAATGAAATTTTTATTTTTGGGGGGATTACCCAATGGGTTGATCTGAAGAAAAATCTATTACTATAGATAGATATAAATGTATAGTGGAAGACAAACAAGCATAGGTTAGAAAAATCCTATAAAGAAACAGGAAAACTTTTATCTAATCTATTACTATAGATAGACATAAATGTATAGTGGAAGACAACTCAGCGAAATGAAATTTTTATTTTGGGGTGGGGGATGATAAAACACTATCAGCTAGAGGGCACCTTGCTCACTATCAGGGACAATGTTGTAATTTATAAATCCATGTTTGTGTTTGAAAAACACTTGTTATTGATAAACCAACCAGTGTTTATGTCTTTGAGACACTTGTTACTTACAAAACAACACTTGTTGGTGTGAATTCAATGTAACTTTAGTCAAAAAGTAAAACCGTGATTTCTGACAAAAAGTAAAAGTTGTTTTGATTTGCGCGTTTTTCGTCGACTTTTTCCCCAAAAAAGTGCAACTTTATTTTTATAAAAACCCATATTTGTGTGTTTAAAACACTTGTTATTTATACATCAACACCTGTTTGTGTATCTTATACACTTGTTATTTACAATTGAACCTCTGTTTATATTTGTTAATATACTAAAATTACAATATTATCCCTGATAGTGGGTAAAGCGTCCTCTAACTGATAGTGTTTTATCATCCCTGTTGGGGTTTTTTTAATTACCCAATGGGTTGATCTAGCATTCTCCGAAAGAAACTACTAGGGCTATGTTCAGTTCACCTTATTTTTGCTTATTTCGCATCGATCGGATCGGATCCAGGATCGGATCGATCGATCGGATCGGAAAAAATAAGTTCAAATCGATCGGATCGGATCGGATAAGTTCGAGATCGATCGGATCGGATCGATCGATCGGATAAGTTCAGATTATGCTTATATTTAAAAACTTATTATTATTATCATCATCATTATTATGATTATTAGTATTACTAATGCTATTATTGTTATTATTATTATTATTATTATTATTATTATTATTATTATTATTATTATTATTATTATTACTTTATACAATTACTATTACTATTAATATTACTATTTACTAGTACATTTGTTCAAAAAGATTATTATTATTGTCGTTGTTGTACTTATTAATTTTTAATATTGGTAATTATTATTAATGTCGTTGCTATTTTTATAAATGTCATTGATATCACTATTTAAAGCTATTTGTGTTCAAGAAGAAGAATGTTCTTTTGGCATTTGTAAGTGTTCTTTTTTATATTTATTCTAATTAATAATTTTGATATGTGATGTTCTTTTTTATGTTGTACATGTAACGAACATGACAATAGTATATGATGTTTATTTTTTAAAATAATTTTGGTAGAATAATATAAATTATATATTACTAATTTATATAAAACATGAGTAGCATGGGATAACCTAATGTTGTTGTCATCACGTTCAAAATTTTCCCTACAAAGGATTTCAACTTATCTTGAAAAACAAAGTTTATATAGATCAAGACAACGATATAAGAAAAATATTTAACCATTTTGTTCAAGATCATATGATTATATATATTTATAGATTTATTTATAATAAAAAAGAACAATTTATTGATATAACAAAGAACATGTTGTTAGTTAAATCCAAACATGTCATCAATATAAAAATAACATCTATCTTTTATTTTTAAAATGTGTTCTTTAAATAGATCTTGTATGCTGTTTCAGTATATGTTCTTTTTTTAATATCATTATATGTTCTTTTCATTACTACCTAAATTCTTATTATTAACGGACCTTGAACATGAGTGTTCTTTTATTTTAAATTTTAAATTTTTTTTGGCGCCTCTCCGCACAGTCACTCACCTAGAGACCCAACAAGCCCTAACCCCCTCCCCCACCCACAACAATATTGAAATATATGCTTCCACCAAGATTTGAACCTTGGTCTCCCATGTGGGAGGATACCATTGGACCCAAGAGTCCTTAGTCTTTTATTTTTAATTGTATGTTCATATACTAATGTGCTCTTTTTCAAAAAAAAAAAACTAATTATGCTATAATTATAATTATTATAATAATAATAATTATTATTATTATGATATCTATATTATTATTATTATTATTATTATTATTGTTATTATTGTAATTATTATTATTATAATATTATTTATATTATTATTATTATTATTATTATTATTATTATTATTATTATTATTTAAAGTTGTGCATAGTAATAAAATGATAGTAATAGTAATACTAGTAATGAAATACAAAGTAATAATAATATTAGTAATAATATGTTTTTTAAAAGATAAGTTCGGATCGGATCGGATCGGATCGGATCGATCGATCGATCGTATCGGATCGATCGGATCAGTCAGATCGGATCGATCGATCGAAAAAATAAGTTCAGATCGATCGATCGGATAAGTTGAATCGAAAATTTCGGAGTGAACTAAACATATTGCAGATGATGTCTTATGTCTTAGGTCTTAGGTCTTAGGTCTGAGCGTCCGATTCTTTTTGCAAGGAGATGACAAAAACAAGCTGTTTTCCAAAAGGGACCCTTGAGTGGCAAAAGAGCGTAAATAAGTGGTTATTAAAAGGCCAAAACAATAATGACAAAACAGCCAAAAAGACTAATAAATTCCAAATTCCCATAAACTTCTCTCTCGTCTTCCAATCGTCAAAGAGGCGAGACCGCGAGACTATATTAAGAGACAAAAACAATCACACTTTCTTCTCCTCTGTTGCACTGCACATATTTGCTTCCTTTCTGAATTACTACTACTTCTAATGGCGATTCTACTCCTCCTTCGCTGAACGTAATCCTACTTGTATTTTCTCTCTCCTCTTCACCTTCCTTCTCTCTATACTCTCTCTCAACTACTGCGATTACGCTCGCACTTTCTCTTTTTTTTTCTCTCTCCTCCAAGTTTTCGCTGTATGATCATCTCTTTACTTTCCTCTTTCGTCGTTTTTTCGGCTTTCTAGGGTTTCATAATCGTCGTTTTCTTCCTGGTAATGTTTCTTATTTTCGTGTTTTTTTTAGTTTAATGGAGAATTATCGTTTTCTAGTATAGTTTAACGATTAAATTTTGATTTTTTTTGTTTTTCTGCTGTAATATAAGTATGTACATTGTCTTTGCTCTGCTTGATTTTTTTTATTTTTCCGAGTTGTTCATCGTAGTTTTTCTAGTTTCAACTTGATCAATGACTGCTTTCTTTTATTTTTTATCATATTTTTTATTGTAGTCGTAGTTAGAATAATGCTTTTCCTTTAGTTGCTTTATTTTTAATTTGTATTTGAGATAAACGTGGTAGTTTTATATTATTTAGTTGTAAAACGACTAACTTTTCATGTGAATGTGTATATTATCCTTTTCAATTGAGTGCTTCTAAGGGAAATTCTAGTTTGAAAACGTTGTGGTTATTGATCGATGAAGTAATGACTTAATGTGATGGATATGGCCTGTTTTTTAGTTACAAAGGTGGAATGCAAGTTTGATTACTTGATTGCTCTCCAGAATTGTTCTGCGTGCTAAGTTTTGGAGCAGCGTAACTGCGTAAGGACTAAGGAGTCCGTTGTGGTTGAGGAGGTTTGCAATGGATAATGTGGTGATTCAGAATAAAGTTGGGACATGGAAGTGAACTCCTTGGATGGTTAAAAGTGCGAGGTTAGGGGTTAGGTTGTATGGTTCGAGCATGTTACGAGAGGGGATTTTGATATTCTGGCGAGGACATGGAAAATGATCAAAATTAAGAGTTACAAGGGATGAAGAAGAATGTTGAAGAAGTCTAGGGGAGGTCATCAACATGATTCAGCTAAGCAAGAGATTGCAAGATGATGTGCGGTTGAAATGATTTTATAGTGATCTTGTGTACTTGTTTCAGATACTTGCTGGTAGGGGGGGTATATTGTTGTATTATGGCTCTTTGCCTTGTATGCGTGTTTCTACCTCCTTTTCTCACTTATTTTTGTGAACATGTATTTTGTTACTTAAATTTCTCCCTCTCTTGTGTTTACTTAGCAAATCATATTTGATAGAAGCCTTGTTTGTGTGGTTGGCGTTTTTTTTTTTTTGTTTCTAATCATTATACTGATTTTCATCATTGCTCGTTTCACTAGATTCCAAAATGAAGGATTTGAATGGCAAGTGTTATTCCCAGCAAGGTAAGTCATCACACAGGATCATCAATTAGTTAATTTTAGGACTTTGAAAGTTAATTACTTTTTCAAAGAAAATCTGATTGCTTTTGATATTTATAATTGTGTTGGTCTTGTGGCTTTTGCAGACACTTCATCATGTTACGTCAGACTGATGAAAGATAACAAAATTATTTGCCGTACAAAATGCACAAATCCTCCAATTCAACCGTATGTGCATCCTGCTTACTCCCATATCATGAATTCATGATGAATTTAGACTGTTTCGTATAGTGCTGTGTAGAAATTTCGAGCTGTTTTTATTGAATCTAGGTTTATCGAAAAAGCTTCTATTAAGTGGCATATTGATAGTTTGATGAGTTTGCAATTAATATTCATAATATCCTTCTGTTTTTTGGATACTGGAAAGGCACATAGATCTTTGTTCATCCATTTTAATACATTGACGATTAATGAACTCAATTTTTGTTCATCAAGCTCCCATATATGCCCTCAAGGCCTCAATGTTAAAAGGTAGATGTGGGAATAGTGTCACCTTGACTCTTTCTTTTACACTTGAGCTAAAGTTTTGCTTGAATAGTGTACATCTCGTTTTAGTGGGTAAATTATTCTCGGTGGTACTATAAATGACAACTGTAGTTAACTGGACTTGACTATAACATGCATCTTCACATTATTTTTAAAAATATGTACTCCATCTAGAGTAGTTAATTTTCTGACAATTGTTTTTTAATTGTGATAGGAAACTTTGCCTATTCAATAGGTCATTTTGACTTATTGCAATTTCTGTTTCAAAAGAGTTGTAAATTACTATATTTTCAAACATTTTACATTTACTATTAGGGATACTTGTTTAGTTACTGTCCTTTTTTGTGCATGAATATAGCAGGTCGTCTTCTTGGGATGTGGACATAGTTAGGAGGACAACGGTGAAAGGTCTTTATGATTTGCCACAGTTTTTTCTTTTTCCAGCGTTCAATGAGTTGCACCAGAAAAGGGAGGAATTTGAATGGGTTAAATTTTTGACTTATCTTTGTGAATCCAATAAAGTAAGCATTGCATTCTAATACCTTCTCATTATAAAGTTTTTTTCTTATTCTTCTTGTAGTTGGTGTAAAAATTCTACTTACATTTATGTCCTAACTTTCATGGTGGTAATATTCTGTATAAATGTCCTCTTTAGCCTCAGTCAATATGCCTGACATAATTGCTTGTCAAACTTGAGACGCTAACTTATATCACATCTGAACTGCTAGGATTTCTTATGCTTGATACGTACAAACTTATCTTCTCGTAGTTCATCTGGTGCTCTTTCAACCACTAAAAGTGGCCCACTTTTTGGTAGATGTGATGAGTGTTCCATTTTGCCGGTGAACTTTTTTGAAGTTATTCTTTTGTGGGTCTAACTACTTATCGAAATCTATGCTTAAGTTCTCTTGTTATAAATAGACTGACTTCATTTTGTCTTGTCTGTCAATTTCACCTAGTTGTGAAGATCGTGAATTCAGCTGTAACATGGTGGTATTATGCTGCTATGTTCTTTTAGATGCGTATGCCAACTTTATGTAGAGATATTTTAGGTGGCTGCTTATTTATATTCATGTATACGAAAAGGTGTTGTGATACCTAAGTCCTAAAGGTTTCATCTGCTATGTTTTTTTAGATGCGTATGCCAACTAAATGTAGTGAGAGTTTAGATGGTTGCTTATCTATATTCGTATATATGAAATGGTGTTATGATACCAAAATGTTACCCTTTATCAGCAATGAACCTCTTTCCCTTTTAGAAAATTCAGCAGCTATGTGTAGCACACATTTACTTATCAAGTTCCACATTGGTAAAGAGATGTTTTATACAACAATAATCCAATATGATTATGAGACCTGATCTTTTTCATGTCCTTTTCTACTACTTCCACCTAAGTTATTCACGGTCTACCTCGATTTATCTAAATATCTCCTCCATCTGAATTCTCCATTTCCCTTGTTGGCGTTGGCTATGCCCGAACCACGGCAGCCTTTTGTCCATCTTTTCTTTGATTGTGCAATTCCAACCCGACTATAAATATTTGTTCTTGCTACACTATCATATCCTTGATATCTTTGGCAAACAAGACCATCATGTATGAATTTTGTCAATAGACATCTGTAGATTATTATTGCCAAGAGGAAATTACTTCATATCCTTTTTCTACTACTTCCACCCAAGTTGTCCTCGGTCAGTTGGTCTACCTCGGTTTCTTTCAATATGTCCACCATCTGAATTCTCCATTTTTCATGTTGGTGTTGGCTATTCCCAAACCATGGCAGTCGTTTGTCCTTCATCTTTACCTTGATCGTGCAACCCGAACCTTACGACAAACTTGTGTTCTTGCTATAATATCTTGTCCTTGATATCATTTGCAAAAAAAATCTCATCTTGTATGAATTCTGTTAATGGATATCTTAGATTACTATTGCCAAGAGGACATTACTTAGTTCATACCCCTAACAATCATAGTCAGAGAAAACTCATGCCCTAACAATCCTGCTGATATATTTGCATGTTGACTTCTTTCTCAATGTTGAATGAAGTATTCCTCTTGATACTATGTCATGGATTACAGGCCTTCTCAAGATTAAGAATAATTAAATGCAATTTTCTTTCTCCTTGCGCGATAGTATTTGTTGCTCCAAAATTGCCTTCTTACATTTGTTTGCTCTTCGTTCTCCAAACCTCATTGAAGAGGTCCGTTAACATTCAACAATATCTATCTCGTAAACATCACCATACTTCAATAGGAATTCCATATGGGATATTGATCTCTTTAGTTGAACCCATTACCTCTTTTTTTATGTGTTGGGCTTCAATCTGTGCTCTAGCCTCTAATATATCACTGTTTCCTTTTCATGCACAACTAAATATATTGAGTTACTATTTCTTGAAAATGTTGCTGTTTACAACTTCTTAAAGCACCTCCTCTCGTCATAGCCTCCTCCTTAAATAGATGGACTACGACATGACGACATCTCAATTATCACTTTTCCCTATCTTAACTGCTACCCTTGACCATGCTGGAATACTTTTTCTGTGTAACCATCTTCCTGTGCTGTCAGTAGCTATCCCTTTGTACAATTATAGTTTGAAACATCAGAAGTGCAAGCTTAATCATCTTATGTAAACACAATTATTAAGTGATTTACTTAGCCAATAACTAGTTATATTGACTGGTGTTGCATAAACGTACGTTTGGATAAACGAATAGTGCTTAAGCAAACTTGCTTTTTGAATATGGTTGATCGATATGTTTATTGACGTGCTGCTTTAATGCTTTAAAGGTTGCCGTTGTAAACTTTGACAATTTGAAGATTTATGTATTCCCCCCGAGTGTACAAACTCTAGCAAAACGGCGAATGGCCTTTATTTTGCCCATGCTGTGGTGGCTTACAAGTTGCAGGAACTTTGTGACACTTCTGTGGACCAAAGACGTGGACAATTAGGTTAGTTCTCCACCAAGTCTTTAATATGCATGCACAGAGATGACTAGATAAACTAAAGGAAAACAATCAAATCTCCTTCTTTCTCTTTGAGTCTGCATAATCTCCAGATGACTGCACCTTTTTGCTCTGTTTTTATAAGCAAAATTTCAAGCTGTTAATCCACATATTCCAAGCATAATTTGAGTTGTGGTTCTGACAGTTGTGCATGGAGCTGCGATTAATAAAATTAGCCCGCTACCATTTGTAAGGTCTGTTCTTGAGAATGAAGTCAAAAAGTCTCCACGGCCGCACTCCATTCCTCCCGATCCTTGCATGAAACATGCCCATGCATTTGAGTCGGAAGCGTATGTAAAGGCAAGTAGTTCCACTGAGAAGGGTGCCTGTTCATCTATCTCCAGCTAACAGTATTCTCCCCCTTTCCGCGAAGGAAGATGTTCTTACAGAAAGGAATTTTGTCCGTGCAGACCCAAGTTATCTGAAAACTCTTGGTCAGGCTCATTCGGGTTGGATTTTTGGTGCAATTGCAGAGCTTGTTGACAACTCGAGGGATGCAGGGGCATCAAGGTCAGTCAAAGTCTTGTGTCTTTCTGTGTTTTGGATGAGGAACTCTACACGGAAATTGTTTCGAATACAAAGTGAAGTTTTTGTTCTAAATAACGTATTTTCTTCGTTTCATAATTCATGCAACACTTGCTATCTCAAAGGTCCAACTTTATAAACATTGATCACAAATTCTCCCCATTATATAAGAAAAAAATAGTCATGTACTCATGTGGGATCTTTTTAGATTCATCTCAAAATGTGTAGTTCATATAGCATGGTGGAGATAATTCAACCTAATTCTTTGATTCCCAAATAGATGTAGCCTATTGTTTAGGGAGGGATAGATTACTTTTTGGCATTCTTTAATCTGCTTTGGTTAACATATAATGTTTGGAACAGGATTGAGATTCTTATTGAGAATATATATGATAAGACAGTGGATTGTGACATACCTATGCTTTCTATCATTGATGATGGTGTGGGAATGAACCACCAAGAGATATTGAGGATGATTTCATTTGGGCACAAACAACCAGATGAAGATAATCTAGATCGTATTGGGAGGTTTGGTGTTGGCTTTAAGGTAAATTTTCGTCAACCTTTTTTTTTCCTTTTCCCCGTGCCAGTTTTAGTTGCCTTAATATTAGATTTGGAAACAACCTGTATGTTTCATTCATTATGAAATAGGGATCTCGTGGTTATGATCATCAAAAACCAAAGTACCTAACTAACAAATTAGGCCTTGTCCACTATTGATATAGTTTCACTGATATAATTTATAGCTTTCTGCCACCTTAATTAACCTTCTGCCATAGAGTAAGTAGATGGGCATCAGATTTCGGCAACAAAAGGAAGAGCAAATTATTAAGAGTGCAAATGTAAATCCTGAGTCTTATGGGTTGCCTGATTATCAAATGTAGTGGCAAAGTTTGCAGAATTAACAAATGGGTAGTGCTGCGGCCACACTTGAATATCATAAATTCATGGAACTATTTGAATATCTTGCTCATATCAGTTTGGACCATAGAATCATTCCTCTATCTAATTTGATATTTGTTTTTGTTTGTCAGACGGGATCAATGAGATTGGGGAGAGATGCTCTAGTACTAACACAGACAACTCATTCTCGTTCTGTTGCTTTTCTTTCGCAATCATTAAATGAGGGAAAGGATGTAAGCTGCCATAAACTCTCTCTTTTCCTCTTCCCCTCCCCCCTCCCCACTCCCCAATATAAAGTGTACATTTTGCTCGGCCTGTTGCTTTTATTTGAAAAATCATTAATTGTTGGAGAGGATGTAAGCTACCACAAACCCTCCTTCATCCTTTCTCTACAACCCCCCTCCCCCCGGTTTGCTATATATATCTCATTCTTACTGTATGTACAAAATGTTGTCATGCTGCCTTTCTTTTTGCAATGATTAAATGACGGGAAAGATACCTTTGGTTCATATACACAGTGTGTAATTTCCAAAATTGTATCTCTTATAATGCAGAATTTGGAGATACCTGTTGTCAGCTACCGTCGACACGCGCAGTGCATGGAAATTGATACAAGTGTACAGTCTGAGGCATTAGCACGGCACAACCTGAATGCAATGAAGGAGTTCTCACCATTTAATGAGTATCTAATTGGTGAAAAGGCTGGCTTGTTTGGAGGAAATACAGGAACACAGATCTATATATGGAATTTGGATAAATGGGGTTCAAATTACACTTTAGAATGGCAAGCAGGAATGCGCGGTGGGAGCTCATTTCACCAGGGTGACATTATTATTCGTTCTAGACGTGTTAGAACACGTCCAGGACAGACGAGTCGAAAGGTTGGAATGACCTTTCTTATGTCCCCTTCATATATATCACTTCTGGTTAATGCAAAATATGGTGTAAGATAAGCTGTAATCAACATTTCAAAACTGTCTTAGATTTGTATTCTCATAATGTTTCTAGTTATTAATATTATATGCAATTATATGCTTTTGCTGTTTTCTGGAATATATTAGTGTTTCCTTGTCATTGTTGATTCTCAAAATATTTTTGATTTTCTTGGAAAACCATTCATATATGGTGGCTCTGCTATGTACGTTCATATGGCTTTTAGTTATAACGATAAATTACTTATTGTAGCTTTTCTCCCGCTTCTTTTCCCTTTCCAGGTTTTGCTAGACTACCAACTCCGTCCTTATTTGGAAGTCATATTTTTAGTGCCTAGAATGAAGATATATGTTCAAGGCTCACTGGTAATTATCACTGACTTTCCAATGCCTATCTAATTGAGCCGTTTCCATTTGGTGACAGTAAAATTGCTATTTTGACAGGTAAAAAGTCGGCCCCTGGCGAAATCTCTCAACAGTACTGCTGTGATAAATGATGAGATAATGGGTAAACAAGTCCAGCTTACTCTTGGTCGCTGTCAAGTAGAGTGGGATGAGGCGAACTGTGGAATATTCTTGTACTGGCATGGCCGTCTTATTGAGGTCAGTAACATTTACTCATTAAAAAGTGGTCGGCTGATGTGACATGCTTTAGAGTGGAAATGTGATGGGTATATGATGTGCTGTCAGATTGCAGAATGATATATCTATATTAAACAAGTACGAGTTGATGTTGATGCTTGTGTGCAATGAATTGGGGAAAGAATGGAAGCGGATTATTGGTTTGAAGAACTAAAAGAAAGAATTGTTGTCCGCAATTTGGTTAATATGTTTTGTAGTGTGCAGAGAATGAAAGGAAAGAAGTGGGCAAAGTTTATGCTTTTACAGCTAGTTTGGTTTGAAGGATTAGAATAGAAAGGAAAGGAAAGCATCTATGATTTTCCCATGTTTGTTTTAAAATCATATAGGATTTCATAAGAAGTGGAACAAAATTATTGGAAAAGGTTTTAATAAAATCTTCACTTTCCTTTCCTCCCAAAATTGGAGGAATTTCGGAGGATTACAAATTAAGAAGTTGAACGTTTTTCCCTTTCCCGTCCTTCCTTTGGGTTAAATAAAGCTAACAAGACATTGAATTTCTTTCAAATCCTTCCATTAAACCCATGTATGGAAAAATTATTTCCTGTCTTTTCTCTTCCTTTGTTTTCTCTTTCTTTCCTTTACTAAGAAAATACCAAACAAGCTGTTTAAGTAACAATGGAGCTTGTAAGGCATTATTTAAGAGAAGCTGGGACACTTAGTGTGGCTTCTCCTATTGACAGGACTAGTTACTCTATGGGTGGTTCTCAGAAGATTATAAAAATATTCTCTATTAACATACGCTCCTTCCTTATAATTCCTCCGTTTATTTTACTTGCAACATTTCTCATTTTAGTAAGTTGCATATAACTTGCAACATTGATATTTTTGGCAATATACTCTCTCCTATCACATGGGTTACTTTTTTTTCAATCTTGTTCTATCTCTCTCCTCTCGTGTATTCTTGTGCCATAGTTCAATGTTGCAAGTTAAAAAACACAGAGGAAGTATGTATTATTTTTGAATCACATGTTTCCTTTATGGTATGAAATGATATCTTGATGCTTAATGATGGAATTCTGTGATTTACCTTATCAAATATTTTTGGTGTTTTGTTAGCTTCCTCTTATTTGGCAATCTGAGTTTCATTGTTGTAGTAAATATTATCCCTTGAACTCTAGTGTGATTACATCTTGGAAGCAAATCATTTTAGCTTGAGAACTGTTTGATTTATATAGATCTACCAAAGAATTTTAATAAGCAAAGTTCCGATCACCCAACTGATGTCTTTTACCATCTCCTTGCTCTCTCTCACCTTTTTATCTTTCTTTCCAGGCTTACAAGAGAGTGGGTGGCATGGTTCACAGTGCTGATATGGGTCGAGGTGTAATAGGTGTTATCGATGTTACAGATTTAATGGTGAGCTTTCTTCTTGAGGAATTCATTACCATGATACAATGCTTATAATGAGGCTCTTGCCTTGGATGGGATAGGGAACTATAAGTATGGGACCTTACCCACACAATTGAAAACAAGTGTTTTTTGTCTTTTCTTCTCAGATAATAGCAAAGGAGCTGCTTCTATTAGTTTTAGACCCTTGATACAAGAGTTAATTGAATGGTTTTGTATTTCGAAGCAAATATGAAGTAAAAGACAGAATTAAATTTTTAATTAATTGTTTACTCTATTCCTTGGTTTTTTTATTCTCGATTCGCATGACAGTGGTGCATGTTTAACCTTGGGAATTATTTTATGTTAATACAATTTTACGCTGTCTTCGGCCAATTTTCTCAGTTGGCCCTTGCATGTTAATTATGAATATCTGCTGCCTGATTGTACTTTATCGTTTATCCTCCTCTTGTATACAGGATGATGGGAATGGTGGTGTTTGGGTTCATAGCAACAAGCAAGGATTTCAAGATTGTGAGCCATACGCTTGTCTTGAAGAATGGCTGGGAAAGAAGGCAGATGAATACTGGGATACATATTTCGATCCAGTACAGCTGGTATGTAGCATAAATAATACTCCTATGCACGCCTGATTATACTCTCTTTGCCTGAATGGTGATTCTAACTATATGTTATTGCAAATTAATTAGGCTGAATCGAGAATCAGCTGTTTGTATGCTTTAGCCCTTGGATTATTTAAGTTATCGTATAAGGTTTAAGGGAGAGAAGTAAGTGTGGTTTACAACCATTGTTACAAGGAACGGAGAACGTTCCGGAACGTGGTACGGAAACGGGAACGCGGAACGCAGCCTCAGATGGACCCCTAGCCCACGTACCACGTACCAGTTTCGCGTTCCGGGACGCGTCCCCTGGAACGTGAAACGTGGCCACGTACCACGTTTCCGGTATCAATTACAACAGATGGCAACTGATCTGCTCACAAATCTGTCTAATTTATCCTGCTGCTCTGTTTTCCCCCCCCATATCTCTTCCTATTTTTCTTCCCTCATTCCTTGTTGTGCCACTGCAACTTTACATGTTTTTTTTTCTTTCATGAAGAATATCAAGTTTTCCTTAAGGGTTATACCGTCCCCTCTCTTAGCTGTGTAGGCATTCTTCAAGGAAAACTTGACATTATTCATGAAAGAAAAAAAAACATGTAAAGTTGCAGTGGAGCAAACCCTGTAGTGGATTTGCAGTGACCATCAGTCCCTCCTTTGTCCGTTTATGTTGGCTGGAGGGGTTTAGGTCTAACTTTTTTGGGGGGTGGGGGTAACATTGCAGCTTAAGTTGCGAGAATCTGTGAAGCTTAGTGTTGGAATGCGCTTGCTAACAGCATGAATTATTTTTGACCTGCTAAAAAGTGTGTAATACATTAATTGTTCTTCGATGGGATTAAATGTTGGCCCTCTTGACTTACCTTTATAATAAGAGCATTTGCAATTGGTTTTCATAGTTTCTTGGAAGGAGAGTTCTCACTCAATTGTGTGGTACGTGTCCATAATCCTGTTGCTGGTAATGAAGTTCTTGAGACTGTGAAACAAATTCACTTAGTCCTCTCATTTTTAGCCAACAGCATGGTCAGTTGACGTAGTGGTTTGTGCTCGTGCTGCATTGAGTATTAAGTTGTAGGTTTATTATGTTGCTTTAGCAATACAACCAGTTTAACAAGCTGGACATTGCTCTTATGATTACTGTATCTGGGCCACAGATGCCAATATCAGCTCAACTTTTCGAGTATTGTTCACTGTGGACTGAAAATGGTAACCGCTGTATTGGGCTGCGCTATCTTTTGTTTGCTAGCTTTGTCAGCAAGAATTTTTAACTGGCTAGTAATATATATGTTGGTGCTGGTAAGCTGTTAATATTATCAGCATAAAGGTGTTATAACTATGATTTCTAACTGAAACCCTTTGATTTGTGTCAGAAAAAGGGTAATGCGCTGTACAAGCCTGACTACGATTGGGTGCAGTGTGACAAGTGCAGGAAGTGGAGAATGTTGAATGCTAGCTTTGACAGCAGGAATCTACCTAAAGAATGGTATGCCTATAATGACTTCGTTATTGGAAGAACTTTCGAGTGTAATCTCTTACTCCCTCTATCCTATATACGTTGTGCTGTATACAACTTATGTTTTCACTCTAAAGTGTTGCCAACTATCTGGACAGAGAGTCTCGTATAGCATAGTTAGCAAACACCAATCATTTGGTGTTGAGGAATGAGGGGGGGAAATAATAATATACTCCCTCCATAGTCCATCCCTTAATAGATTTCCATTTCTCCAATGCACGTTTTTATCGTTATTTTTTATTACATATTAGTAAAAATTATAAAAGTTTGGTTTTCCAAATGTACATAATCAAACAAGACCCCACATGACTATGTTTTATCTTATATAATGGTGCCGAAATTAGAAATGAGAAATCTATTAAGCGAGAGGGAGTAATATTGCGAAGAGATTGAAATATAGAAAGTCTTTTGGTTGGATCTGAAGTATGGGGTATGTTTATTTTTTGGCCTAAATCATAAATTTCAGGGCATCTAAAGTTTAACTTTAGCAATTTTAAAAAGCAAATAAACACATTATTATTTGTACTTGGTCATATTTAAACTTATCTTGGTGTTGCTTGGTGTTGGATATGGTGTTTTGAGGAAAGAGATTGAAGAATCTAGTATACAATATTGCCTGACCACCAGAGTTTTGGTATTTGCTAACTTTGCTCTAAGGGGTACTATTGCCTTTTTATCGTAAACAATCATGCCAATTTCTGCGCATATTAATTTAGGTTCTGATTCTCTTTTTGACACACCATGAGAGTTGTTAAAACGTAGTCATGCTGATGAAGGTTTGATGAACTCTTGCATCTATTAGCCTAACCGTTTGTTGGGCTGACAAACTGTATGCTGTTGGAATCTTTAATCAATTTTTTTTTATAAAGTCCTAAATGAAGAATAGCAGTTGGGCTATTGTATCATTGTATGACCTTAATGTACCTCTATGGTTAAAGGGAAAATTCGGTAAGATATAGTTGTTCAGACTATGACCAATGAAGTAAAATTCTAGAAAGGTCCTTATTTCGTAGTTTTTAATTGATTCTGTAGTGAAGTTATATATATTTTTCATCAGCACGGCGATAATACTATTAACAAACCCAAACTTCCAAAAATTAATTGAACACTAAATAATACACTAAAATATCAGTGATACTGGAAAAAGATATTTCCGTTATCTAGGACCTTGAGAAGATAGTCACGCAGATAGACCCATTTAGGCCTTATAAGTAGTTGAAATATCTTTAGAAAGCTGACAGAGGGAAAAAAAACGAGACAGCTGAGAGTAGATGTTCTTGACCAAGGTGTGATGTAATTGTGACTTCGAATGCAAATTTAGGTAGCTGTTCTTGTTTCTTTTTGTAGCTGTACATACAGAATTTTGATTTGACCTTTTTGGCAAAATTTTAAAATGTATTTTACGGTACCCGTCAAGTCTTACCCTGCCTTATTCCAGGACACATTAGATTTTGTTCATTGTATGGTATGTTTTCTAACTACTTGCATTTTCTTCTCTATAATTCCAAATTTGTGGTTTATGAACAGGTTTTGTTACATGGAACCTTTTAATGGAAGATGTGAAATGCTTGAACAAAAGCCTGGGCGTGGAGTTATCACGGTGGGGCTGAAAAGATCAGCTCATGATCCCAGCACAGCTGCTCACTGTAAAGATGGTGTCCATACTGGTAATGACATTGCTGAATCAGAAGGTATCTACTTAGCCTGCATTCCATTATAAATTGTACTCTATCTTCTTCATGAAAAAGTAAGGAGTAGTACTTCATCGAACATATGATTTTACTACTTAGTATATTGGAACAACCCTAGTATGAATCTTGAGCTGGATAGATCCATGTAGGACACTCTTTACTAGTGAAAAATATTCTCTTCATGATCCTCGTCTAGCTCCTATATTTTCTTGTCCGAGTTTGAGTCCCAATGTCTCTGTTGCCTACCCATCACCGCTTTTGCTTACCCCTCTTTTGCATTATCATATCAATAGATATGCTGATCACATATGTGTAGATCTCTTGCAAAGCCATTGCCCACCCATCACCGCTTTTGTTGCCCCCTCTTTTGCGCTTTGATATCAATAGATATGCTGATCACATCTGTGTGGATCTCTTGCAAAGCCATGCACAGCTAGGGGTTTGCACTTTTGGACCGGGACCGGAATTCGGACCGGAACCGGACCGGACCGGGATGGAATATAGGGGTGGAAAATTTTGGTCCGGTCCCCGGTCCATGAAAATTTGGATTCCGGGTTTCCGGTCCGGTCCAAACCCGGAATTTTCCGGTCCGGGTCGGCGGACCGGAATTCCTTTTTTTTTATAAAAAAAAATAAGTTTAACGGTTAAAAAAAAGTTTAAAACTTAGAAAGTTAAAACCTCGTATTTATTGCCTTTAAGATTATTGCTTTTAGAATTATTATACTTCCTCCGTTTTTTTAGTTGCAACACTTTTTTTTTCACAAACTCCAATGCAAAATTTGGGTTGGAGAGATGTAGAGAGGAAAAAAGAAGAGGGCCCCATGTGATTGGAGAGAGATAGAGAGAAAGGAAACGCAAAAGTAGAAAGTGTTGCAACTAATTAAAAATTTCCCTTTTAGGAAAGTGTTGCAACTAAAAAAAACGGAGGAAGTATTTTAAACCTTATGATTTTGGACCGGTGCACACCCCTATGCACAACTATTGATGAAACAAAAAGAGTCCCAGCGTCTCGGTTGCACCACCCATCACCTCTTTTTCTTCCCCGTATTATGTGTTTTAGATTTTTCACGAGGTACCATAAGTTCTGAAAAGAAGTACAAAGTATCCTCCCAGCTTCAAAATGCATAAGGTGCTCATTAAGTTTTTCTAATTCATGAGAATACCCTTAATGACTAAAAATCGTCAACTCCGTTAGTCATTAAAGATCAACCACCCCTAAAATAAAATTAAAGATCAACCTAATTAACCCAAATCACCCTTAATTAACCTAACTAATGCTAATTGAATCCTAATTAACTCTAATTAAACCCTAATTAACCGTAGTTAATTAAATTTTCTCCCACTCCAACCCTTCGAGACCCTCACTCGCCCAGCAACCTCCAACAACCACCCACCCAAAAACCCATAAAATTCCTCCCACCCCTTCGAAACCCCCACCTAAACCGATCCAGATCGTAAAGGCAGCACCCATATCCAGATTGACATTGGAAATCACGTACTCTGTTGACTTGGTAAGGCGGGACGTGGTGCCTTGTTGATTGTTGTATAGGTTGGCGGTTTGATTGCTAAAGTGGAGGAGAGAGAAGAGTGAGTGGTGTGGAAGGATGACGTCATGGAGGAGAGAGATAGGAGGTATGGGTGGTGACGTGGTGCTGTTGTGGGTGGTAGACTGGTAGTGGTGGAGAGAGAATGAAATTAAAGTAGAAATTAATTTCAGCTGTTTTTTTAATACTCCTTCCGTCTCATAATAGTTTGCACACTTTCCTTTGTATGTTTGTCTCAAATTAGTTTGAACAATTTCATTCTTGGCATTGTCCCACTCTACCTTTATCAATAAAAAGTTACCCGACTTTCTCTCTCCTTCAATAAAAAAATATCCCACCAACTCCTCTCGAATCTATATTTTTTAATAAAATAACATTTGATAACCACGGTACACCTTATCACTTTAAACTACATGTCCCAACAAGTGTTTAGATCTTTGTGGGGGCGGAGGGAGTCTTGGTCAAATCTAGGGGTGTAAATGATACGAGTCGAGTTCGAGTTCGAGTTCGGCCAAACTCGACTCTAACTCAAGAGCCATTAGTCGAGTTCGACTCGCAAACTCGCCAGCTCGAATCGAGCTCGAAAACTAGAACTCGATTCAAGCTCGAAACTCTAATTCGATGTTTTTTTAATTTTTTGTATACTTACATGTTACCTCATTCTTTGCTCTTGAGCATTACTAATGAGTAATGACGTGAATGAATTAAATCTAGGGGTGTAAATGATACGAGTCGAGTTCGAGTTAGGCCAAACTCGACTCGAACTCAAGAGCCATTAGCCGAGCTCGACTCGCAAACTCGCGAGCTCGAATCGAGCTCGAAAACCAGAACTCGATTCAATTTCGAAACTCGACTCGAACTCAAGAGCCATTAGCCGAGCTCGACTCGCAAACTCGCGGGCTCGAAACTCGACTCGAACTTAAGAGCCATTAGCCGAGCTCGACTCGCAAACTCGCGGGCTCGAAATTTTGAAGCTCGAATCGAGCTCGAAAACCATAACTCGGCTCGAACTCGATTCAAGCTCGAAACTCTAATTCGATGTTTTTTTAATTTTTTGTATCCTTACATGTTACCTCATTCTTTGCTCTTGAACATTACTAATGAGTAATGACG
This sequence comes from Beta corolliflora, assembly GCA_947648045.1. Lineage (NCBI taxonomy): Eukaryota > Viridiplantae > Streptophyta > Magnoliopsida > Caryophyllales > Amaranthaceae > Beta > Beta corolliflora. Next base: position 1,927,837 of record CANSZD010000274.1, read on the forward strand.
TGAATGAATTAAAAACCAAGTCTTATATGAATTAAAAACGAAATCCTTCACTGTATTCATCTTAAAATTAGAAGATATTTCACAAATAATAATTAAATATTAAATTTTTGCATCGGTTGGTTTTGTTATATTCTGTAATTTGATCGATTAGAATTAGGAAAAATAAAAGAAGTGAATTTGGGGAAAAAACAGACTAATCGACAGTTCAAAGACTGGAATTTTTGCATCACTGTATTACATACTCTGTCCCTAAATAGAGTGCCAATTTCTTTTGGGCACAAGTATTAAAAAGAATTCATGTGTAGGATCTTAGTTGTATTATATCATAATTAAATATAGAAGTTGGTACACTTTTTATGAATTGTTTATTAATGAGAGAGAATGTGGGTCATATGGGGAAGTGGATGATATTATAAAAATTGAAAGCAAAATAATATTTTAATTGGTGGATCCATACCAAATAAGGAAATGGAAAAATGGGCACTCTATTTAGGGACAGAGGGAGTATAATTTTTTTTTTCGAGTTTCTCGCTAGCTTTTCGAGTCGAGCATCGAGGTGCTCAACTCGGATCGTTAGCTATCGAGTCGATCTCGAGTAGCTCGCGAGTTGACTCGTCTCATTTACACTCCCAGTCAAATAATGTATTTTTCAAAACCATTTTTTAAACTGCGGTGGCCGTTTGTGTGTTTTTGTAAAACCCAGGTGTACTGGTTGGAAAAACCGTTTGTGTTTTGATATGAATAGATTTGCTTATCACATTTGTGTGCATCTCTTTTAAAGCCCTAGACATTTATTGATGAAACGTAAAAAAATTACAAAGTAGATTTAAATTATAAACTTGTTTCAGAAGACTAAACAATCATCTTCCTTTTGGGCACCGTTTGGTTGGGCGTAAAATATTTTCAGTGTAAAAATGATTTTCATGGAAAACAATTTACAATGGAAAACACAATTCCAAAATTAGTTTTCCGTTGTTTGGTTCCATGTAAAAAAAATGATGAAATGAGAGGAAAATGAAAGGGAAAGTTAGGAGATAGTGAGAGGAGTGTACAAGAGAGAGAAGGAACACAATTTTCCCTTCATTTTGAAGGGAAAATGGTTTTACATCATTGGAGAGCAATTTTACTCCAAGGGAAAATAGTTTTACACTCCTTTGTAAACCAAACACTGTAAAATTGAAAATAGAGGAAAACAGTTTTTCAGGAAAATGGTTTACGTCCTACCAAACGGAGCCTTGTTGTTGGGAGACATTTTTATTTGATAAAAAAATGTTTCGTTTGAGATATAGCTCAAGACACGAATTTGCCTCATGTAGCACTCTCTAAATTTTATTTTCTACATACTTGCTCATTCACTCTGAATGGTCATTGAAATGTCTATATTTGTCTTCTAGACAATGGTGAAGATAAGCCAACTGAACAGGCCGAGGATGATGTTGCGCGCCCGGTGTTAAAAAGGCTTAGAAGAGGGCCTCCACGAGTTTCAAGGAAGTTATGATACCTTTTTTGCCTCGTTTTTTATCTAGTAGCACCTAGGGACTGTTGTTATCTTGTGTACAGGGTCATGTTCTCCCAGATGTTTAGCTTGTACATTCGATATGGTTTTTTTGTACAGATCACTCTCAAGTAAATTCTTAGCGGGTAAACAGTGTAAAGTTTATCGGCTGCTGCCGATTTGGTTCAATGGATTTTTTTACTAGTATTTCCCGTGGTATGCGAAGTGATTGTGCTACTAGAGTACTAATAAAGCCTTACCGCACCCTTAACAATGAAAAATTAAGTGTTCATATTATTCAAGGGGATGACAATTTCTTTTTGTTAAAATCATGAACCGAATAAAGCTTGAAGGTTTGAATTACCGAGAGGTTCATGTGAATTGATCAAAGCCAACCAGTGTTGTGGACCAAAGAGAAAGCTTCAAGTGTCGTGTTTTTGTTGGTTAAAAAAAATCAATTTATGAAATGATTGTCTCAAATAATAAAATTACTGAAATCCATAACTTCCCGTGCGACCTTTCATGTGTGCATTAGCCCCATTAACTCATTTTTAAAATGTCATATTTCACTCGTTTTTCATTGAAATGGAGCTTTTAATCAGGCGTTGGAAAGCTATTGAGCCATCTCCAACTTGAATCTCACCAAAATGTTGAGTGTTTTGAGATATGGCCTTTTAAAATTGACCTTGGTGCACAAACTCTTATGAACAAATACTCTGATGGAATCTGGTTCATCTTAATAATAAAAGGGTATTACCCTTATAATATAAGGGGTTATTTTACTTTTATAACAAAAAGAGATACTAATCAATTTATACTTAAAAACGAATGAGGTTACTCGTATGAATAAATGACGCTACTTTTATCAACAGTTGTGGTTAATCGTGTCATTAAATAAGGTTACAAATATGAACAAATGAGGTGTATTTTAGTATGATTTAATGAGGGTATCCATAAGATTAAACTTAGTTACTCCAAGAAATTATTGGGTTTCTCCACTTTTCTCCATTAATGAATAAAATTCACATCACTCAATATATTCTCCGCTCTTCTCCATTAGTAATTCATTATATTCTTACTTCATGGAATGGGAAACCTAGCATATTGGCTTCAATCAGGTATAACATCGGTTGTCAAGATATTGATTTGGGGGTTTGTGGATGGAGAGACTTGGACTATTCCACGTGGGCTTACATATGGGTGGGATACACGTAATCTTATAGACGTGGTTGGCCGTATATAAGTATTTGTGTTCATTTTTATAAATCTTTCTCACATTTTATTTTTGCTCTTCTGTAACCATCTTTTGATGAACTGTTTTGTTATTTAGTTTTTGATAAAGAAGTGAAATTGAAATGGTTTGCGAGAATAATGTGTAGAAGAGAGAAAAGGGAGGGATGAACCATTTTTAAAGGTTCATTGACAGTTGTACTCTTAAAATTTTCTTTCCAAACGCAATATATAAAAAATATGTAATGAATGGATGTTAGGGAATTAGGTTTTCAAATGTAAATTAAGACTCGTTTGGTTAACGTTGGAACTTAATTCCTATGGGAAGTCTTATTTCATGGGAAGTAAATTCCCTTATCTATTTCCTAGGAAATGGCTTTGGGTGTTTGGTTGAGCATATGAATTTGTAATTGACACATGAATTTCTAATCACCAAGGGGGGGTTGGTGATTAATTTCCTACACTACATAAGAATTTCCGTTTTCTTGGAAATTCTATTTTCCATGAATTTCATATTTCCTGCATACCAAATAACTAACCTATTCTGTACTTCCTAAGAAATTCAAATTCCAGTAGAATTTGAAGTGAACCAAACGACTCTTATAAATAAGTAGGGATTTGTTCCATCATATATATCTATTAAGGTAGATAATATTTTACTACACGTCATAGTAAATAAAATATAATCTACTTTAATAGATATATTTCTTTATACAAGTTATCTGTAAGTTATTTTACTTGAAAATTTATTTCCGCAAAATCTAAACAATCTCGAATTCTTCATCAATTAAAAACAAATAAAACCTCAAGTTTGTAGACTATACACACCATTACAGACAACAACTAACAAAGACACATTTTGAAAGTATAAGGGAAAAGAGATAGAGTAAGGGAGTATGAGTGAGAGTGTTTTTTTTTAAGGTAAGATGAAGAGAGCTCATTTGTGGGGAAATAAGGGGAAATCTTCAAATGAGTCCCATGAGGTTTGATCCCTAGGCCTCAGAGATATGAGGTGGGAAGCGATACATACTCCACTACCTCAACCTCACGAGAGAGAGTGATTGGGAATAGGGAATGGTGTATGAAGAGTTATGTATAAAACTACGTGATGCAAAATGGTTTCGCATTTCTTCTTCTGTTTTTTTTATTATTATTAGGAAAAATAATTGATCCAATGACCAACTCCTGCTAGGCTAAACAGCCCAGAAGTAAATGTCTATTGGGATAAAGATTTGAACACTGGACAATACCCTGAAATTCGAGGTGGTACTCCACTGAGCTACCACCTCTCCCTCTTCTTCTATTTCTTGTTTGTTTTGTATTATATTGAGTTGTAATGTAGTATTAGGATGACACTAGAAAAATACAGGGAGCGATTTAGTTATCCACAATTTCTATTTGATAAGATGTGTCAAATTTAGTTTAATTCAACACAAAAATTTCTATTTCTCGCAGGAAGTTGTGCTCTATCTAAAATAAGTTGATGTCTTCTTTTTTTTTATTAAAATTTAATATAACATAGTCTGATTTTTTTGGGTTAGATTTGGTTTCTTAAATTGAATAATAACGTTAGCTTTTGTAATTATCCAAATTTACAGTTTAGTTATTTCGTCAACTCAAGTGTACAATCAAGGTGCGTTCTATTCACCTTATTTTTACTTAATTTAATAATAAAAAAAAAGTTCAGAAAAAGTAAAGAAAAACATAGAAATAAGACAATTTTTTGCGTTTTTAAATTGGGTATAAAATGGAGAATTTATTAATATGTTTTTATAAAATTGTACAATTGGTCTTAATTTTTTGAACATTTTCTTTTAGTTAGTGAACATTTGCAGTGCTGATTATTGATTAATGCTACATTGCAAATGAACATCATGAGAAGTTAAAATGAACATTAAATTTGGATCTCATTATCGAATATCACAAGTTCGTAAAGTAGGACAAAATAAAAGAACATCAAATTTGTTAAAATGTACATTTACCCTTAATTTTTGAACTTTGTATATAAGGGTAAAAACATTTACTCATAATTATTATATTGTTATATTGTAATAAGGACTTCAAATGAAATTAAACTTTCAAACATCCGTACAGTGGGGCAGAATAAAAGAATATCATATTCATTAAGTTATATTTTTTTTAGGTAAGGAGAAATCTTGATAAATTAAGAGAAATAAAGGGAATCCCAACTTGTCTAGGGTGAGAATTGATCCACAACCTCTGTAACCAGGCAGAAGTTTCTAACCACTAGGCTATTCCTCACTCTCTATTCATTAAGTTATATGTTTAGTCTTAATGTTTGAACATTGTGTAATACGTATATAGCATATATTGCAGTGCATATTATTATTCCTATATTGTTCAATTCAAAATATACATCTAATCTTTGTTTTGAAAATTGTTTCTTAAACCAATAATCATTTTGAGGACTTAAAAAGAACATTAAATTTCCAACATTTCAAAACAAAACATCAAAGTAGCAAAAAAACAGAACATCTCATTCATTAAAATGCACATTTGGCCTTAATTTTTTCATATTGTATTATAAGTTGCAATTTGTTGAATTCAATGTTCATTTTTTGTGTCTACTCCCAAGTCCCATGTGCACCATCTAATATCTATCAATTGGAGAAAGTACTTTGAAATAATTATTTAATTGTCAAAACTAATCCACAATGTTATGTATGGAATAACTTTAATTATTATTACCAAAAAAACAGACAAAATGTAGTGCGAATATCAGAAGTAGGTTACATTGTTGGCAAAAGACGATATAGTTGGAAATCGGGAGCACGAATCTAATTGAGGATAATAGGAGTAAAATTTAGTACCAAATGAGGTGAATGAAATAAAAAAAAGTCGAGGGAATTCATTTCATGGAGTATTATTCAGCAATAACCATATTATAATAAGAATTGTCCAAAGTCCAGACTTTTCCATGATTCAATCTCATCCTCATTTGTTCTTCAGGTAACATAAATTACAAGAATTGAATCTGTTAAAAGCATATCAAATTTCAAATCAGTATCAATTCTACTAAAAAAATAGGTGCTTAAAATTTTTAAAATGTAGGACCCAAATGGAGCAGATGTGAGCATAAAAACAGAACAACATCTGTAACGATGAGACCCTTAAAAATAATTCAATTAATTTACCAGACTCGTAACTGTATCAGCTACTACTTGATTTTAATCAAAACTCTGATACTTGACTTATGTCTGGATTTATATTTAGCACAATTATAATCATACTAAAACTTATTTATCATTTGAAACATTTGCCAAAAATCAATTCAAAAAATAACAGAAATTATCCCAACTAGGACAGGGATTTTTTCTGCAAAAAATCCAGAATATTGGGCAAAAAAGGGTTGAGAAATTTCAATCTAGCTGGCCATGGGAGGTGTAGAGAAGCTCTTTGATTAAAAAAAATTCTCCACACTACATCGCCAGCAGTAAAAATTGAAAAAGACCCAGTAAAAAAATTGAATCTTTTAACTCAAAATAATAATAATTAGAGATTTTAAGGAAAGAAAATTAAGGATTGAAGATGTATCAGATCGAGACAGAGGTGAGTTCAATGGTAGAGAAAAAACCCACCTAGTCAGATGATCGAAATTTTGATTTGGCTGGTCTCAGGAAGCATCATATCATTTTATAAAAATCTAGATACCGCTTTTCCAGCAATTTGATTGATTACAGAAATTTGGAAAACAAAATTGAAAGAAGAAGATAAGAAAATTTGGGAAATTTACAGAATTAGGGTTTAAGATGGGATTGAAATTCATGCCGTTGTATGTGACCAATTAGAAGATGTCGGTTAGGGTATATATATGGAGAGAGTGAGATGGGATGAGGGGTTTAGGGTTTTTGAGAGGTTTGAGTTGGGGTGTGGGCTTAGAGAAAATTATTAAGCCATCGTTCATTTGATTATGGGCCAATAAAGAGATCTTTATTGGTTTTCTACTAGCAAAACCCTCAAGTGTAGGTATCTAAAGATTAGGCCTATGGTTGCCCCCAAAAAATAAGATCTATAGCATTCCTCTTTTCTAAAACTAGATTTTGGTGTTCTTGAATGTACAATAATTTTGATCTTATGGTCTTTCTCGTAAAGTAAAATGTTGAAATTGTGGAAATATGATGATTGAACTCCTTGTCTCTCTTATATTTCCTCTGTTCTAAAATAAGTGAAATACTTTCTCTTTTATATGAGAGTTTTTTGAGAAAAGTGTTTCACTTATTTCAGAATAGAGAATGTATATTTTTTCTTCTTATAGTTTGTTTTAAAATGGAAGCTATAAAATTGTATTGATTAGTGGTTATGTTATTGATGTTCATACTATAGGCTTTCAATTCAAGGCTGGTATAGAAGAGGAAAGAGAGTTTATAAGGGAAGAGAGATAAAAGGGGGTTGAGGTAGTGTTTCAATAGCGTTGGTCAAATAGGTAATTAGGTTAGATTGGATTAATTAATTAGGGTGGAGAGGCTAATTAGGAGTTAGTAACTAATAGAGTTGATGGTTGTTAGTTATTAAAGGTATTGTGATGTAATTTAAATTAAAGAACATTAGTGGTATATATTGGTTTGTGGAAACACTTAGGGTATATGATAAAGAAGAAAAATATTCAAGGGTATATGATAAATTTCTTAGTTATTAGATGTTTCGTCATATACCTCCTATGAATTTTATAATACTTGATTGAAAATATCATAATAATTAAAACATAGGCGTATGTAATAACTTTTAGTGAAAAATTAACCTACTTATCAACCCACATTTTCTTTCCTCACGGCTCACACCATCTATCCTTTTTTAATTTTTATAAGAACCTTTTGATTTGTTAGTAAATCTACCTGGTTGCAAGTACAAAAGAAAAATGGTAATCCAACTTTTATCATTTGAAATTTATAAAGTACTCATAATTATGTACTGTAAGTCTGTAACACCCAATAATTTTGCTCCTAGTTTTTCGCAAAAGTTTTCACTAAAACTATTATTTTCTCTAAATTAATTATTGTTATTTTTATAAATTATTGGGAGCCGAAATATTTTTATTATTTGACGTGCTAAGTATGTGTGTGGTATTTATATTTATAATATAATATATTAGAATTATTTTCATTATTAAGAATTTTTAAAGTTTAGGCGCGATTTAGGAAGTTATCGATTTATCGCATAACGGACTTTTGTCGCATGAATCTTTGATGATTGGGCCGAAAATATTTGGTGTGGATTGGGCTTGGGTCAGCCGGCCATGTGGAGGGAAGGGAAGATATTTTTCTTCACTCATTTTGGTGTCTCTTTGCATTTTCATAACCTCCATAACCCCCCTTATTATTTCACCTATTAAACCTCTTTTTATTAATTCTTTTAAACCACCAAAAATCTGATTAAAATCAGATTATCATTGCTGTCATTTCTACAAAAAAAATCGGTCATCATCATCATCATTCTGTCTCAAATTTTCTACTTTTATTCTTCATCCAATTGTTCTTAACTTGTTCAACTTGCCTATTCCTCATTCGTGGTGCTTTGGGGGTTTGAAGAAGAAGAGGAGTGCACGCATAATTTGGGATTATCACAGTAGTATTCAGCTCGCCTCCGACGATCCAGGTAACTAATAGTTATCTTAGAACGAGAGATAAGGGTATATTTCGGTATGAGATTATTATGTTAGGAATTGTTTTAATTACTTTTTATATGAAATTGTTGATGAAAATTTATGTGAGTGTTCATTTTGTATGTTGTGAGTATGTTATGTGCAGCAAATTTAATTGCGTTTTTCCTATTTAATTAATTTAATTGGTAATTTGTGTGTTTATGGCTTAATTACAAAATAATTAGTGAACGAAATTTATAATTGCCTAAAATGTTTTTCATGAAGCATGTTATGTGTGTAATATATTTTCCATGTCTTAGAATAATTTTTGTCTACTGTGTTACGAGTTTAATTAATTGAATTCCCTATTTTTGAATTTTGTGATTATTAGTAATTAAATCGTTAATATTATATTTTAAATCTGAAAAATCTGTTTCTTTACATAATATGTATTACCGTGGGTTTATGCATGTTATGTGAATTTTTGGTAATTTTTAGCCGTCTATTTCTAATTTGAAGTATTTTATTGGCTTTATTGAGTATTCTAGAAATTAATGTTTACAATTACTTTTAGAGTCCTAAAATTAGAAATAAAATGTGTACTATGTCAGTAGAGCTATGATGGTTGTATGATAATTTTTGTGAGATTTTATGGTTCGGTTTTATTTGTTTAATAATTTTTATTGTGATTTTGTTAAGAGTTTGAGTTTATTTTTTTTAATTATTTAAGGGATTAATAACCAGGATTAAAATGAGACCTTTTATATTCTTGAAAGCTAATGATTTGCAGGTTACTGTGGTTATAATTGAGTATCATTAAATTTATGTTTAGTTTTGTAAAAATGATTTACTGTGTATGTTGTGCTGAATTAATGAGCTTTGGTGTTAATTGGTGGTGGCGTCAGACGCACACTGATGCGTCAGACGCAGGATGGATCGTGCGCCAGCTACACAAGTTGGCGCTGAGCGCAAGCTCATGCGCCGAGCGCACAGTTTGTGTGTTGTATGATTTTTCGTATGTGCTTGTACGTATATTTTACTTGAAGCTGGTGATCTTATATGATGTGATTCATTTCTGGTTAATACTGTTAGTACTATAAAAACTCTTTTATTATCATTGTTGGTGCTTAGTGGTGTTCATAGTATTGGTGTTTGAGACATTTGTTGTAAGTTTGTAAGTTACTATTTTGAGAAAATTTTGAACAGATATCTATCGATGAATTGTGGGTATAGGCCGGGCGACATCCCTTTGACGAATAGTTTTGAGATGAATGATACTTTTTATGATTTTATTTTGAGATAAGAACATCCGGTGGGATAGATGTAGTCCCCGGTGAAAAATATGCCAACCACCTGGTTTGCGAATTGAGGGTAAACATGGGTTAATTGTTGTCGTCCGAGAGGTCAGGGAGTTCTGCGTGTTCTACCCTGCATCGGGAGTTTGGCCATTCTTAGACACATGCAGTAGGGAACGTAAGCCCATAGACTGACCTGTAGCTTGCGATCTAACAAACCTTAGGAATTAAATTGCGATTCACTGGCATTCGGTTTCTGACTCAATAACTTGTTTTACCTTTTGTTTTTATTTTTATTTAAGTACTCTTGAGATGATTCATTCATTTTATCTTGTTTACTTGTTATTTACTTTTCATTTGTATTACTTGTGAGCTTTATAGATAGGAAAATTGACAACAAAGGTCAACTTTGGGTGATAATTTTTAAAGGTCGAACTATTGATTAACCGGTAGGTCCCAACTTTAGGGGGCTTAACTTTTATTCGTGACTTAAAACCGACAATTTTTTAAAAATCTCACCTAGTTCCTACCCCTCCCTCAATTAACCCTTTGGTGTGACCAGTTTTACAAGTGATGACTTATTAAACCGCTCAAGTCACTAAGGCCCGCTAAAAGTTAAGCCCCCTAAAGTTGGGCCTACAGTAATCAATAGTTACCTTTAAAATTATCACCCAAGTTTTGTCAATTTTTCCTTATAGATATGGATGCATGTTATAGTTGTCCTGACCTTATGTTTTCCTTTCTTACTAATCTATGTCTGATTTACACTTTGATTTCTTTTGTTCTGGAGAACTGCTAGTTACTCCGATCCCCACTGACTGTGGAATTTTTTTAATAATATCTTTGCAGATGGAAATGACCTCTAGACTTGTGACTGCTTGGGCTAGAAGAGTGTGGGTCGGAAATGAGAGGAAGTTTCTCATAGTCTTTTTTGTAGATGAGTTCTATGAAGACAATAGAGAGTCTTATATTATACTAGGTCTCAAGGATATATAGACTTATTTGGGTGTTTGTGGGAGACTTGCATGTCTCGTAGTTTTTGAATAATGTTATGGTTTGACTATGATTTTTGGGATGCTTTTTTATGTTTAGAACTATAATGTTTTGAGATGTTTGCTTTTGGAAGCTATGAAAACTTCAGTTTGAGTTTACCTTTATTTAATGTTTTAGAGTAGCATAACCGTCCTAACGTTATTTCCGCTAACGTCTTTTTAGTCAATTTAAAGTAGATATTGTTAAGTATCTTAGTAGTAGAAGGACGGGGTGTTAACTAAAAACACTAAAAAGACGTTAGCGGAAATAACGTCAGCGGAAATAACACCCCGCCCTTCTACTACTAAGATACTTAACAATATCTACTTTAAATTGACTAAAAAGACGTTAGCTTAAATAACTTCAGGACGGTTATGCTACTCTAAAACATTAAATAAAGGTAAACTCAAACTGAAGTTTTCATAGCTTCCAAAAGCAAACATCTCAAAACATTATAGTTCTAAACATAAAAAAGCATCCCAAAAATCATAGTCAAACCATAACATTATTCAAAAACTACGAGACATGCAAATCTCCCACAAAAACCCAAATAAGTCTAAATGTCTTTGAGACCCTTAGCATAATATAAGACTCTCTATTGTCTTTATAGAACTCATCTACTAAAAAGACAATGAGAAGCTTCCTCTCATTTCCGACCCACACTCTGCTAGCCCAAGCAGTCACAAGTCCAGAAGTCATTTCCATCTGCAAAGATATTAGTAAATAATTCCACAGTCAGTGGGGAGTAACTAGAAGTTCTCCCAGAACAAAAGAAATCAAAGTGTAATTCAGATATAGATTCGTAAGAAAGGAAAACATTAGGTCAGGACAACTAAAACGTGCATCCATATCCATAAAGCTCACAAGTAATGAAAAATAAATAACAAGTAAACAAGAAAAAATGAATAAATCATCTCAAGAGCACTTAAACAATAATAATAGCTTAGGTAAAACAAGTTATTGAGTCAGAAATCGAACGCCAGTGAATCGTAATTCACTTCCTAAGGTTTGTCAGATCGCAATCTCCAGGTCAGTCTATGGGCTTACGTTCCCCACTGCCTGTGTCTGAGAATGGCCAAACTCCCGATGCAGGGTAGAACACGCAAAACTCCCTGATCTCTCTGACGACAACAACAATTAACCCAGGTTTACCCCCAGTTCGCAAACCAGGTGGTTGGCATGTTCTTCACCGGGGACTACATGGGATGTTCTTATCTCAAAATAAAATCATAAAAAACATAAAAGTATCATTCATCTCAAAACTATTCGTCAAAGTGATGCAACCCGGCCTTACAATTCATCAAAAGACGTCTCTTCAAAAATCTTCAAAGTAGTAACTTACAAACTTACAACAAATGTCTCAAACAACAAATACTTTGAACATCACTAAGCACAAACAATGATATTAAAAGAGTTTTTACAAAGACTAACAAAGATCAATTAGGAATGAATCACATCATATAAGATCACCAACTTCAAGTAAAACATACGTATACAAGCACATACGAAAATCATACAACACAAAAATCGTGCGCTCGGTGCATGAGATTGCGCTCGGGGCCAACAGTGCGTCTAGCGCACGGTCCATCCCCGCATCCGACGCATCGGTGCGCGTCGACCCCACCATCAATTAACACCAAATCTCATTAATTCAAAGACAACGTACACAATAAATTATTTTTTACAAAACTAAACATAAATATAATGATACTCAATTATAACCACAAGAACCTCGCAAATCATCACCTTTCAAGAATATAAAAGGTCTCATTTTAATCCTGATTATTAATCCCTTAAATAATTAAAAAGAATAAACTCAAACTCTTAACAAAATCACAATAAAAATTATTAAACAAATAAAATCGAACCGTAAAATCTCACAATAATTATCACACAACCATCATGGCTCTACTGACATAGCACAAATTTTATTTCTAATTTTCGGACTCTAAAAGTAATCAAATAAGTCAATAGATGCCCAAATATTTACCAAAAATTCACATAACATGCATAAACCCACGGTAATATAGATTATGTAAAGAAATAGATTTTTCAGCCATAAAATATAATATTCACGAATTAAATACTAACAATCACGAAAATGCAAAAATAGAGATTTCAATTAATTAAACTCGTAAACAGTAGAAAAAAATTATTCTAAGGTATGGAAAACATACTACACACATAACATGCTTCATGAAAAATATTTTCGACAATTATAAAACTCGTTCACTAATTATTTTATAATTAAGCCATAAACCCACGAATTACCAATTAAATAAATAAAATAGGAAAAACGCATCTAAAAATTATTTGCTGCACATAACATACTCACAGAATACATAATGAACACTCACGTAAATTTTCATCAATAATTTCATATAAAAAGTAATTAAAACAATTCATGACGTAATAATCTAATATCGAAATATACCCTAATCTCTATCGTTCTAAGATAACTACTAGTTACCTGGATCGTCAGAGGTGAGCTGAATAGTTCTGTGATAATCCCGAATTATGTGTGCACTCATCTTCTTCTTCAAACCCCCAAAGCACCACGAACGAGGAATAGGCAAGTAGAACAAGTTAAGAACAATTCGATGAAGAATAGAAGTAGAAAATTTGAGAGAGAATGATGATGATGATGACCGATTTTTTTTGTTGAAATGGCAGCAATGATAATCTGATTTTAATCAGATTTTTGGTGGTTTAAAAGAATTAATAAAAAGAGGTTTAATAGGTGAAATAATGAGGGGGTTATGGAGGTTATGAAAATGCAAAGAGACACCAAAATGAGTGAAGAAAAAAAATCTCCCCTTCCCTCCACATGGCCGGCTGACCCAAGCCCAATCCACACAAATATTTTTGGTCCATTCATCAAAGATTCATGCGACAAAAGTCAGTTACGCGATAAATCGATAACTTCCTAAATCGCGCCAAAACTTTAAAAATACTTAATAATGAAAATAATTCTAATAAATTATATTATAAATATAAATACCATACACATACTTAGCACGTCAAATAATAAAAAATATTTCGGCTCCCAATAATTTATAAAAATAACAATCATTAATTTAGAGAAAATAATAGTTTTAGGGAAAACTTTTGCGAAAAATTAGGAGTAAAATTATGGGGTGTTACAATCTCCCCTCCTTAAATAAAGTTTCGTCCTCGAAACTAAAACACAACAAATAAGACAAGCACACAAAGAATACCTGAAACGAATAGTTCTGGGTATTTCAGTCGCATCGACTCTTCGGTTTCCCAAGTAGCTTCTTCGTACTTTTGACTTCTCCAAAGTACTTTAACCAAGGGAATCACCTTCCTTCTCAGAGCACGGTTCTGACGGTCCAATATACGAACAAGTCGCTCTTCAAAAGTCAAATTCGGCTCGACTGAGACCGACTCAACAGGAATCACATGCAAAGGATCACTACGATACCTGCGCAACTGCGACACATGAAATACATCATGAACCTTCGACAGCTCTGGCGGCAAAGCCAAACGATACGCGGCCTCCCCAATCCTATCAAGAATCTCATAGGGACCTACATACTTCGGACTCAACTTGCCCTTTTGACCAAACTGCATCACTCCATTCATAGGAGAAACCTTCAGAAGCACCTTATCTCCCACTTCAAAGGAAATAGGTTTCCGACGCAAATCTGCATACGACTTCGCCTATCTTGAGCAAACCTTCATTTTAGCTTGAATTACTTTCACCTGCTCAACAGTATCCTGAATTAACTCCGGGCCCAAAATCAATGAGTCATTGATGTCGCTCCAACAAGTAGGACTACGATACTTCCTTCCATAGAGAGCCTCATACGGAGCCATTTGGATATCCACCAGGCTAAGCGACTTGACCCAAGACTGTTGAAATCTAAGGCACAAGCACGAAGCATATCTTCCAAGGTCTGAATAGTTCTCTCTGTCTAACCATCGGTAGCCGCATGAAATGCAGTACTGAGCTTCAACTTCGAACCAAAAGCCTCCTGCAAAGCGGTCCAGAAATGGGATAGAAATCGCGGATCAGGGTCAGAGACGATGTCTTTGGGAACCCCATGAAGACGAATAATCTCATTAGCATAAGCTTCAGCCAACTCTTCCATAGACCAAGTGTTCTTCATCGCAAAAAAACGAGCCACTTTGGTCAAACGATCCACAATCACCCACACAACATTCTTCCCACCAGCAGCCCTAGGCAAACCCATCACGAAATCCATCGAGATAGAGTCGAATTTCTAAGCAGGAATAGGCAAAGGTTGCAACAAACCACCACTGATGCTCAATTTTCACCTTTTGGCAGACCAGACACCTAGCGACAAACTCGGCGATCTCTCTCTTCATACCAGGCCACCAAAAATTTACCTTCAGATCCTTATAAAGCTTGTCACCACCAGGATGAACGGAATAAGGAGTACTATGAGCTTCCTCGAGAATCTTTCTCTTAAGCTCACCATCATTGGGCACACACCAACACCCCATAAACCTCAAGCTATCATCAGCACAAATCTCAAAATTCTCTGCACGACCTTGCATCTTTGCTTCACGGATCCTCTCTAGCTTCGGATCACCCTTTTGCTTGCTTCTCAACTCATGGAACAACTCAGGCTCAGCACTCATAGAACCCAACATCGCAGACACATGACCCTGAGGAACAACCTCGATATCAAGCTTGCGAAACTCTTCACACAATTCACGAGGCACCACCATAGCAGCATTTAAAGAATACTTATTCTTGCGACTCAGAGCATCCGCTACTTTGTTCGCCTTACCCTCTTGGTAATCCAGGGTCAGATCATAATCCTTGATCAATTCGAGCCACCTTCTCTGCCTCATGTTAAGATCACGCTGAGTGAAGATGTACTTCAGGCTCTTGTGGTCAGTATACACCTTACAAGGAACACCATACAAATAGTGTCGCCATATCTTAAGTACAAACACCACAGCAGCTAAGTCCAAATCATGGGTCGGGTAATTTCTCTCATGCACCTTGAGTTGCCTCGAAGCATAGGCTATTACCTTCCCTTGTTGCATCAAAACACAACCCAGACCATTCTTCGATGCATCACTGAACACTTCATACCCCACACCCTGAGATGACAGAGTAAGAACAGGAGCAGAGGTCAAACTCTTTTTCGCCTTCCCGAAATGCCCCCTTCACAATCCTCGCACTGCACGAACTTGCAGTCCTTGCGCATCAAGCGAGTCAGAGGTTGAGCTATCTTGGCGAAATCTTGAACGAACCTCCTATAATAACCAGCAAGACCCGGAAAACTTCGAACCTCGGTCACATTATTAGGACTCTCCCACCCGACAACAACCTTGATCTTAGCGGGATCCACCTTAACTCCTTCCTTGCTGATTACATGCCCCAGAAAAGCAACTTCCTTCAACCAGAACTCGCACTTAGACAGCTTTGGGAACTACTTTTGCTTGCGCAGAACATCCAACACCAGTCTCAAATGCTTCTCATGCTCCTTCTCGTCCTTAGAGTAAACGAGAATATCATCGATAAACACGACTACACAAGTATCCAAGTACTCGTGGAAATAGCGATTCATTTGATCCATGAAAATCGCAGGAGCATTCGTGAGACCAAAAGGCATCACTTCAAATTCATAGTGCCCATATATGAGTCTTCGGAATATCTTCCTTCTTAACGGGGATTTGATGATAACCGGATCTCGGATCGATCTTGGAAAATACCCCAGCACCTTTCAATTGATCAAACAGATCTTCAATGCGAGGCAACAGATATTTATTTTTGATCGTTACCTTATTCAGCTCACGGTAATCAATGCACAGACGCATACTCCCGTCTTTCTTCTTGACAATCAGAACAGGAGAACCCCAAGGAGACACACTAGGCCTTATGAAGCCCTTATCTATCAGCTCTTGCAATTGAGTTTTCAACTCTTGCAACTCAGACGACGCCATTCTATTCGGAGCCTTGGATATAGGAGCAAAGATTCGGCACTAAATCAATGCATAACTCTACATCTCTTTCAGGAGGGATACCTGGCAACTCTTCAGGAAATACATCAGGATAATCCCGAACCACCGGAATACTCTCGAGCTGCTCTTCAGACGATAAATCCTTCACCATGCAAAGGTATACCACATCACCCTTCTGACGCATCTTCCGCATTCTCAGAGCGGACACCCACTTAACACCCTTCTTCACCACAACGCCAGAATAAGAAATCCTTTTACCCTTAGAATCTCGGAGCACCACCTTTTGATCACGGCACTGAATGCATGCATGATACTTCGATAACCAATCTATTCCGAGGATCACATTAAACTCTGACATAGCAAACTCCTTAAGATCAGCTGGCAACTCAGAACCCATAATGCTGACATGCACACCCTTAAACTCAGAATGACAGGGATAATTCACACCAGACGAAAGAGATATAAGAGTCTTAACAGGAGATCTAGAGGAGAGATTAGCTTTTCGAACGAGGGAACTAGCAACAAAAGCTACCGTAGCACCAGTATCGAACTAAACATAAGCAGGAGTATTATTTACAAGAAAAGAACCTGAGATGACATCAGGATGGACGTCGGCTTCAGCTTGCGTCATCACATAAATCCTGTTCTTCGGAGGAGCAGAAGAATCAACTAGCTTAGCAGGACCAGCAGAATAAGACGGAGCTCTAGGATTCTTATAACACTGGAAAGACTTGTGCCCCACTCCTTGCAATAGAAACAAACAACAGTCGATCCATCAAAGTTCTTCCCTGGATGAGTAGCCTTACCACGCATTCGACACTTGCTCGAATCAAAGCTCGGACGATGACCAGATCCAGAACCCTGTTGATAACCTCCTCAACCAGACGGCTCATACCTTGGCTTCTTGGCCGGAATCTGAACATAGATAGCAGCAGGCTTCTTTGCAGCAACCACCTTCGCAGAATCTTCCTCTTTCAAAGAGGCATGAATGCTCAGGGCTATCTCATAGGCTCCCTGAAAAGTCGAAGCACCCGAACTCAGAACATGGGTCCTCACCCTAGGATCCATTTTCTTAATGTACCTTTTCACACGCTCGCCTTCGTAGGTTCAACAAAGGGTAGCAAACCCGGGACAGCTCGGTGAACTTGTCAGTGTACTCCTGCACACTCAGAGTACCCTGAGACAGAGTTAGGAACTCTTCTTGCTTCTGCCAACGGAGCTCGTCAGGATAAAACCTTTCTTTCAGCTTAACCCGAAACTCATCCCATCCAAAACCGGTGTAGCCATGCAACTTGCACGAACAATGCGTTCCACTAGTTATCGCCTTCCCTTCAGATAAGTAGGTACCAATAGGCACCATTTCGGGCAAAGATGACAACCAAAGAGAGAAGAAACGGTTTCTCCATCTCCCTTATCCACCCTTCTAGCACAATCGGATCAGAAGTCCCGTCAAAAGTAGGCGGACGGTGAAGGTCAAATCGATCGAAGACAGATTTCCCATTAGACGGAGCAGTAGACCGATTAGCCATGGCTATGATAGCATTCTCAAGTGTCCGGGCGCCTCTTTCAGCAGCCTCCTTTCTAGCACTAGTTAATCCTCGAGGCGGCATTCCACAAACACAAGCTAAACATTCATTACTCAACACATTAATAGTTGTAAATAACAACTTATCACATCAAAGTAAGAATATATTTTCCCGTGGCTTCCTACCCAAGTGACCCTCTCACCACTACTTTTCTTGAAGCCTAAGATTATAATGATCCTAGTTACTTCAACTACACATTTCCCGGAGTTTCTTAGTGACTAAGTAAGGGTCTCGGGTAACTTTTCTCTCGATACCAACCGTAACACCCCGCCCTTCTACTACTAAGATACTTAAAAATATCTACTTTAAATCGACTAGAAAGACGTTAGCTGAAATAACGTCAGACGGTTATGCTACTCTAAAACATTAAATAAAGGTAAACTCAAACTAAAGTTTTCATAGCTTCCAAAAGCAAACATCTCAAAACATTATAGTTCTAAACATAAAAAAGCATCCCAAAAATCATAGTCAAACCATAACATTATTCAAAAACTACGAGACATGCAAGTCTCCCACAAAAACACAAATAAGTCTAAATGTCCTTGAGACCTAGCATAATATAAGACTCTCTATTGTCTTCATAGAACTCATCTACTAAAAAGACTATGAGAAGCTTCCTCTCATTTTCGACCCACACTCGCTAGCCCAAGCAAGCCACAAGTCCGAGAGGTCATTTCCATCTCGCAAAGATATTAGTAAATAATTTCATGCAATGGGGAGTAACTAGCAGCTTCTCCCAAAACAAAAGAAATCAAAGTGTAATTCCGGACATAGATTAGTAAGAAAGGAAAACATTAGGTCAGGACAACTAAAAACGTGCATCCATATCCATAAAGCTCACAAGTAATACAAATGAAAAGTAAATAACAAGTAAACAAGAAAAAATGAATAAATCATCTCAAGAGTACTTAAACAATAATAATAGCTTAGGTAAAACAAGTTATTGAGTCGAAACCGAACGCCGTGAATCGTAATTCACTTCCTAAGGCTTGTCGATCGCACTCTCCGTGTCGGCCTATGGGCTTACGTTCCCCATTGCCTGGTGTCTAAGAATGGCCAAACTTCCGATGCGGGGTAGAACACGCATAATTCCCTGACCTCTCGGACGACAACAGTAATTAACCCAGGTTTACCTCCTGTTCGCAAACCAGGTGGTTGACATGTTCTTCACCGGGGACTACATCTATCCCATTGGATGTTCTTATCTCAAAATAAAATCATAAAAAATATCATTCATCTCAAAACTATTCGTCAAAGGGATGCCACCCGGCCTTATACCCATAATTCATCAAAAGATATCTCTTCAAAATTTCTCAAAGTAGTAACTTACAAACTTACAACAAATGTCTCAAACACCAAATACTTTGAACACCACTAAGCACCAACAATGATAATAAAAGAGTTTTTACAAAGACTAGCAAAGATCAATCCGAAATAAATCACATCATATAAGATCACCAACTTCAAGTAAAACATACGTACAAGCACATACGAAAATCATACAACACACAAATTGTGCGCTCGGCGCATGAGCTTGCGCCGCCGCCAACTCCGTCCGTCTCGGCGCACGGTCCATCCCCCGCGCTCGACGCATCGGTGCGCGGCTCGACGCCACCACCAATTAACACTAAAGCTCATTAATTCAACACAACGTACACAATAAATCATTTTTTACAAAACTAAACGTAAATATAATGATACTGAATTATAATTACAGTAACCTGCAAATTATCAGCTTTCAAGAATATAAAAGGTCTCATTTTAATCCTGATCATTTACTAATATCTTTGCAGATGGAAATGACCTCTGGACTTGTGACTGCTTGGGCTAGCAGAGTGTGGGTCGGAAATGAGAGGAAGCTTCTCATAGTCTTTTTAGTAGATGAGTTCTATGAAGACAATATAGAGTCTTATATTATGTTAGGTCTCAAGGACATTTAGACTTATTTGGGTTTTTGTGGGAGACTTGCATGTCTCGTAGTTTTTGAATAATGTTATGGTTTGACTATGATTTTTGGGATGCTTTTTTATGTTTAGAACTATAATGTTTTGAGATGTTTGCTTTTGGAAGCTATGAAAACTTCAGCTTGAGCTTACCTTTATTTAATGTTTTAGAAAGAAGATAACCAACCCGACGTTATTTCCGCTAACGTCTTTTTAGTCTATTTAAAGTAGATATTGTTAAGTATCTTAGTAGTAGAAGGACGGGGTGTTACTCTTAAGAAAATTTAGTTTTTCACATATATGTCAGCATTTTACTGGAAAAAAAGTTAGTGAAAAAGTTTGATATTATTCAATAATGGTAAAAATGGATGTTTAAAATAAAAGAATTAAAAGCTAGTTATTGTATGAAAAAATTTATCAGACAAATGCTAAAAATTGAAAAGTTACTATACTACAAAACTATTTTAAAATTAAGAAAAATAATATAGAAAGTTGTTGTTTGACTACTGATCTCTTAAAAACAAAAATAGAAGGGGAAAATTACTCCATGATTTAGAAGATTAGCTTAAGACTAGGGTGGATGGATAAGGGTATGAATTAATAAACCATATATAACATGTATTTTTTTTTTTTTTGAGGGGAAATATATAACATGTTCTTAAATATATAGATCGTGGCAAATCTATCCTAGTTGCACAAATGCACTGATCTTGTGAGATTAAATTGTATAATTAGTCCCCAACATGTCATCATCTATTTGCATAACAATCTCCAGTTGGTCAATTTCTAACCCTTGCGTCCTTATCTTTCACAATACATGGAGAATTCTGAGCTGTTATAGACGTCTCATAGTGAGATGTCAAAGTGACATCTCACACAAAAAGACAAAATTTTTTTGGCACTCAAAGCTAAGGCTCAAATTGGCATCAAAATAGATTACTTTGGCATCAACTCTATTTTGGCATCGGCAGTTACATTTTGGTATCGCTTGCACCAAAGAACGTATTTTGGCACCACTTCTTTTGGCTTTTAAACTCAAATTTTTTTGCCTTTTTGTGTCAGATGCCATTTTAAGATCTCACTATGAGACGCTGATACTTTCTCGAGAATTCTAGCTCAAGTCATTGTCCTCCTTACTAGATTTTGATAAGATTTGACTAATTCACCAACGTTTATAATGTTTAATTTATCAAATCTATGAATTTATGATACTTTACATATATTTGCTGATCCATGCGTACAGTTCAATATTGTTTAAATATTGCATGGAGCATGCGTGCGTAGCTCGTATATGTATGTGTTAATTCAATAGCAACCTATTGCATTGACCCCGTAGACACACACACAAAAGATCAGAGCTTATTGCAATTAATGACACTATATCTATAACTACTATTTCTTGATTCAAAATATTAATATTAATATTTTTTTTATGTTTAGAGAGAGAGCGCAAAGCAGTGGTCAGAATCAATCTCAAGATCTTCTAACCTATGAAACTCTAACCAACCGAGCTTAATCCCTCACTCTATTAATATTAAGATATTAGCATATATTGTTAGTAGATGATACTACTATATTGCAATTTTTGTAAGGTACCTATCAACTCTCCATTAACAACTTTTCGGACGGATGAAGTTGCATACATGTATAGTTAATTCATGTGCATGTTATCATATGCTACATACTCTGATGAGATTTATTATGCTCTGTTGATAATTAATTTAAGGAATGAAGGAGTATTATTAACGTTAACATATTTTTCAAAGGAGTATTATTAACGTTAACATATTTTTCACCAAATATCTTTGAGGAATTCTTTTTCGCCAAACTCTACAACCTTTCAAAATTTACCATAAATTACTCAATTTTGTTAAAATTCACCATACCCTTAATTACTAACGACCGTTAGAATTTTTAGTCATTAATCCCTAATATGTTCATAAACCCTAATTAACCCTTATATAAGCCATTTACCTTAATATTAGCTACCATTGAAACACCTTCTCTCGGCCCCTTCTATATACTTCATCTCGCTTATTTTTACTTGCCGACTTTCACGCTTGCTAATATGTAACTTCAACGATTAATATCTTTAATTACCGATAATTAAAAATTATGAAAAGTAGATATTTTGAAAATATACATTGAGACGAATCTTACAAATTTTTACTTGAATATGTTTTCTTTAACTATAAATCACCAAAGATAAACTAAGTAAAGCCTTGTGAATAGTGAAAAAAGCTCAAATCGCTGCAAAGTAAAAAGAAAAGCATTAAGTATCTATTTCCTCTATATAAACCCTCTTTTTTCATATTGGCCATAGGCGGACAAGGTGGTATTAATGTTGGGGTAATTGAATGACTTACGTAGAGGGTAATTATGATTTAGTATCAAAATTAGGGGTTAATGGTTAAAAAAGTTGACCATCTTCAGAATAAGAGGTATTAGAGAAAACATGTTACCAAACACTCCCTGGACAGCTTTTTTTTTAAAAGTTAAAAATTTCATTAATCAAAATCAAACATCATCTATGATAAACACTCCTTGAATTGAACCATTAACAAAATCAATCTACGTATATATCAAAATTAATACTAAATATTTTTCGATCCCTCTATTATTACTTATTATGGACTACGAGTACTATTTGTCATTTTAGAACCACAAATCTGAATTTTTTAATTACATTCTCTAAATGAACCATTAGGTTTGAGTCTTTGAGAGGTTAATAAAGCATAAATTGCAATTGCACGTTTACGGGGCATGGGACATGAGAGCTGAATAACAGTGGAAAACAGATGGATAACGGTTACACAGGTGTGGTGTTGCCAGCTGGAAACATTGTTCTTTTTTTTTTTTCTCTTCCAACACCCTTTTAAGTTTTATGAAATCATCTCTTCTCATTTTTCCTCATTTGGTTTCCGAGCTAACACGTGTCTCCTCACTATTCATGCCATTGATAATTTGATAGTATGATTTTACTTTTATACTAATAGACCACTAAACTAGTGTTTAATCGGCGGGTAAGGTACAATGCACGAAATATTAGTCATTTAAGAAGTAAGATATAATAACCTCGGCCTAGTAACGACGCCCTATAATTTCCAAGAACGCCCCTAAATACGTATAAAATACACAAAGAGAAATATTAGGAAATAGTAGAAAATATTAGAAATACACAATATAAAATACACAGTAGGAATTTCCTAGTAACGCTCTAATGGTGGTGGTGGTAGGGAAAGGGGAAGGGAAGCAGAGAGAAAAAAAATTAAGATATAAATACACAATATAAAAATACCGTATCTAGTGCAAGCTAAGAGGAAATATTAGGGCGTAAACAAAAAAAAAATCCAATAATAAAAGGTGGAAAAGTAGACTCTAGTTACATGACGAAGGTTTATGATAGATGAAATATAATTGAGGGACCTTGAAGTTTAATAAGTTTGTGTACATAACTAAATGTTGGTAAAAAAACTCAAAAGTGTCTCATTTAGATTACACTTTATAATGATGCGTTTTTCTACTCAATTTATTTTAGCTTATTGAAGCTTATCTAAACTTACCGAACTTATATAAACTTATTAAACCTTATTCAACTTATTAAACCTTATTTTGAGAAATGCCATACTTTATTTTCGACTTAACCGAATTTATTGAGACTTTGAAGTAGCTCTTATTGGCACCTAATCCGCACCTATTTTCTTAATAATGCGAATGGAACATACCCGATATTCAACTTTCTACTTTTTTGTTAATTTTATATGAATACGTTTCATATCGAATTAAAATTTCACGCAAGTGAGCCTGACCCAACTAGATAATGAAGCAATCACTTAAAAGATATGGACAAAAAATAAGAGGCATTTCCACGGGCGAAACTCCTCTAAATAAGGTTTGATTTATCACTATATGAAGCAGTAGTGTTAATGATTTCACTTTGTACTTGTGTATAGTAGTTGCGTTGGTCTTTCATGATAGGGGGATAAAGTATTTGTATACGTGTACAAGGTGAGGTGGTATTGGAATTAGGGAAGAGGTAATCCAGCTGCTTAGGAGAAGGATGAGGTGTGAGGGGTCCACGTCGGCTGAACTGTTTGGGTGGGTTTGGGTCCCCTTTCTCTGCCCATAATCCTCGTGATTTTTTTCACCCAATTTTTGGATCATGCATTTATTGCTCACCTCTTCCTCTTTACATCTTTATTCTTTCCTTTTCTACCCCCACTCTATCTCTCTCTCACTTTTGTTTTTTCAAAGTGATTCTAGTGAATTGTAGGAGCACTAGTGTAGTCTATTTATATCATCTCTTAACTTTTAGTTAATCTACTTTTCTTTTAAATGCCCTCCTCGTTCCTTCTTCTTTTGTACTCATTGTTATATTATTAGGTCATAAAAATGTATCTAATAGTAAATGAATTGCTCTATTATTCTCTCGTATATTTTGTATTAGAACATATTTAATATTATTGTGAAAGTGTACAAGCGTCTGAAATTAATATCACTAAAAATTTAGTGGAGTGGATTGTAAACATTGGGTCCACTCGGTCACAATTACACCAATTAGGTATGTATTTTGTACATTTCAAGGAAATAAAGAATGCAAAAGAAGGTGATCAGTATGTGCACAACTCTAGTTAAGTTATAGTCATTGCTATGTGAATAAAAATGCTTTTTTTTAACAGCACTAGTGTCAAACGAAGTTTGGTGAAAATTGAATGCATTAATATTATATATTAAGATTGATTTCCTATTTTATAACTAATGAATTAACATAAGATGGTGAACCTTGTATGTTTTAAACAATAATGATATGAATAATAAGATATAAAGTAATTGATAAACCTACGCATATAATAAAAATTTTAAAAGAAATCTACGTAGGTAATGAACACTCTCATAACCATATAGAATTAGTGGATTTACGCCCACTAAGTAGAATAATTGCTTAGTCTTTGCTCGCTTATCATTGCGATGGCTTTATTGCGCAGCAAAGAATAAGCGCCAAACAAAAGTGAATTAATATATCGCTGCGGCTTTAAACCGCAAAGATACCGCTTCTAGCCAAAACCGCAAAGAATATATTTATTTTTTATTAAAAACGCTACAACGTATCGCGCGGTTTGGCCACAAACCGCAAAGAATAGCTTGGCCTATTGCCGCGGTTATCGCCCAAAACCGCAAAGAATAGGTCCCCGGAATGTAAAAAATTTTTTTTTTTTGGAATTTCGCAATTAAATTTGAAAGATTAAAACCATGCAACTAACCTATCCACTATCTACCAAATTCGCAGACAAACTAAAGATTAAATAACATGAATTTCATTAATATATAAAGCTAAAAAAACTAATTACATAAATAATACAAAAGATCAATGAAGTGAATGAACTAGACTATTTATTAATCTACCATCTTCACCAATGACAATCACACAACTCTTTGTCCGTGCACACAACATACTAAGTACCACCTACCAGTACTCTCGCTAGCCATACCTATCCTCTACACGACTCGCCTTTCGCTACCAACAAGGTAATTCCTCCGGCTATACCCTTCAAAGAGACACGGTGGTCCACCGACTTCTCTAATGGCAAAGGAGCTAACTTATCGAATGACACACACCCAATCGCCTCTTTGATGGTGAGTGGTGACACATGGCCGACTACTCCAAAGCTTATAGCCTCTTAAATCAATGACACAAAGGCCAACTTACTCAAGTGGCACACAACCATACACTCCGTAATGGTGGAGACACCTCTCACTAGACAAAGACTTCACTTAGCTACCATAACCTCAAAAGCAACGAACCCGATCTCGAAAATGCGATTAAGGAAAAAAATGAATTGAAAGAGAGGAGAGAGCAAGAGAAAATACCGGGATCCCGAAAATGCGATTAAGAAAAAGCAACGAACCTTTGAAAATGCCGGTTGCGGTTTGCTTGTGGAGCGACACAAATGATGAAGATGAAGAGCAACGACGGAGACTCGCCAACACCATCGAGCGACGAAGGAGGACGGCGAGCCACGAGCGACGAACCGTAGCGACGAAGAGGGAAGTCCGGCGAAGTCCAATGAAGTCCCACGAAGTCCATTATTTCCCCTCCTCCACCCGCCTTTTCTTCCTCCAAGTGAGTTGATGTTTCGTTCTTGATTTTTTTTGTTGGAATTTATGCTAAATTTTTTGGTGAAGAACACTGTTATTTGTTGAATTAGATAGTTGCTTCAGTTTGCTTGATGTTGTTATACTCTCAATTTGTTCTCCATTTTTTAGACTTCGGCGAATGAGAGAAGAGAGAGAGGAGAGAGAAGAGAGAGAGAGAGGAGAGAGAGGAGAGAGAGAATAGTAAAACGGCTGATGAGTTAAAAGAAAAGAGGAACAAAACCCTAATTGGGCCGCACACTTTTTTTTTTACTTAAAACAACCTATTGCTGCGGTTTTTATTGGGAACCGCAAAGAATAGGTTCAAATTTTAATATTAAAAAAGTTATATTTTTATATCTGGGGCAGACATATTGCTGCGGTTTCTGGTAAGAACCGCAGCAATATATTAAAATATTATTATTTTAATATATTGCTACAAACCGCAGCAATATGTCTGGTCAAAAAATCAACTTTTTTTCAAAAATTTTCCGTTGAAACCATATTGCTGCGGTTTTTTGCCGAAACCGCAACAATATGTTTATTTTATATTTTACTTTTTTTCTACGTGATATATTGCTGCGTATGGGTAAAACCGCAGCAATACTATCGCAACAATAAGCAATTATTCCACTAAGGAGTGATAAAAAAAGTAAGAAAAATCCTTCAAGAAAAGGCGATGAAACTACTTCTAAGAGCCAGGTAGCTAGCAGCATGGAGCACCAGCATCGGGTTTTATAGGAGTATAGGACTATCATACATTATTGCATATTTACAATCGGTTTTATAGGAGTATAGGACTATTATACATTATTGCATTATTTACAATCAACTATATGTATGAGTTGACTAAAATAAACGTACCAACACAAATTGCCTAAAAAAGAAAAAAGCAAGTTAACAAGCCAATAACATTGGAATGTCAGATAAGGCTACCAAGAAGGAAAAACAAAAAATGTTTTCATACTTTAAACTAGTAATTTTCACCTGAGATCGAGTAAAAGTATTACAACCACAAGCTAAGGCTCTCTTAATGTACATGTTTCTTTTTCTTAGGATTCTAAATTTTCTAAACAACTCATCTAGATCAAATAATTCAACTCTTTTCTTTTATACTTATCTCATAAGGCTTGTTCATTAGACTTTTCACCAGAGAATTTAGGCATGTATTATATTATAAAATATTATATATGTTTCACAATACATATATTATTTGCCCTTTTCACGTACTCTAATACGCTTCTGACATTAATATATCTAATCGCGCATAAGTAAAAATTATAAAAAAATGATATTTTGAATCCTCGCGTTGGGACAAATCTAACAAGATCCTATTCGACTTTGCTTTTTTCTTACATAACTGGTGAGAGGAAGATTGACAAAGCCTGGATGGCGAATACGCCTAAATCGAACCCCCTCACGTTAATCCCAAAAGCCTTTTATCCATTCTCATTCGTAATAATCAATCAAAGGCGTATATGTTGTTCGTGTCGATTAATGTGCATGTATCGTGAAACGGAGTGTAAGATATTTATTCAAAGTTGGGCCATTTGTCGTATTTTTATTGCCTATACTATTAGTCACTGGAGGCAAGAAATAGTGGTCTATGTATAGTGAGGAGAATTTAAGCGCCCGTTCTTTTGGACCGAGCAAAGAACCGAAATGAAGCGAATCGAACCGAATCGAACGAGAGAAACTAAAATGTAGAAGAATCGAACCGACCGAACCGAACGAACGAAACCGAACCGAACTAAACGGATTAACCGGATCGAAAATATGCTCAAAAGAATGCGCCTAAGATGTAAGTGTTTGATTACACACTCGGCAATGATAGAAGATAACTACTATTTTGGATTCCAACCAAAAGTTTGCGCGATGGTTGAAATCCCAAGATAATAGCTTTTTATACTCTATCGCTAGAGCTCACGTTAACGAATTCTTTTTATGATCAAGAAAGATTTAAGTTCTAAAGTCCATTTAATAAAGGAAAGTATAAAGTTAAGAAAGAAGAAAAAAAGAATTGCTTAATTTTGGGGTTTGTTTAGCCATTAAAGCACTAATAAAGTCTCCTAAAACAGGGTTCATGTCCAAAACCAGCGGCGGCTCTCAAATGTTTAAGACAGCGGCAAAAGGAACGTTCACGATTATAAGGGTATTTTCGTAAATTCACATCTCTTATCCGTATAATTTATACTACTACCAAAAACTACCAAAATCAGAGCTGTAACCTGTAACTTGTGATGAGATCATGAGTAAGAAATATCTCACTAAAATTTTCATCATTACATGAAAAATATTTGTAATAAAATAAAAACCCCATTTTAAATTATCTAATTTGCGAAAATTATAAATTAACTCAAACCCTTTAATGAAAACTGCTCTATTTTGAAACTGTAGTTCAGTTTTTCTTTATCACATTCTCTCTCCTCCTTTTCTTCTTCTTCTTCTTCTCTGGATTTTCATTCCACCCAGTTTCGATTCTTGAGCTGCAATTATTTCTTAATCTCCTTTTATAATCCCAATTTGTCGTTTCTCTTTTTCTCCTTCTTCAACTTCTACAACTTTTTTCTCTGTATTTCTGTAATTCATATTTCTGGGTTTTTCATTTTTTGTTTTATTTCTTCAAACAGTAAAACACAACTTCAATGGCAGAAATCAGAATAGCTATTTCTTTCCCTTTTTAGAAACTTCAAATAATACTTGTTTTCTTCTACTTGGGTATTTTTTTTTTATTTTTTTTTACGATCTGGGTATTTTTTAATTTATTTAAAAATGGATAATTTTACGACGGCGGCAGCGAAGACGGTGGATGGGATGGTGGAGCAAATAATGCGTATGCATAAAGCTTTACCACCTCGTCCAGACATTGAAGAAGTAGAAGCAGCAAAAACTTTGATACAAAACATAGAAAGAGAAGATCAGTTAAAATTAGAAGCAATTTCTAAGCAAACTAAAGGTAAATTTGTACCAGAGGAGTTGTTTTTTATATACCAAGAGATGCAGAAAGCTTTATTTCATTTCCAAAGCAAAGAACAAAAGAGAGAAGCTATGAAATTGCTTGATCTTGAGAATGCACACAATGTGTTCGACGAATTGATTCAAAGAGCTTCTCAGTGTGTTTTGCCTAATTCTGATTCTGGGGTTTCTTCTTCTTCGGTTAATAAGAAAGATTTGAGTGTTGGAACATCTGGGGTTTCGTCTGTGTTGAAATCTAGGGATTTGGAAACTACTTCAGTTGCTTCTACTACGAGTAGTAGTTTTTATAATTTGGAGAAGAGAGAGAAAGATGGTGATAAAAAAAAGTGAGCTTTTTACTAGGGATGATACTTATGTGAATAAATCTCAACCTATTAGTAGTTCTGTTTTTAACGTTGATGGGTTTAAGACATCTGCTCCTGCTTCTCAATTGTTTGATTCTACTAATCTTAAGACATCTAATTATTCAGGTAATAATGATTGTTTCCTTTTTTTTGTTATTAATTATGGTGTTTTATTTGTGTTTCTGTAGTGGAAACTGATAACTTTGAGGGGTTGGGGAACTGTTTTTATTCAATTTCATTGGTGGGATTTCATGGTAAAGTGTTAGATTTTTTTGAATGGAATGAAAATGAAATGGGAAGATATTTGGGGATTTGGGAATTGGATTTTGACTTTTTGGGTTGTCTTGAATTGCGCATTTATGTCAAGTTATTGTTTTTATTTCTATTTGTAGGTCAAGATGGTGAGAAATTGAGTTTAATTAAGCTAGCTAGCTTGATTGAAGTGTCTGCTAAAAAGGGTACTAAGGAGCTCAATCTCGAAAACAAGTTGTTGGATCAAGTTGAATGGTTGCCTGATTCCATTGGGAAGCTATCAGGTTTAGTCACTCTTGATTTGTCTGAGAATAGAATTGTGGCTTTACCTGCTACCATTGGAGGGCTTTCCTCGCTGTCGAAACTGGATTTGCATTCGAACAGAATCATTGAGCTCCCAGAAGCAATTGGGGATCTATTAAATCTTGTTTATCTAGATTTGAGGGGGAATTTCTTGGCGAAACTCCCTCCTAGTGTTGGTAAGCTGTTCCGTCTTGAGGAGCTCGATTTGAGTTCGAACAAGTTAACTTCACTCCCTGATACCGTTGGATCGTTGGTTAGTCTAAAGAAACTGTATGCTGAGACTAATGATCTCGATGAACTCCCTCATACTATTGGTCTATGCTCTTCTCTTGAGGAGATCACAGTGGCCTATAATCGGATTAGAGCCCTCCCTGAAGCTGTGGGAAAGATAGAGTCCTTGGAAGTTCTCTCTGTCCGGTACAACAACATTAGACAGCTGCCTACCACAATGTCATCCCTAAGTAGGTTGAAGGAGCTAGATGTGAGCTTCAATGAGCTTGAGTCTGTGCCTGAGAGCTTGTGTTTTGCCACTTCCCTTGTGAAGTTGAATGTCAGTAACAACTTTGCTGATCTTCGCTCTCTTCCCAGGTCAATCGGGAACCTTGAGATGCTTGAAGTTTTGGATATAAGTAACAACCAAATCCGCAATCTGCCTGAATCATTCAGGCTGCTAACACGGTTAAGAGTGCTTCACACTGATCAAAATCCTCTTGAATTACCCCCCAGACATATTGCTGAGAAAGGTGCACAGGTGTGCGCAAATTTCTTCTTTTTTTTTTTTCTTATTTGTGCTTGAAAGGTTTTTATTACGTAATCACCCTTGCTTGTTATGTTCATCAGGCTGTTATTCAATACATGGCTGATCTTTTCGCAAATAAGGATGTCAAGGTACAACCCGCTAAGCAGAAGAAGTCTTGGGCACAGATATGCTTCTTTTCACGATCTAACAAGAGGAAGCGTGGTGGTGTAGATTATGTTAAGAGTTGAGACGTGATTCATCTACACCGGAAAAAGAAAAAAAGCGAGCTCATCTTTCTGCTAGGTAATGTAGAGTTTGTGTAAAATTTAGTGCTTGATTCACTTTCTCGAATTATACCCATAATCTTGGTGTTCAATCTATAAGTAAATCACCATAGAAAGCTGCTGCTAATGAGATAAGATGAGAAAACTGCCTAGTGCGTATAAATTTGAGGAGTGAAAATGTTATTATGATGGGAAGTTAGTGAACAATAATCCCAATTATCACTTGTATAGTAACTATAGTTGTATATGATAATGATCCCAACTCGAACTTCTAATGTGACCTATCTACCGTAACTCGTGTTAGTTTCAAACCATTGATGTTTCGGTCAATCTCCTTATAGTACTTGACTGACACTATAGTTTTCAGGAGATCTTAGAAACCACTTATATGGAGAACTAGATTAACATGGGTTGAAAACATGTACTTAGAGATTATTTGATTCAATTTGTCGAGTTGAGATTAGTTGCCTCACCTAATAGTTTTTGGAATTATTTTCCGCAAATTGTTTCTTTCATTAACTACGAGTTATTTTGGGCCTATTCTTGTCAACTTATCGGAACTTAGTAAACCTTATTTGAACTTATGTGAACTCATTTGGGGGTGTGAAATCAGATTCTGTGGTGCATATCTGAAAAGATGGCGAAACAATACGACAGTTGGGAGTTTGAACTTTGAAAGGATGATGAGGTTATAGTTAATTGATAATGATGTATTGAAGCAAAGCTCATGTGGTTTTTGCTTGATCATGGACAGGGAAGCTGAGCTGTTGTTGAGTCACATGGAAGTTAGGGTGTTGTGGGGGTTCTTTGTTTATTTTACAACAACAATCTCACAATTAATTTCACAGCCTTGAGAAAGCTGTTGTAAACGTGCCTTTGTCTCTTCATTGTAGATCTTTCTCTTCTCTTTTTACTTCATTTTTTTCTTCCTTTTTTTATTATTATTTTCTTTATGTCATAATTCAATTGTATCTCTGGAGATATACGAGATTGTAAAGTTCTTTTTCTTTTATTCTGCGTATCAAGAATATATGTATTTTAATTAAATTTAAGAAGAAAGAAAAGAAAAAGAGATGTAGTTGTAATTACAACTTTCGTGTTTATCATTATTGAAATCTATTCACGATTCTTCAGTGTGCTGGCAGATGTATGTTGAATTGTTCCAACTTCCAATGTATGTTTGTTGATTTTGGAAATTGAGTATGTATTGGATTTTCTGATCATATTTATATATATGTCAAATCTGATGATGATAGATTTTGGTTCCCCCATGGTATTGATACGAAGACAATAGTCTTATTTTGGGAACAATGAAAGAGATAGTTTGTTTCTTGGTGATGTGCTAATGCTTGACCTTGGGTATTATTAGTAGTAGTTGAAACTTGAAAATCTGAAAATTGTAATCCTTAAATTTTATGACTTTTCCCTAACCATGTTTCCTTGTACAAAATGTATACTTAACTATTAGACATGTTTAATAGGTTGTGTATTTATGTCATGTCAAATTGGTATCGAGCAGCAGCTTGGCACAGTTGGCCAAAGCTGTGGAATTCTCATTGGGCTCTTTTTTTTACGAGATTTCCCCTTATTTCCCCTTTCAAAGAGGAATTTATTTACCTTACCTAAAAATAATAATAAAATTAAATGAATAAAAATTTTAAATTGGTACCAAAGATATTTTTTAAAGTCAACGCTGGAATTCTTGTAAGTCCAATTCTGAAATTTGAAACCTTTTTGCAACTAAAAAAATCGTAAAATCTATACTAAGCTGAAATTTGAAGTATATTAAAAGGTAATCTTAAGTCTTAACCAAGAAACGGCGCCACATGGCGCCCTCCCTTATGTTGTTTTATTACACGTGATCCATATATATAAAAAAAAAAGTAAATGCATTGTTTAGGATTCGATCCCATGACTTCAAGTTTATGTACAAAAGTCTTAACTACTAAACCAAATGACATTTGATGATACCATTTTAAAACAAACTAAATATTATAAGTACCCGGGGCATAGCCGGGCCTACAAACTAGTGTAGTATTTAATAAAAGAACAAGAAAATTGTGAAAGGCAGTGTTGTCCAAAAACAATTTTTATTTGGGTGGAACTAGGAACATGGGGAGCATTTTTTTTTTAAGGTAGTTTATGACAATTTTATTGCCTTTTATCATTTAGGTATTAGTTAAAATTATAAAATGTAGATATTTGATACGACAAATTTAAGATGAATACAACAACAATTTAAATACTTCAGCTTTCTTATACTCCTTCCTTTTTTTTATTGTTCATATTTAAAATCTTTTTATGAGAGGAAATTGGTCAGAGTGGGAAGAACTTTCGACAATGGAGATAAATCAGATAATAGTTAATAGTCAAAGTTGTGCATAAGCATGACAACTGTCCTGTCAATATGATGCATCTATTAAGAAATAAATAAAGTATTAGTCAAAATTTTCTAATTCAATTAATATATAAATTGTGTAAAGTGAAAATATTACAAACTAATAAAAAATGATATGGTGAAACCTTATTAATAGTGGGTAAAGTTGCCAGGGGAGGTCCTGTTAAAAAAAGAGCTGCCAGGGTAGGACCGTAGGAGACTTACATGTGCAAATTGCAATCGTTGAGACTTGAGAATATTATCTACTGTGATTTACGAACAGTATCTTCTTGGTTCTAGGATTTCAGTAATGAATGAATTAACAGTATTGGATCTAAAAGTTCCTTTCTTGCCCCTTTCGTTAATATACATGGAGTCCATTGATTGTATTCTTCCTAGGGAATGCTCCATCTCTTCTTTAATACTGTCTTCTATCCATTTGACATTGATGAAATATCAGGCCTTGTTTAGTTTTGTCATAAAGTTTGTCATAAGTATTACACAGACATTTTAGAGACGAGGATTCTCTTTACTGAGTTTGGATAGGCGTCTCATTGTGAGAGGACTAAAATGACCTCTCACAGGGGCATTTTTGACATTTCACGCAAAAAGACAAAAAACAGACCCTAAACTTTGGTACCAACTTATACCAAAGTTCAAGAAAATGGCACCAATTCCAAAACGACTCTTATTTTGGTACCCAAGTGTAAATGAACTTTGGGATCAACTTTGAGTTTTGGATCAATTATACTTGCTTGTAGATCAACTTTGAGCCTTTAGATCAGTAATAACAAAATTTTGGCCTCTCGAGCTTTGGTACCAAAGGTACCAAAATAACTCCTGTGGCCTCTCACGATGAGACGCCAACACTTCCTCCTCTTTATTCTCCCTATCTACTTTTAAGAGTCTTGTCTTGTATGAGTAATAGAGAACTTTTCGTTATTTTACTAAAAAAATCTAAAGAAAATTAAGGATTAGTAGTCATTTTGTATTTAAATGAAATATTTAATTTCTTTTCCTAATGATAGGATTTAATTTTTGGGGTGAAAATTTATGAACTTTGAGCATGATATTTTACTAATTAGAATAGTATTATCACTAGGATCTTGTAAAATTCATTTTAATACTTTCAAAATATTGATTTTACTTCCTGTGTCCCAAAATTTTTGTTCAATGCAAGCCCAAACTTCAAAGAAAAGGTTGAGACAAAATTTTTCCTAAAGAAAAAAAAGCACAAATTATTGAAAACCAAAAAATTAAAAGAACAAAGATTTTAACTCCAAAAGAGTATAATATAATACTTATCTAATGCCATAAAAGAAGAAGATGGAGGATGACTAACATATCAATCTAGTAGACTCGTCTACTTATCATCAATAGGTTTCTAATAGAGTATAAAACTATTCCTGGAACTCCAACCATCAGCTTAATCTTTTGATTGAGTTAGTCCTTGACATGGTACTCGTTACCACCATTTTTAGATGTCCAGTAGCATTTATTATGGTACATTATATTTGACATCAAAAGGTTTAATTGCATCTAAATATGAAGGCCCAACAGACTATAAAGTCCATTGGACGCTCGATCAACATAAGTCAAAGTCAATAGAAGAATACCATCAATACCATCGAGAGATGAAAGTCAAGAATAGTAAAAGGACAAAGCGGTTAAAGAACAATCATAAGGCGAATCCACATAAGGAAGAACGTGCAAGGTCAGCAGCTTATTCGGCGCCGTAAGACTGCTGAGATTTGAACCAAATACGATTCAAATGTTTTCCCTCCAAGCAAGCACGGAAGTTACATACCACGTTTCTCTATAAATAGAGGAATGATCATCAAGCAAACAACGAACAAATACACATCAAATTGCATTACTTCTTTTCTTAGCGTAGCCTAGCCTTAGCTTAGCCAACCCCCTTCTGGGGTTATAGTTTAGTTCCTTAGACGTAGAACATGTTCTGGCGACGAGGTCTCTAATTCTCTCGATTGAAGCAAGGAACCATGGAGGTAATGTACCTTCGTGTCTTCCCCCTTTAGTTGTCCTACGACTTATCTTTCTATGTGTTGTAAAATCTTTCTTGAAGTTTGTGGCATGTATGGGAATGTCGTGCTTTAATTAATAGATTAATTATTGCTTGCTCTATTTATTGCATTTCGCCTGAATTTATTAAGCGTTGTAGTTTAATCCTTAATTAAATTGCAACAAAGTACGTTAGCAAGGTTTTATCTAATTAAAACCGGTAACCCCCAGGGGCTAAGTCTCCCAAGACATTCAGTATCAAACTATTGGGTGTGCAGTGACTTGTTTGCAAAGTCAACCAACTGATTTTGCACCAACAAGTTTTTTGGCGACCATAGTGGGAGAAGAAGATTCATAATTGAATTGTGAAGTTTCTTCTTTGTACGTTCGAAAACTAACTGTAAAAAACGGTTGTTTTTACCGGAAACACGTTCTAAGAAGAATAAGGAAGTTGCTCAGGATGAATCAGGTTTCCACAACATGGAAACTAGTTCTTCAATTCCTCCAGAACCAAGGGTACATGGTAACAATTGTGAACAAATTCATCATGGTCATGAAGAGTTAGTTGGAGATACCCCACAAAGGGATAACTCATCTCCAGGTAGTACCGGTCGTGGACTTATACACCAAATGTATGGAAAGTTCACGGAGATAGTAAGGAATTTGCTATTGGAAGCCAGAGAGAGTCAGAGACAACAATTTGACTCTAACTACAGAACTCTAGCCCATGAGTCTGCCAAAGTCTTTACGGATATCCTCCAAAGGATAAGTGAAGAGAATATAGAAATTAACTCTAGGCAAATTGATAGAATATTTGTAGATATCAATGATACTATGAGTGCAACTTTCACGGCAATGTCCAAATCTCTTGCTACTAAAGTAGTTACTCGCCTACAACCACTAGTCGAAAAACATTATCAGTTAAATGAGAAACTAGTTTAGGCCTTAGAAGAGGTACCGTTGAATAGAGCAAGGGGAAATTCTGGTGCAGAGCCAGATGTTCCTCCATTAGGTTATCCTCCAAGGGTACATTTCTCCCATCCTGAAATTAGAGATACACTTATCTCAGACGATCCACAAACTTCCTCCCATGCGCATCACACAAGGGCAATCCCCATGAGCCATGGAGAGGGTAATCATGGAAATCTTAGGAGAAGTGATGGAATGGCGGCAAGGGATGGAGCCAGCCGGCACCAAGGCGTCAGGACATCATCAACCTTCGCTTTCCATGGGTTGTGGACAAGTTGGTGACAACACACACCAATTTGGATCATCACAAGGAGGACAGAGGCAGGGTACTTTTGTTGCAAACAATAATAGTACACCATACACATATACGCCTCATAACCAACCAACTATGGCTGGTATTCCTTCTAAACCTTATGTTTATATGGCTGGTATGCCTCATTATGGAAATATACTGGGATTTGGTCAGCCCCAAGCTCCATTCACCCAAGCAAATGGTGCTTACCATCAAGGGATGCCCACAAATGGACATCCACCACAAATGGTGCAAGGAGCAGCCAATCCTACCTTCATGCATAACCAGGAGATCCCTATGGGAGGTTATCAAAATCAACCTTTTAATCCTAATCCTAACCCTGCGTATGATCATGCGGAAACATGGGATTTGAGAACACCGGGATATCCGGGAAGGCGGTGATACCCTTTGGCTACGCAAGTTGATAGTAATAGTTCAAAGATTGGTGGGTGATTTAACTCTTGGAGGAATCGAGGCAAATAGGTCAAAACCTTATTCCTTTCGAATGGATTGATGAGAGCAAATCTGTTTCTAGAATGTTTAAGATACCCCGTGTTTTGCACGCCGTGCCGTGCAAGCGAGAGCTTTACCTTGTTCTCCGGAAATGAGAGGTTTCCGCACTCGTTGACGAACATTTATTTAGGTTCAATTGTCGGTTTCCACGACACGGCTTGCCCACCATTTTGTGCGCGGGAGACAGAGTCCTGTCGCGACTCGCGATCGTGTCGCGACTCGCGCTGACGTTGGGGCCACGATTTTGTGCGGGGTTTAAATGCTTCCTAAAACCTAATTTTTGGGAGAAGAGAAGTACGAAGAGGAGAGGAAATGTAGATTGGAGTGGGAGAGGGGGAGGCCTCCTCCCCTTCCTTCATATCTTTTCATCTTTCCTTCTTCTTCCTCTTTGTTTTCATTTTTTTCTTTGTTTTTTTTCTAGTTTTAGTTTTCATTTCTTAGTTTAGTTTTTAGGATCATGATTTGGTTTTATGGATTGTAGCTTGAACTGTCTTGGATCAATTAACATGAAGCTTCAACCGTTATTGTGAGATCTTTCCTCTTTTCTCTTCCTTGATTATGGTTCAATTTCTATGCTTGCTTTCCATGATTATTGCATAATTATGCTAGGAACGTTACTAGTTTGATTGTGTGATTAATCTAATGCTAGATTTAAGAATAGAATCGGATTGTTTTATTCTTTTATCAATTGGTAGCAAACTAGGGAGTAATTTAGATGCCGATCTTCTTGGTTATTTCTTAGGGGAAATTGAATCAACGTTGAATGTTTATCGCGTGTATGACATTAGCAGTATTGGTTCTCTGTGTTTATTGTCGCTATTGGATTGAACTTAGACGCAGATC
This sequence comes from Beta corolliflora, assembly GCA_947648045.1. NCBI lineage: Eukaryota > Viridiplantae > Streptophyta > Magnoliopsida > Caryophyllales > Amaranthaceae > Beta > Beta corolliflora. The sequence goes on from CANSZD010000274.1 coordinate 1,966,027, forward strand.
GGACTAGGTTTTCCTTTAGTTAGGTTTTTATTTACCATCGTGCTATTCAAAAGAAAAAGAAGAAGAAAAAGGAGAAAACAATAGAAAATTCATAAAAGAAATAATAAAAATGGAAAAAACAAAAAAGGAGAATGAGAGGTTGATAAAAAAATAAATAAAAAATATTAATTTCCATAATTGATTTTTTTGTATTGATTTGTTAATTAGTTGATAGTTTGTTTATAAAATTTTTTAAAAACCCTTTCAATTGTTATTTAGTTCCTTAGCTTAATCTAGGTTTCGAAATACCCCGAGGTAAAAAACTCCCCCCTTTTTCCTCAAGAACGACATATACTACCTTAGTGTAGAAGAGAGTAGGAGAAATTTTATCTTTGGCCGGGTGCGGTGCACACAACGACACCATCCGCGCCCGCCCAGCAGGATCCTTTGGCGACGCAGGTTGAAGCACTAGTTCAAAGATTAGTGGGTGATAACTCTTGGAGAATTCAGAGGCAAATAGGTTAAAAACCTTACCCTGAATGGATTGATAGAGCAAATCGTTTCCTAGAATGTTTAAGAAACCCGGACTTTACCTTGTTCCCAAAATGATATAGGGTTTCCCCGAAGAACATTTATTTAGGTTCAATTGTCGGTGTAGGGAGGAAGTGACAATGGAATTTTTAAACCTTAGAATGTTTTCCATGTCTCTTACTAAGATCGCTTTTTGGTGGTACACTAATTTACCACCAAATTCCATCCATTCTTGGCAAGATATGCAAGTGCAATTTACAAATCATTTTGCATGCACTGAGCCAGGAGTGACTTTAAGTGATCTGGCCAAAATCCAACAAAAGTTAGGGGAGTCTGTGGAAGACTATCTATCTAGATTCAAAATGGCCAAGATCAGGTGTCATATTAGCATTCCCGAGAGAGAGTTTGTACAAATGGCTCAAGAGGGAATGTTAATTCAGTTTCGAAAAAGGTTTGATGGTCATGCCTTTGGCGATTTTGTTGAATTAGCAGAGTTGGCTGTAAGGTATGAAATGAACCTACAAGCTGAAAGTGCAGCAAGACACCAAAGCTTCTTTGCTCAGAATGACGAGCCCTTCCACTTTGAAACTGCACAAGAAGTGGACATGGCAGAAATGTTCTCCTTTAGAGAAGAAAGAATTTCTGGCGCCAAAAGATATGAAATCTGAACAAAAGAGGAAATATACTTTTGATGCTAAAAAGGCTAATTCTATCTTTGACTGGTTATCGTCTAACAAAAAGATAAAATTGGTAGGGAGACATAAAGTAAGAACTACTGAAGATGTTAAGGGTAAAAAATACTGTAAATGGCATGATGTAGTAACCCATGACACTTCTGAATGTATTTTCTATAGAAACAAAATCCAGGATGAAATTGATAAGAAAAATATCATGTTTCCTGATGATGAAGATGTTAACGTAGTTAGAATGGACGAACCATTTGAACTATTCTGTGGTATGGTAGAGATTAATAATGTTTTTACCTGTTACCTTGCAGGCATCTCAAGCTACCGAAATAGGTAACCAACTCTTCAACAGATTGCTTGATGAAGGAATCTTGGTTATGACAAAGATAGCAAATGAAGAAGGATTGGAAGATATGTGCAGATGGCATATGAATGAGTCACATACAACAGACCAGTGCCAAGTTTTCAGAGGGTTCCTAAGTAGACAATTAAGTCTCAAAAGACTAGTTGTCTCAGAAATGGAACAACATGCCATGTAGCTAGAAGCATATAAGGCCAATTTAGCCAAAGCTAAGGAGCTTGATAAATCCAACCCAATTCCAAACCTGGTGATGCATGAGAAAAGAGCCAAAACCTATAAGGAGGCTGCTAAAAAATTCCCATTACAGACTAGGGCGATACAAGGGTTGAAGGCTCTGAGAATTGGAATGTGCTCACTATGCACAGACAGGCTAACTTTTGAAATGGTTAGAACTCAGATCATCCCAAATGATCCTGCCTATGTGCCTGCTTACCAGCGTCCATTCCAGAAAAGGTCCAGAAGTCAAGGACCAAGAAAACATGTCAGCCCCAGTTCAGGCCCTTCCTTAAAAGGGAAAGAAAGGGAGCCAAGTCAAACTCTTGTGCCCAAAATTCTTAAAAGAAGGGTGAAGTCCCATGGGGGCCAAGGGAAGTAAAAAATCAAGCCAGCAATTAGGCCTTGGCCACTACAAGATGTCCAAAACTTACCTAAAAGTAGGACAGTAAAGATGAAGGAGTTAAGTGCAAAAGTTGCTGCAACAAGGGCTCAGATCAGCACTCACAATGTGCAGGAGTCTTTTATAGTAAACATAAGAATTGATGAAGAGGCGCTACAATATGGTATTACTAAGTTGTTACCTCCGGAAGAGGAACAATATGATATACCATCTACAAAGAATGGTGGCCAGCAGCCTCAGGGAGGTGACTCTCTTATGCAAGAGAAACCAGGAAATGGCTTTAATGAGGATTATGATTCAGAGTTTGGATATGAAGATTTGGACTTATTGGTGTCAGACAGTGACTTAATGTTGGATGGAGACCCACTGATGAGCGAGCCTCAAACAGAGATGGGAGAGAGCAAAAACGCACAGTGTAATGTGGTCAGGCTGCCAACAGAGTTCAAAAAGTCAGAAGGCCAATCAGAATTTCAGACCAATACCACATCATGGGCAGATGAAGTTGACAAGGAAGAGAGGGCAAGTAAATTTAAAATTACTTCTTCTCAAAGCTTGTCATCTTATCTAAATGCACCTCATAAGAAAGTGCCTAACAAGACATCTCTAAAAGCTAACCTAGAGAAATTAATCATAGATAAAATCTTTAGGTCAGTTGATGTTGATAATAAGCACACTAAAGCTTTATATCTAAATGTTGATTTTGAGTGAGTTCATCTAGGCAAAGTATTGGTAGACACTGGAGCTACTGTTAATATTATGTCACTCTCTGTGTTCAGAAAACTAGGAAAGACTAGAAAGGATTTGCATAACATACAAATCAACATAACTGGTTTTTTTGGTTTATCAGAAAAAGTGGAAGGAATGACTATCTTAAAGATAAGGGTAGGAACTAAAACTACTTATACGGGTTTCTTCATAGTCGAAAATGGTACTCATTATAATGCCATACTAGGTAGAGATTGGTTACATCATAATTATGCTATTCCATCATCACTCCACCAAGTCTCGATCTTATGGAATGGTGACACTTATGAGATGGTTCAAGCAGATGAGGAAGTTTGTCTAAATACATCTCCTGATTCTGTTTTTGTTAGGGACTCTCTAAAGTCAGTTCCTACTATCAAAATTGAGGTTGCTCTACAACTTGAGTCACAAACTCACCATGAGGTAGAAGACTCAGGTGCAATTCTCATTGAGGAAGTCGATGACGTCCCAGAAGTTGAAGACATTCAATCAAAATATGAATAAATTCAACAGGCGCCAGACTATGATCAACCCTTAGCTCTCATTAGTTTGTAGAGTTAGGACGTATTTTTCTTACAAAAGTTTATTATGTTTATAAACTAAGAAGAATGATGTAATGGGGTTACCCCTATTGTTGATCAAGTAATGAAAGATTTAGTTTTTAGAAAATATCAAGAGGATTTTCTTATAAACTCTAATGCATGTTGCTCAACTTTATATGAAAGTGAGGATATTAAACAGGAAGTTCATGATCCACTAGAGGAAATAAATTTAGGGGATGATAAAATCCACGAGTTACTTACATAAGTAAGCTCCTCACTAACCAAGAAAAATAGGAAATCATACAAATTCTAAAAGAATTTAAAGACTGTTTTGCATGGGAACATCATGAAATGTCTGGCATTGATAGGCAAATAGTAGAGCATAAACTACCTATCAAGGAAGGATTTAAGCCTGTGGCCTAAAGTCCTAGAAGACTAGCGCTTGAACTGACAGAGCCTATACAAGAGGAAATAAACAAACTCCTCAAGGCAGAGTTCATAAGGCCTTGCCAATATGCTGACAGGATCTCCAATATAGTTCCAGTAGTTAAGAGAAATGGCAAAATACGAATCCGCATTGACTTTAGGGATTTGAATAAAGCTACACCTAAATATCAATACCCCATGCCAGTGGCTGATCTCCTAATAGATGCAGCATCAAGATATGAATACATATCTTCTATGGATGGGTATGCAGGATATCACCAGTTAAGGATTGTACATGAAGGCTGTAACAAAACAGCCTTCAGATGTCCAAAATCATTAGGCTTGTTTGAATACGTGGTCATGCCTTTTGGATTATAAAATGCTGGAGCCACATATCAACGAGCAATGGACGCAATCTTTAAGGATACGATTGGTAAGATCATGGAAATCTATGTGGATGACATACTAGTAAAGTCAAATGACTTTTTAAGACATAAAGAGCATTTGATTAAGTCATTCACCAGAATGAGAGAATATCACTTAAAATGAATCCACTCAAATGTGCATTTGGAGTTAAAGCTAGTAAATTTTTAGGATTCCTCATTCACAAAAATGGAATGGAAATTGACAAAAACAAGGCAGAAGCAGTGTTGGCAGCCAAGCCACCTTCTAATAAGAAGGAATTGCAAAGATTTCTTGGACATGTCAATTATGTCAGAAGATTCATGGCTAATATAGCTGGAAAAACTAAAAAGTTTTCACCACTATTAAGATTGAAACATGAATCAGAATTCAAATGGGAAGAAGAACATCAAAAGGCCTTTGACCAGATCAAGCATGATCTGCCAAATCCGTCTGTGCTGATTCCCCCAAGGCAAAATGGAAAACCACTAAGATTGTATATGTCTGCTTGTGAAGATTCCATTGGGAGTCTCCTTACTCAAGAAAATGAAAAGGGGCATGAGCAGACCATATTCTACCTAAGTAGAATCCTACATGATACAGAAAAAAGGTATACCATGGTAGAAAAATGGTGTCTGTGTTTATATGATGCATCAGTTAAACTCATACATTATTTCATGGCCTTCACAGTAGAGGTGGTATCTCCAAAGGATGTCATAAAATATATGATATCTCAACCTTTCATAAAAGGAAGGTTAAGCAAATGGAGTTTACATTTACTGTAGTTTGACCTCGTATACGCGCCACAAAAGGCAGTCAAAGGTCAAGCATTAGCTGATTTCTTAGCAACTCATCCTTGTTGTGACTCAGGAATCATTGACGAAGACATCCTTCCATGGGTCCTATTCTTTGATGGGTCCAACACTAGAGAAACAGCAGGAGCTGGAATGTATATTTTATCTCCTGGTGGGATCCCAACTAAACTAGCAGTAACCCTCAAGGGTCCATGCACCAACAATAGAGCTGAATACACTAGTGGAAAAAAGCCTAAGGGCAGCGGTCAAAAGTGGCCTAAAGGCTGCGTTTTTTGACCGCAACAATTAGAGTAGCAGCCCTTAATATATAGGAAGGGCTGCGGTTACGAACCGCAGCCCTTAGAGAATTAAGGGCTGCGGTCGTAAGAAAACCGCAGCCCTTGGCCACAAAAGGGCTGCGGTTAATAGGGAAAACCATGACCCTTGGCCATTTAAGGGCTGCGGGTTTCCCGTTTAACCGCAGCCCTTATTTGTCCAAGGGCTGCGGTTTTCCCTATTAACCGCAACCCTTTTTTTTTTTTTTTATTTATAAAATTCAGCTATATAATAATATATATGCGCTCGTTCCCTGTGTCGCTGGTTCCTTGCTGCTTTGCTTTGTTCCATATTACAAACCTCATAATGCATATATATATAGAGTTCCCAATTATATATGTAATAATTATATATATATAATAATAATAATGTTAAAGAGTACATTATTAAGGCAAAATTATATTAATTCTAATACAAAAAGCTACATTAACGCAACAACCGAATAGCTTGCCAACTTGTTTCGAACTTCTAGCTAGTTCTTGCAAAATCCTAACCAATGTATCGTCATAGACAATCTTCACAAATGTAGGTTGCCAACTTGTTTCGAACTTCATCCAATTCTTCAATTGTGAATTCATCCAACCTTGGTGCGTCGTTATCCATGTAAACCTTGCAATAATATGAATTAAATTAATAAGATCAAGTCAAACATTTACAATATATAATAACAACTAACTCTTGCAATTAGCTAATTAAACAACCAATTTTCGAGTTGATTTTGTCGATTTTTGTGAATTTGAGCTATTTTACATCCCAAAACTAACTACATGCATGTTATATATATATATATATATATATATATATATATATATATATATATATATATAGGAGCAAAACTAACACACACCACTTACTTTATGCATAGTTGAAATGTTAATGTCATATTTAGGTGCAAAAGATTAGAAGTTCAATTTTTAGGTTTGTTTCGGGGGCGATTTTTTGTGAATTTGAGCTATTTCACTTCCCAAAACTACCTACATGTTACATATAGGAGCAAAACTAACACACACCACTTACTTTGTGCATAGTTGAAGTGTTAATGTCATATTTAGGTGCAAAAGATTAGAAGTTCAATTTTTAGGTTCGTTTCGGGGGCGATTTTTGTGAATTTGAGTTATTTCACTTCCCAAAACTAGCTACATGTTACATATAGGAGCAAAACTAACACACACCACTTACTTTATGCATAGTTGAAGTGTTAATGTCATATTTAGGTGCAAAAGACTAGAAGTTCAATTTTTAGGTTCGTTTCGGGGTCGATTTTTGTGAATTTGAGCTATTTCACTTCCCAAAACTAGCTACATGTTACCTATAGGAGCAAAACTAACACACACCACTTACTTTATGCATAGTTGAAGTGTTAATGTCATATTTAGGTGCAAAAGATTAGAAGTTCAATTTTTAGGTTCGTTTCGGGGTCGATTTTTGTGAATTTGAGCTATTTCACTTCCCAAAACTAGCTACATGTTACATATAGGAGCAAAACTAACACACACGACTTACTTTATGCATAGTTGAAGTGTTAATGTCATATTTAGGTGCAAAAGATTAGAAGTTCAATTTTTAGGTTCGTTTCGGGGTCGATTTTTGTGAATTTGAGCTATTTCACTTCCCAAAACTAGCTACATGTTACATATAGGAGCAAAACTAACACACACCACTTACTTTATGCATAGTTGAAGTGTTAATGTCATATTTAGGTGCAAAAGATTAGAAGTTCAATTTTTAGGTTCGTTTCGGGGTCGATTTTTATGAATTTGAGCTATTTCACTTCCCAAAACTAGCTACATGTTACATATAGGAGCAAAACTAACACACACCACTTACTTTATGCATAGTTGAAGTGTTAATGTCATATTTAGGTGCAAAAGATTAGAAGTTCAATTTTTAGGTTCGTTTCGGGGTCGATTTTTGTGAAGTCCAAAATAAACTAATTCTTACCTATCAATTTAATCTAAATTAAATAAACTAATTAGTTACATACCTTTTGAAGATAATCGATGTCAATACAACGGTTGACTATATCAAACATGTACCGCAGTACGTAATAGCCACAATCAACACCATTCTTTTGTTGCGGACACTGAAATTCACCAAATTTAAACATCCATAAACATTCATGTTAAATTTAGAGTATATATGAAAATAAATGGTTCGACATAAGATTCACCAAAGTAGTTACCTCAACTGATATCCAAAGAGGAGCTTTTCCTAATCGAAGTCCAAGTCCATAATGGTGCTTCATCACACTACATCAATATACATATATATATATATATATATATATATATATATATATATATATATATATATATATATATATATATATATATATATATATATATTAAGTAATATTAGGTACACATATTGTTCTAGTTAAGTTACCTATTCAATAGTGACTTGACTAGTAAGCTCCGTGGTGGTTGTCGACGAAGAGAATCAAAGTGGTAAACGTGATTATTTGACAAACATATCACAATGAGCGTCCAATGGAGACTATATAAGGAAATAATATAAAGTTACTTATTCAACAATTCGGTGAATTTTGTTATCTATATATGGAATAAGAAGGCAAGTTATCTAAACAAGGAAATAAAGTTATAGAAAATAAAGTAAAGCATTAAGTTTGGTGTAACAAGCTTACGCTTCAATATATGGAACAAGGATGAACTTCTCTTCTAACCGATGTGATTGTTTGAAACTAGTATCGAGATATTCTTTCACATCGGTTTTGTTTTTAAACAATTGTCATCTCGTATCATACTTGGACATAACCAACCAATCTTTGTCTCACTCTTTTTTTCATTCAATTCAGTACACAATAACCTGAGAAAGCATATAATAAAAAGTAAACATACTTATCATGGAAGTTGAAAACTATTATAAACTTGTAAATTAAAGTAAGATATGTATGTATCACCTCATGAAAGCTTGTATCATTGTTCCACTCAACATTTCTCCACGTAAGAATTCTTTAACATCGTCTTTGGAAATCCATGTAGATGACTCATCAGCGTAGTTGAATTGTTCCTTCCCCAAAGGAACATGTATTGCAGTATCATCGGGTAAATCACTAACACACTCATGCAACCAATAACATGCCTTAGTAAGGCCTTGCACCACCAACGGCTCGAGAAGTGGATTGCTTGACATACTAACTTGGTCATCGAACACATTTGGTTCAATTTCAGCACGTCCAATTGCCTCCTTAGCCATCTTGTTTGGTGAACCGACCTTTTTAGCCTTCTTGTCATGTGAACCAGCCTTCCTTGAAACCTAGTAAAAAGTAATAATAAGAATATTACTAATTATTATATATATGACATAGAAAAGTAATATAATCGGAGTTGATTATTACATATATAAACTAACGCATATATATATGTATGTTTATCGGTGTACCTCATCTGAAAATCGCACCCATGCACGCGGCCACAGAACATAACTACCATGGGCGTCACTCAGTGTATGTAGACTAACCTCCGGTTTTGGCATCGGAAGACCTAAGTCTTCAAAACCAGGCTTAATGTAGTCGATGCTCACCACATAGTGATCATTGTTCACTATCTGGTGATGCACTCGTACTCGATCACCAGGAGGTTGTGCATGGACACTAGCTACCACAATTAGACTATCAGAATCATTTTCTTGAACTAATAGTCGGCATGGGGTCTCCTCCTTTGAATCAAAACAAGTCATTAATAGTTAAGCGATGAAACAACATATTTAGAATTGCATGCACTAAGGGACAATAAATAGTTAATTAATAAAGCACAGTGATTAAGCGTGATAAATTAAACCAAATACAGTGATTACCTTCAACTCGGGTATTGGTGGATCAGGTGCAGGCATCGTTTGATTATCCGATGTTTGTGGAACACCGATCGGCTGGCTAGATGGAACATCACTACCTTTCTTCAATGGGAAGGTCGGTAAACCCATTTGCTCCATCATAGCATTGAAGTTATGTGTCATCTCCTCTCTAAGCTCCTCCCGAATTGCAGATTTGATAGCCTCCACATCTACCGACGCCGAATTCACACTACTTGCACTTGATTTTGACGTTGTAGTGTATTGTTCACCATATACCTTTCGCACGCCGAGGCGGACACCTCCCACGCCCCTCACACGACCACTATGGTCCTTTCCTAGAGTTTCGTGCAAAGCATCCATGTGTGCGGTAGGAGTGAAATCACCCGTTGCCTCCTTTTCCTTTAATCCGATCTAGAAATAAAACAACAATGAGACAATTGGACGTTAAAATTTTTCAAAAAACCAAACGTACTACCGAATAAGTTGCGGAAGCGGAGCCGCGAGCAGCCGGCCCAGCGGTGGTAGCCGGCCCGGTTTGCCGCTGCCGGGCCGGCTCGCCGCCGCCTGCCGCTGGCCGCCTGTCTGCTTGCAGCTGGCGGGGCGTGCAAGGGGGTGGAGGGACGTGTGTAAGGGGGGGGAGGGGAGGGAAAGTGCGGGTGTAGGGGGTGGGGGGTGGGGTTACTTGAATAATGATATTTACGTTCCCGAAATCCGACCAACAACAAAGTAGAACCTATAAATCTACGTAATAGCAATATTTTAGGTTATATTATCATGTTTCACAAGAAATTGGAGCCCAGTGACTCAAACTATTCGAAAATGACATGAAATGGCCAAAATAGGCCTAAAATGATATTTACGTTCCCGAAATCCGACCAACAACAAAGTGGAACCTATAAATCTACTTAATAGCAATATTTTAGGTTATATTATCATGTTTCACAAGAAATTGGAGCCCAGTGACTCAAACGATTCGAAAATGACATGAAATGGCCAAAATAGGCCTAAAATGATATTTACGTTCCCGAAATCCGACCAATAACAAAGTAGAACCTATAAATCTACTTAATAGCAATATTTTAGGTTATATTATCATGTTTCACAAGAAATTGGAGCCCAGTGACTCAAACTATTCGAAAATGACATGAAATGGCCAAAATAGGCCTAAAATGATATGTACTTACAATGGCATTGGCTATCTTTTCTGTAACGGGATCAGGTAACACTCTGTTTCCCTTTGCATCAACCCCATGCATCGAACACCACCAATCAAGGACCCTGTCTGGTTGACGAGCCGGTGTAACTGATGTGGTTGTAGAGGTAGTTGTCGTTGTCGAATCCTGTGTGGGGTAATGGGCAAACATCCACTTTTTTCTCGCCTCATCGTAGGAATGGGCACCCAAATGATGATAATATTTCCTTGCTTTTGCACTCGCACTTTTTTTCTCACGTCTTGCCTGAAAAAACACATAATTACAAACAAAAGATTAGGTGTTATATACAATCATACTCGAGCTAAGTGTGGTAAATATAATTAAAATCCTTTGCTTACAACAGCTTCCGGGGTAGTATTTTTGGCAACAAATGCTTCCCACTCTTCAGGTTTGATATTTCTCCATATTTGATATGGTAATGTGGTGGGTTCCTCTGAATTTTCCAATGCAGCCTCAGCTTCGATTTGCTTTTCTCCCCCATAAATTTTCTTCTTCTTTGTACCCGTTCTTTTCCTCCGCTTAGTAATCCAACCGGACACTAACTTAGCCTTGAAATCTCGAAATCTCTGAGCAAGCGCGGATAAAAATAGATTCTTCTTGGCTTCATCATCTTCGATATTGAAGAGATTCTACAAAAAGAACGAACAAAAATATTAGTTTCCACATTTGTTGTAATAGATTAAATTCTATCATTAGTACTACATACACATACATTTATTAAAATAAGAAACTAAATGGTAGTATGAAACTTACCATAGTGTCATTCCATAGTAATTTCTTCATCCCCTCGGGCACCTCTTGCCATGAATGCAAAATGGAGAGCCTCCGGACGCAAAGGCCAATATGTTTGCCATACTTAGAACGCCACACACCACAAGGTTGACCCAAGTTATCGTACTCTAAAGTCATATGCAAGTGAGTAGCACTTATTGACTTTGTAGGTCCTCTTCCCTTTCTCTTTTTCATCACTTTCGATTTTCTTTGTTGTTGATTTGTTTGTAACTCCCGTTGTTGACCTTCTTTCCTACAAACTTGTTGTGCTTTCACAATTGTACCACTTTTTGGATGAAGTTCTTGAAGATCTCGATCTTCGAGATCACCTTTATCTGGGTCCTTCCTCACATCATAAGATTCATCCTCGGTTGTGTGTTCACTAGTCGTCATCTCATCCATATGTAGTAGTAATTATCCCTGCAATTATAAACACATAGAAATTAATATATATGTACAAGTTAAAAAAATAACAATTTGAATAAGGACCAACAATAATGGAACATCGGAAGTCGTGGGCCACTAGCGGCAAAGAAGTCTGCCCGCCGCGGCAGCAGCAGCCAGCCGCCTTACTTTGCTTTGCGCCGCCGGGCATGCTTTGCCGCCATGTTGCTGCGGGGTTGTGCAAGGGGGGAGGGGGGAGCGGGGGCCTGTGCAAGGGGGGGGTAAAGTAGCTAGGTGTAACGCCCTGTAATTTAATATAATTCTAAAAATGAAACACTACATGATAGTACCAGGATCGAACCAAATATTACATCTTTTATTTATTATTATATATAATATAGAGTTTACAGGACATTACTGCCGTATTCCTAATAATAGAAATACTAGGCGAAAACAAAATAAAACATGATACTAATATAACAAATAAAAAAAAAAACAAGATAACAACATATAGTATATTAGTCCTAATATTTTATATTCCTCACTCCTGCCCATTCCCATCACTGGTACCTGAAAACAAAACATTTTATAACAGTCAACCCAAAAGGGTCCAGTACATTCCTAATACCATGTAAAAACACTTTGCAGATAATTATATAAAATAATCAGTTACGATTTTATAAAATCATTTGTTATAGTTTCTCCCGACAAATCTCGTGTGCACACCCCTACAATGACGTACGTCACTCCGGATAATATTTTCAGGCCTTTAGCCCCTCCTGATACTTCCGTGTGCACACCCCTACAATGACGTACGTCACTCCATATATAATTCATTCCTCCAACACAAACCACGAACCTCCATTTTATAATACCACGAACCTCCATTTTATAATACCACGAACCTCCATTTCATTTTATCATAGCAACATCTTTATATAACATCATTATTACCACATATGATAGTAATTTTAGAATCATAATGTGACAAATACCATTTGCATTATAAATATTTGATTTGCAAATCACAATATACCTTTACTATTAAGGCAAAAATATTACTAATAGTTTATCTAAAAACGTTAATATAACAATACATTGTAGCAAAACAACATTAAGAAGGGGTATTCAAGAATGTACCTTAATAAGGTGTATTAACCAAATTTCTCGTATATGTTTCTCACAACCTGTCTCTCACTCTTTTTTTTGTATCTTTCTTATTTTTATTTTACTGTTGTGGCATGTCCAAAAATATTGAATGGTGGCTGGTATTTATAGTGCTTGGAAGGAAACATCAATTTGGTTTGTTGCATGTTAAGTCGGCGCATACTTTGAGTATCTCACGTAAGATGAAAGTTTATCATCTTGATATTTATGAGCTGGGCAGCCTACATGATTTAGAGAAGTAATTCAATTTTTTTAGTTGACCACAATACATTAGGTAATGGTGTTATGATATACATGCTTCTTTTTCTTTTTTTCTATGAATTACAATCAAGCATACCTAGTGAGCTAAGCTATGTATGCTAAGTATTGTTGGCAAAGTCAACTATTACAAGTTGGTAATCTTGTTCTACGTAGATGCATGGCTAATGTTTAATCACAACTCACTTAGCTACTGCCAAGTGTTACAATTTCACTCAATCCGAAACCTACCAATATTGTATTTTGCGTATTGTCTTAAAATGGGCAGCGACTGTCCGTCCTTAGGTAAAGTCATTAGTGACGATTCTAAAAAGTAAACTACGTTGGTCATTAGCTTCACCGTTTATAAGTTAGGAGCATTGTAGGTTTATGTAGTACTTACTAAAAATCCTACTAGATATATTTATAAGCTCATAATTTAGTAATTGATAATTTTATTAATCTTTGACCCTTAAAGTACTTTATAAACTATAATGTTAATATAAATGATATATGTATGCACATATAACTTGCCCTGAGCAAATGCACAAAGCCAAGGAAATACATAACTTCATCTAAAATAATCATATAAATGACAAAATAACGTATATAAGATCTTAGGGACTAGTTTATCTTATAATAATACTTTAACCTTTAATCCCTTACTAATAATAAATATATATATATATATATATTTTTTTTTTCCGGTTATTACACTAGGGGCGGACGGGGGGGGGGAGCGGGCTGTGCAAGGGGGGGGACCGGGGGGCTGTGGGGGAAGCGGGAGGCTCGAAATATATAAAAAGACATAAATCGGCCAAAATATATAGGCCTAAAATGATATTTATTTTCCCGAAATCCAACCATCAACAAAGTAGCTCGCATAAATCTACTTAATAGCAACATTTTAGGTTATAAGATCATATTCCACAACAAATTGGATTACCATGACTCGAAATACACGAAAATGACATGAAACGGCCGAAATAGGCTTAAAATGACGTTTACTTTCCCGAAATCCAACCATGAACAAAGTAGCACCTATAAATCTACTTATTAGTCGTATTTTATGCAATATTATTACATTCAACAAGAAATTGGAGTCACATGACTCGAAATACACGAAAATGACATGAAACGGACGAAATAGGCCTAAAATGACCCTTACTTTCCCGAAATCCAACCAACAACAAAGTAGCACCTATAAACCTACTTAGTAGTCGTATTTTATGCAATATTATTACATTCAACAAGAAATTGGAGTCACATGACTCGAAATACACGAAAATGACATGAAACAGACGAAATAGCCTTAAATTACCCTTACTTTCCCGAAATCCAACCAACAACAAAGGAGCACCTATAAGCCTACTTAGTAGTCGTATTTTATGCAATATTATTACATTCAACAAGAAATTGGAGTCACATGACTCGAAATACACGAAAATGACATGAAACGGCCGAAATAGGCTTAAAATGACGTTTACTTTCCCGAAATCCAACCATGAACAAAGTAGCACCTATAAATCTACTTAGTAGTCGTATTTTATGCAATATTATCACATTGAACAAGAAATTGGAGTCACATGACTCGAAATACACGAAAATGACATAAAACAGACGAAATAGGCCTAAAATGACCCTTACTTTCCCGAAATCCAACCAACAACAAAGGAGCACCTATAAACCTACTTAGTAGTCGTATTTTATGCAATATTATTACATTCAATAAGAAATTGGAGTCACATGACTCGAAATACACGAAAATGACATGAAATGGCCGAAATAACCTTAAAATGATGTTTACTTTCCCGAAATCCAACCAACAACAAAGTAGCACCTATAAAACTACGTAATAGTCGTATTTTTGGCTATATTATCATATTCAACAAGAAAATTGAGTCACATGACTCGAAATATATGAAAATGACATGAAATGGATGAAATAGAGATAAACCTGAGTATATGTCTCATGATTTGTTGACCTTCCGCCGTTTCTTAGGAGTTTCAACATGTATCCCTTCCGTGTGATCAACACGCATATAGTTCTCAGACATATTTACATCATCTTCCACGCTATTTTCAGGATAGGTAAAAGTTGGGATGTCCTCAAATGCATCATACTCTTCCTCATCCTCAACATCACCGATGCCCAGAATACTCCTTTTGCCAGGTACAACAATTGACCACTTATTATCAGCAGGATCAGTTACATAGAATACTTGTTTAGCTTGTGATGCAAGTACAAATGGCTCTTCAGTTTCACGTAGACGACCCATGTCCACAAGAGTGAATCCGCAAGGATCATCTTTTTTTACGCAACGTCGATTATCATCAACCCAATTGCAACAAAAGAGACAAATATGATAAGCTGAGTAGTTAAGCTCCCATATTTCTTGAATTCGCCCATAATAGTTGGTGGCAGCAAGAACGGGAGACTTATCTTTCGAGCTTGCGTATTGTGTAGATGACGCCACAAGTGAAACACCACTATTCTGTCGCGATGTCGACTTAAGATCTTGACGTTCGACCCAAAACGTATACCCGTTAATATCATAACCCTCATAAGAGTGTACAGATTCACGGGGACCAAATGCTAACCACTTGACTGTTTCAGAAACATTTTCATCTAAATCATCCACTACTCGACGATGAAACCAATCAATGAACGTCTTATTATGCATTTGTGTCAATGCCCTTATTCCTTTTCCAGGGTTGCTAACACGTAATTCCTCCATATGCTCATTTAAATAAGGATGGACAGCTGCCACGTGATGCAACACAAATAAGTGAGCTTGTGTACGCTTGTCGACAGAAGGTGAGATCAATTTTGAGCCAATCGTACCCTTGCCCTCGAGTCTGCCCTCGTGTCGAGATATCGGAACTCCAATAGGATCAACACCAGCAACATACTCTGCCACAAAATTACTGACCTCTTCAGCCACAATCCCTTGAATAATGCTACCTTCTGGTTGTGCAAGATTTCGAACTTTATCCTTCAAAGTACCCATATATCTCTCAAAAGGATAGCACCACCTCAAAAACACTGGACCACACAACTTAATTTCTCGAACTAGGTGGACAATGAGATGCACCATAATGTCAAAGAATGCAGGGGGGAACATCATCTCAAATTTGCATAAAGTTTCAACTATTCTAGCCTACAAGTCATCGAGTGTCGACGGTTGTAGCACTTTGCTGCATATTGTATGAAAAAATGAACAAAGTTCTGTAATGGTGTGCCTCACATGCTTTGGACGTATCCCACGAATTGCAATCGGTAAGAATACTTGCATCATGACATGACAATCGTGAGATTTCATACTCGATAACTTCAACTCACCATTTAAGGTAACAAATCGCTTCATATTCGATGAGTACCCAGTTGGAACCTTAATGCCATACAATGACTCGCAAAAAATCCGTTTCTCAGCTTTCGACAGCGTGTAGCAAGCTGGTGGCAAATAATTCTTCTCCGAATCATCCACCTTTTTTCTTTTCCCAGTTTCCTCATCAACCCCTTCCTCCACTACTTTCTTTTTCCTTCCGGCCCTTTTTTGAGCCCACAACTCCGGTCGAAGCTTATTTTTTTCCAAGTGAAGACGTGACGCTTTAACATCCTTTGTCTTACCCGAAATATTCATAAGTGTCGCATGAATAGCATCACAAACATTCTTCTCAATGTGCATGACATCCAAACAATGTCTGACTTTTAAATCTTTCCAATATGGGAGTTTCCAAAAAATAGACTCCTTTTTCCATAATCCTGTAGTTCCATCAACTTCATTCGCAGGTTTACCATAGATCTTTTCAATGCCCTTAACCTGATTATAAACTTCAGTACCAGTTAATGGTCTACGAGCAACTTCCTCTTCAACCGTCCCATCGAAGGCCTTTTTCTTAAACCGATAGGGATGGTCGTGTCTAAGGAGCCTTCGTGTGCGCATATAGACATGTTTAAAGCCCTTAATGTGTGTAGACTTCAAGTCATCTATACAAATCGGGCACGGTTTTTTTCCTTTGGTCTTATACCCAGATAAGTTCCCATAAGCTGGAAAGTCGTTCATTATACAGAAAAGCATGGCACGCAGAGTGAACATCTCATTAGCATACGCATCAAATACCGACACTCCTTCGTTCCACATCTTCTGTAAATCTTCAGTAAGTGGTTGAAGGTATACATCTATGTCATTTCCAGGTTCTTTCGGCCCCGATATGAGAAGCGACAACATGATGTACTTGCGTTTCATGCACAACCAAGGAGGCAAGTGATAAATCACTAAAACTACTGGCCATGTACTATGCTGAGAATTAAGATTGCCAAAGGGATTCATGCATCCGTACATAATCCAAGCCTCAAATTCCTATCCTCGTTACCAAACGGCTTATGCACCCTATTGAAACTTTTCCACTCAGGGGAATCAGCCGGATGCTTCAACAAACCGTCCTTCTTCCTACGATCTGCATGCCACCGCATATTCTTCGCATCTTTTTTTTACTGAGAACATGCGCTTAAATCTAGGCATTATGGAAGATACCACAACACCTTAGCTGGTGGTCCTTCACTACCCCCAGCCCCTTCACGCTTGTACCTTGATAATCCACAACGTGGGCACTCATCTAAATGCTCATACTCATTACGATAAAGCACACAATCGTTTGGACAAGCATGTATCCTCTGGTACTCTAAACCGAAAGGACACATGAGTTTCTTAGCATAATAGTTCGACTTTGGCAGATCATTTCCATCAGGGAGCATATCAGCTAAAACTTCCAACAACGACGTGAAACTGCAATCCGTCCAACCTGCTTTCGACTTAATATTGAAGAGTGTTATCACAGCGGAAAGTTTGGTGTACTTCGTACAACCTGGATACAATGGCCTTTCAGCAGCCTCAGACATAGACTCAAACATACGAGGTCGTTTGCAAGATTGATCTTCAACCTCTTGTATCATCTCGTCTACCCGATCTCTATCATCATCCCCATACTCACCATCCTCGAAATCATCACCTAATTTATCCTTCTTCTCTTCACATACATCGTTCATTATCCTACAGCTTCTTGCATATCTCCCCTCCTCACCATGCCAAACCCATACGTGGTATTGAGGCCTAAACCCACGACGAAAGACATGCTCCCTAAGCAAATGAATACTACTAACCTTGCTCACATTTCCACAATCTAAACAAGGACAATGAAAGTCGACTGCTCCAGAAGATGCTTGGTATTCTAATGCAGATTTACAAAATTCTGAGATCCCATTCACAAACTCAATCGATTCACGGCTACCATACATCCAAGTACGATCCATCTCATTCATGAAAACCTCTAATTAAACACAACCAATTATAAGTATCAATCATTTAAGCACATTCACATGCAAGACAATCACATATTGAAAACACGCACATACAAATGGAGGCTAAGAGAGTCACATGTGCAAATGTATGCATGCATCCGAAGGTCCTTATCACTCCAACCTAACCCATCCTTGGACGTTTAATCTCACTAGTGAATATATGCCAACTCTTCAATTCTAAGGAAAATCCGGCAGCATTTCCCTACAGTTCTCCAAGTACACAATGTAGATAATTGATTATCTACATATGTACACAGAGAACAATGTAGAGAAACGACAAGCCAAGACTTTCCTTAGAATTGAAAAGAAGACATACATTCACCACCTAAGTGAGATCAAACGTCCAAGGACAATCCCAAACAGGGGACTATTCAAGACTTACTCCTAATGAGTAAGTCTTGAACGGATATGATTGATGATATGATGATTCATATAACTTATACATTTCATAGCTTAATTAAATTGTTTTCATCCAATCTCATATCAAGAAATATACATACACATAGATTGAATCTACATATACACAATAAATGAAGATATATAATGAATTGTCTTTATCATAAATACATACCAATAACAACTAATATGGAGATCGATCTCTATATATACTCTGCACTATCTCCTAGTTGATTTGCCGCTTCCAATATGCTAATATCTAAGACACATAAAACCGAAAAAATTGTTAGCATATAGTAAATGCAAATTGCATATTATTATAAGAAAATACATTCATATATATAAATTATCATATCTTACCCACATTGAAACACATTTCAACTAACTTTAATTTTCTCATTTAAACTATTAACAAATTATAAATGAAATTTGTTTGCATTAAACTAAGTTAATAGCTAATGTAGCTAATCAAATAATTCAATTAACATATTTTCGGGTTCCGAAGCACGACCCTTTTGTATAACTTTTCTGCAATTTCAGTCCCACTCAAATGCAACCTTTAATTTCTCTCCCAAACGAATATAAACATATTAGAAAAAAAAATCAAAATAATTAAAAAGGCAACCTTTAATTTCTTGACCAACTGCGTGAGAGAGGGTGGGTGGCGCGCAGGTGGGTGGCGCGCACCGGTGGCAGGCACTCAGGTGGTTGGTGCGCAACGGTGGCAGTCGCTCAGGTGGTTGGTGTTGCGTGGGTCTGCGTGGTGCGCTGGGGATGGCGCGTAGGAGGCTGCGTGGCGCGCATAGGAGGGTGGACCGAAGCTCAGGGGGTGGT
Source organism: Beta corolliflora (assembly GCA_947648045.1). Lineage (NCBI taxonomy): Eukaryota > Viridiplantae > Streptophyta > Magnoliopsida > Caryophyllales > Amaranthaceae > Beta > Beta corolliflora. Next base: position 1,985,622 of record CANSZD010000274.1, read on the forward strand.
TCAATTCGAAAGCTAGGGCTCAGGGGGTGGTTCAATTCGCAAGGGTAGGGCTCAGGTGGTTTCGCTGCTGCGTGGTGAGGAATTTTTCGTGAATGAAAAATTGGGTGGAGCGAGGGAAGAATTAATGAGTGCGAGGGAAGAATTTTGGGGGAAAAAATAAAACAAAGGGTTGCGGTTGTGTAGAAAACCGCAAGCCCTTCCATTAAGGGCTGCGGTCAGGCCCAAAACCGCAGCCCTTCGTGCAATAAAGGGCTGCGGTTTTGGGCCTGACCGCAGCCCTTAATGGAAGGGCTGCGGTTTTCTACACAACCGCAGCCCTTTTACAACAGCAAATGGCTTTTTTTCCTCTAGTGATATGAAGCTTTATTAATTGAATTGGAGATGCTCCTAGAATTGGGAGCTAAGAAGGCAAAGATATATGAGGATTCTCAGTTGGTCATTTATCAAATAAATGAGGAATTCAAGAGTATATCACTAGTATCACAGGAGTGTGGTAAGAAAGCAAAAAAGTTGTCTAAACAATTTAAGGAAATCACTTTCATACACATTCCCAGAGAAGAAAACAAAGTAGCAGATCAGCTGTCCCAAATAGTTTCTGCTAGAGAATAGATACCTTCATAAAATGAAGATATCATTCTCCAAGAGAAGATCCTAGAACCTCTCAGTGAATCTGATCAAGAAAGATCAGAGAACGTATTGGAAGTCTATAAATTTTCAATATTAAGAGAGGAGAAGGACTAGAGAGATGAAATTATTCAATATCTCCAGAACCCAACTGGGACAAAGGTGCCGAATAGAGTCAAAATGGCAGCCACCAAGTTCTATATGCAGTTTGGTGAACTACACAGAAAGGATCTAGAAGGATTACTTTTAAGATGTGTGGATGCTGGAGAAGCTCTAACTCTCATGGCATAAATTCACCAAGGACTATGTGGTGCTCATCAAAATGGCCAAAAAATGAGATGGATGTTGCACGAACATGGTTTCTATTGGCCCACTATGAGAAAGGATTGTATAGATTATGCTAAAGATTGCAAAAGATGTCAAAAGTTTGGACCTATCAGTAGGGCACCAGCTTCAGAACTTGGCCCTTCAGAGGATGGGCGGTGGATGCCATAGGAGAAATCAATCCTGCATCCTCTAAGAAGCACTCATACATCCTAGTGGTGACGGATTACTTCACCAAATGGGTGGAAGCTCATGCTTTCAACAAGATCAATACCCAGGTTGTAATAAATTTCTTGGAAGAGAAAATCTTTACAAGATTTGGAATCCCATAAACTATAACCTTTGATCAAGCCACAATCTTTAGAAATCTTGACTTACTGGAGTATCTTAACCAGTTTGGGATTACTAAATTGCATTCAACGCCTTACTATGCTCAAGCAAATGGTCAAGCTGAAGCTACCAATAAGATCATAGTAAAAGGATCTCAAAACTCATAGACAATAACCCAAGAAAATGGGATGAGTTGTTGCTATATGCACTATGGGCCTACAGGACCTCTGAAAAGGAAGCAACATGAGTTACTCCTTTTAACTTAGTTTATGGACATACTCCAGTGATCCCAGCTGAAGTGAATGTAAGATCATCAAGGGTAGCCCAACAAATGGGATAATCGTGTCTCCCCATTTAAGGATCCAATGATGAAACATACCGCGGCATTAGTTGGCGCGACTCAACGGTAGAGCAAACTAAAGAACCAATCCAAAATGTGTTTTGAAATGATATTCTAAAGCCCAATTAATTGTTCATGATGATTAATTGTATTTCAAGCCCATAAAATATTTTAAATCTATTTTAAAAGCCCAGTCAAATATTTATTATTTTAATAGATATTTTTCATAAATATTTTATTATCTTTGATAAATAAATCAGATTTTTAATCCGTAAAATTCCATCTCCGGAATTTTAGGGATAAAAAAGTATCTTTGAAAGACGCGCAATGGAATATGCTCGAATATTCCAGAATATGCGCCGGACGCGGGGGTTGCCCTCAGCGCGCCACGTGCGTCCAGCACATAGGCCAGAATGCGTCAGGCGAGCCAATGAGCGCCTGACACGTAGATTTTGTGACTCACACAGAGTCATGCGTCTGACGCAGGTCTTGTGTGAGACGTAAATTTCTTTTCTATCTTTTCAAAAACGCGTTTACACGTGCCTAAACCTGATTGGGCTGGCTGCGTCAGGCACACTAATGTGTGCCTGACGCGTGGCACTGCGCCTGCCACGTAGGCCTGCGCCTGGCGCAGGGCTTGCGTGGAGCGCAAGTTTTGTTTTCCCTATAAATATCCGGAATTTCCCGAATTACGGACGGCTTTTTCATATTATTTTTTTCACGCACACAAATTCTCTCGAATACTCTGAAATACACTTCGAATACCTCAAACACTCAAGCACTCAAATACTTTCAATACTTTCAATCAATCAATACTTTCACACTGCGTTCTTGGTTCCACGATTGCTCCGCCTAAAGATCGTTGCGCTCCTCAATCTAAGCCGCAAAGGTATAATCCTGAGGATCCTTGAATAAATTCCATATTATTGCTTTGAATTTACTAATAATTTATTTCATGATGTAGATCCTTAAGTAATAATCGCTCTACTGTATATTCTAAATTCTTCTCTTTTTATTTATTTATTTTTCATATTATTACATACTTGCCTGATCATACTATACATATTATATGATTGTCCTGCTTATTGCTTTTATCACCTCACATGTTATTTATTGCTAATCAAAGACCTAAATAAATGTTCTAATATTAATCAGATTAATTTGGACAACTTGTTAGGAACCTTGTAAAACGATTGCCTAAATAACATGTCACTAAAAATTTAGACTAACTATTTTTAGGGTGCTTAAAATATTATATGGTTATTCTTTGGCATAAAATCTGCAATGAATCGATATTTAGTAGAGGCCAGCAATGGGCGAATGTGGTTCATTATAATTATATTCGTACCCTCACCCCCGAACTCAATATTTGGTTCATTTTGACCATCTATGCAGTCAGGTTGGGGAAATCTACATTGGATAATTTGTCCCTACGATTTTCCCATATCCAATTAGGTTTATGATTCTTCCTAAAAAGAATTGTTGACGACTTCTTTCAAAATAATTTTCAATAAAACCTTTACAGTGGGGTAGTCAAATCAAATACACGCTCACACCGCGTAGGCGAAATAAAAACACGCCTACAACAGGCGATGAATATTCAAATTATGGATGCTCTAGAAGCTAAGGAAGATGCTCTAGCCAAATTGAGAATCCAAAAAGAAAAGGTTGTTAGGGCCTACAATAAAAAGGTAGTGCCTAAAGAATTCCAGGAGAATGATAAGGTTTGGAAAATGTTTCTGCCAGAAGCAGCTTACAAAGATCCACAATTAGGGAAATGGTCACCTAAGTGGCATGGTCCCTTTATCATTCATAAGAAAATGTCTGGAAATGCATACATATTAAAGGATATAGATGGCAACATAAAAGAAAGAGCCCTGAATGGCAAATTTCTTAAGAAATATCATCCATCTATATGGGAGCAACACGATACTGTGTTTCAACAAAAACATGCAGAATTGTTTCAAACAACAAGGGTTCATTTAAATTATAACATTAATAATAATGTTAAATCTTAGACATTCCAACATTGTCTAACAGCTAAACTAAGGTGTTTAATGGCTGACCAAGCATTACAAAGCTTTTCCTTCTGAAGGATCAAGCTTTGCTGTACATCCATATCTTTGAACATATCTTGCCTCAATTGAGCAAGATTTGTTCGCCCTTGGTGTAGCTTCTTCTCTTCAGTCTCAATGGAGTTTTGGAGTGAAGACTTCTCATTGATGATATTGATCTCCTCTTTATTAATCTCAGCCAGGCGATTCCGTAAAGATTGCCTTTCCTCAGAAAGAAGCTTCAGCTTCTGATCAAAAGAGCTCAAAGAATCTTGGATCTGTTTACTGAAGTTTCTGAAGGATTTAGCTTGAGCTTCCAAAGAAGTCTCCTATTCCTGAAGTTTCTGAGCTGAGAATTTTGGAGATTGGACTCTTGATTCGACATTACATTGCTGAAGAAGGAGAGTCTTTTTGACATAATCAAGACACGTTATCCAGTACTCAAAATCTTGAGAAATCAAGGATACCAAAATCTGCTTAAGAGCCTGAGCAGAAGCCCGATCATAAGGGTTGTTTGTTAAGGTTAAGCAGAGATCCCAGACTTTATCTTCTTGTTTTATGTGCTCAGATGATCCATCACTGGAATGATCACTGTTAGCAGAGGTAGGTTGATCCCTCACAATGATAGCTGTCTGCAGATTAACCTCTTTCCCTCCATCAGACTCTTTCATCACACTTGCTTCTTGAGTGCTTCCCTCTGCATCACAATGAAGAGAAGCCAAGTTAGCAAGAGAGTGAAGTATGGTATCATGAGGACATGGACTCATATAGAGGAAGTCTAAAATGAATTCATGAGGAAAGAAAGGCAGACCAGTCCCAGAAGTAGATGCTGAAGTTGATGAAGAACCTTTGCAAACAGAGGTAATCACATGTTCAGCACTGCTCCGTAAAGGTGTGACCTCTAAAGGAATGACATCTTTCAGAACTTTATTTCCAGCAATAGATTGAATTGCTATAACAATAGTGGTAGCCGCATGAGAGCTTGGAACTTCAACATCTAAAGGACTTGATTCCAAGGGATCTTCATTAAATTGATGAACACATGAAGATGCTCAGTCTCTTCTAACTGGGGGGCAGCACATCCTTCCAAAGAGGGGGTAGCCATATTCTCCAACTAGGGGGCAGCACCACTTGAAGTGGGATGATTGATGACAGATTCATCAATACGACCACCCCTTGAACTTAACTCTGGATTAACTATCTTGGGAGTATCTCCTGAAGGATGGCCGGCACAACCAAGAGGTGTTAACTTCTTAGAAGAAGGATCACTGATGGTCTGAGGCTCAGTGTCATCAGCACCAGAGGAACCTGGAATAAATTAATCAGTATTCCAAAAAATAAAACTTCTCATAAAAAGAGTGAAAGTAAGATTCATACTTGCTTTGACTCCTGGGAGTTTCCTTTTGAAAATTTGAGATATGGTCTTGTCATCATCTTCATCAGAGGAGATGATATAATGTGGTATCTCTAAAGGAGCCTCCAACTTAGGACGTTTCCTGTTGGAATGCCTTAACGGTTTGGAGGCAGAGAGACAACCATAATCTCTCTTCTTCGTAGCCTTCTTAAGAGGCTAAGGTTGCTCCACTGACCCCTTGGGTTGAGTGTCCTTGGAAGCATAGAGACAATTGTAATCTCTTTTTCTTGCAGCTCTTTTGAAAGGGTCAATATGCTCCAGTGGCCCCATGGTTTGGATGTCCTCCACAGTCTGGACCTCTCCATAGGAATCCCCTTGATCATAAGCAGCATCATCTTCATCCTCCGAAGAGGTATGAGGTGGAACCCTTTTGTCTATTGTATTCCAATAGAGCTGGTCAAATCTAGAATCTACTGCCATACCATCGGGCACTCTTAGCTTCGTCTTGACAGCTTTTTCTAAAAAGTCAAAAAGAAAGCATAAAGAAGATTTAGTAATATTCATTCCCACTGAAAGTTATAAAATTATTGAGGATAGAAATTACTTACAGCCTAAGAAGAGCTGATCCTCAAAGTTCGCCAAAGCATCAGAACATATTGAGTTGTTTGGGAATACATGATCCCACCACAGATGGAAGCCTCGAACAGCTTTAGTGATCCATTTCCAAGGAGAGATGGACATCGAAGTAAGGCTGAGAGCTTTACTCTGAAGGGCTCGACCTTCTTCAAAACGACCCCTTGAAGTCCAAGGATCATTGCGGGTCAGAGAGTAAGGTATAACTAGCGGTTGGACCAATCCAAATTGTCTAGCTACCAGCTGTGGATTGTAGGCTTCAAAGCCAAAGTACTCAGGCTCAGCAGCTATTAAATTCCTAGACCTAAGAACACTACTCCAAAAGTTTCCGCTCCCTAAGGAACTAGAGTGGATGTTCAGGGATTGTAGCCAAGCAGGCACTGCTTGATGGCGCTAAGTTTCATTTTCAACAGAAACATCCATCTTACCCGAGAAAATATTTCAGACACCAGGATTGGACTTAGAAGCCAAGAAGTACAAAAGAATCAAACTTGGATGCCATACCTCGTCTGGAGATACAAGATTGAAGCTGACTTCACCATAACAGCTACAATCATCAAGACTAGAGAGGAACGAAAGGGGATCAAAAAAAAGATCTTCCTCCTCTTGACCCTTAGATGCTTTAAAAGCAGAAGAGGGATTGAGAACCATCAGACAAGGTAGATACATATGGCCCCATCAAGTCAAGAGCCATATGGGCCCAAATCCCTTGTCAGTAGAGAGTATGGAAGACTCAGAGGTATGAATTTCAAAACCTTTAAAGGATTCTCTCCTCCTGAAAAGACATCTATAAAGTTGTCCCAATAGAACAAGAGCCAAAGCTACTTCTTCAGAAGTAGAGGAGATGTTAATAGCTAGAGATAGCCATAATGTTACTACTCCTCTAGCTCTAGACATCATTAATTTGGAGAAAGCAAAAGTAAGAAAAAGTACTTCCTCTTGAGTATTAACTTCCTCACTAGTATCCTTATTGATGAAGAAATCAACGAATTTTTGAAAGCCACACTTGCTAGCACTAGCAGAAGGACTAGCAACCTGGCGAAAGATTAATAAGCATTGACTGTATAGCTGATTGTGTTCTTTAACATGGTGAAAGATAGGAAGTTCAATTCCATATTTACCTGTTAGAGAAGTCCCGGTAATGAAGGCAATATCAGCTAATGTCACAATCATTGGTCCCCATCGGAACAAGAAGCAGTTGATGACAGGGTCCCAACAGGCCAACAAGGCAGTAGACATAGCCCTATCAAAGGGGATGGTTTCATAAGAAGCTAGTCTCAAGAAGGGCAATATTTTGTTCTTGAACCATTTGTCATGAAAAGGTTTCATTCGCAGAAACCATGCTATTGCATCCACTCCTGAAATCCAACCTTTAAAAGGTTTATTGGTCAAAGGCCAATGCAAATGTTGAAGGGATTTTGGGGCAAATGGAAGCGTTCTGGGCTTATTATCTTCTAAGATAATATAGTCCAAGAATGGGTAGCACTGTTGCTCTAAGACAATTTGGCGCTATGGTCTTTGAATCTTGAAAGGAAAACGAGGACCAATAGTGGCAATCCTCTCCTCTGAAGGAGTATTAGAGTCAAAGCATTTATTCACATACCAGAACACTTGAGACTTATAAGTCCCAAGGTTCACTCTAATGGCGTTGCATAATTGACGAGCTGCCTCAGATTGCATGGCATCACGTTTCTTAGCAAGCGCTTCACAAATTTCATGTTCACGCACTCTTTCATTAGACATGGTGAATTGGAATTTGGTGATGGTTGTGAATTCTTAAAGAAGTAAATTAAATTGGTCTGAAAGATCTCCAATTTTCCTAAAATCCTTGAAAAGGGTATTAATGGAGAAGACAACCAAAATGAAACAATAAAAGAAGAAAACACGTGCAGAATGCGTGATATGTTTTATTTGGGTCATGTTTTAATTGGGTCATGTTAAAGCCTAGTTTTAACAAATTAAAACATGTCCAAAGGGCGCGTGACTTGAAAGCCCATATTGAGGTGTCAGTTACTCAGAAGCCCATTTCAAAGGGGCGTAACTTTTCATTTTTCAAGAGACAGAGAAGTCCTTTATAAAAAGGGGTAAGTGTAATGAAATTATCACACTACTCATCTCTTGAAACAAAGCCTCCAACAAACCTATCTCCTGAACCTCCTTCTCCTAGAAAATTCCATCTCCAGAAATGGACGCCCCTCAACCTTCTGCCGAATCCTTCATTACCGGGATTCAAGAGGTCAACCCACAAGAGGTTGACCAACCCTTCCTCCCTCCTCCGGGAGGGTACTTCTCCATCATCAGATAAATCTGATGATGATGATGAGGATGAGGATGAAGATGACGATGAGCCCGCCGCCAAGCGGAGGAGGGTTGACGAGGAAGATCTCCTCGAACCCTTCACCAGGGAGGAACGCTTCTTCTACCCTCTTGGAGATGGCTACGATGATGATGATGGAGACGATGATAACACCTCCATTGAAGACTCTAATGGCGACAAGCTACGGTCTCCAAGGGATTAGACTTAGGCCTAGAGTTTAGAATTCTAAAATTCTAAACAAAAAATTGTAAATTTTTATCCTAAGATAAAAAATTTAATCTAGGTTGTAAATTTCCCCTTTTTAATTAATGAAATTTAGTTTCTATATTTTCGGGTTTTTACCATTTTTATCCTTGACTGCATTATTTATTTATTTTATTCAAACTAAATTGTGCAAATTATATTATGTTATTCAAAAATAACTGTCAAATCAAATCATGCAAATCATACGGTTAAGATTAAATGGAAAAGAAATAAGGTGTCTCTTGGGATGCTAACTCTATGTATTAATGAAATGGAAAGAAGTTACTTCAAAAAGTAATAATTACCATCTAACTTCACACACCACTAATGGCCAATTCCTAGCAGTGATATGACACATTAAGGGGTTAATGGGCAAACTCATTCCTACCCACTAGGGCCATAACCTGAAGTGATTGAAATCAGTTATAAAAATAACGTGATATATTATCTAAAAAGATAATATTAATCGCTTCATCTACCCCTAACTAATAGGGGTGACAGTTATGGTAATCGTATTATAAATATGTTATCGTAACCATGAGATTTCTCACTCCTAACATCTTTATTCTACCATCAAAAAACCCAAAAGTCTGTGAGCATGACGAATCAACAAATCGCTCCTTTACCATTTCTTGGTGAATGTTGGAGGCATCGATTCAATAAGGATATCACACAAGAGGATTGGGAGAAGTTTAAAGAAGAGGAGATGACAAAATGGCAATCCAAAATTATAAGACTCTTTGGAAAGGACCCAAAGGTCCAGTCTGGAGATCTAAGGGAGTACGGGTCTAGTGCAACTATAATAGGATGTGATGTGGACCTCCTAGCACTGAATCTATGGCCAAAAATGAAAAAAAGGAGATTTGTTGAAACTCCTAAGCGTTTGCAAGGCATGGGGAGAATGCATTGCAAAACAATATTTTCCTCCTGAACTCGCATTGAAATATCACAGGTCCATAGTATGTGAAAGCAGTTTGGATGTTTTCAATAGAAAGTATAGGGTAGTCCAAGTGGACGAGAATGTGAGTTTAAAAAAACTCATACAGTACAAATGTACATGTCTCTTGTGGCAAGAACACTTATCAGAAAGAGGCATCCCTATGTTCTTGGATGAGGATTACTCAGATGATGATGACCCTGATGTTGATGAACATGAGGAGCCACAAATCACCATCAGTTTCGCCCATCTTCGCACTTGATAGATCAAGTAGCATGGCAGATGCTTAGTAATCCTAATGATAGTACGTAGTAGTTTAGATTTTCCTTAGTGAACTATGTATTTATCTTTAATTCCGTTGATAAATGTCTTTCATAATTTACTTCATTAATGAAATAAATTTTATCTTGTCAGTTTTTAATATATCCCCAGACCATTAAAAACTATGGGCTTGATTGTTATTCATAAAATGAATAATGAACCCAAGCAAGTAATTTTAGGCCCAAATGCCTAAAAAGTGGTATATTAATTTTAAGACTTATCAGCAAATTGATAGCCTTAAAATAAATAATAATCAGCAAAAAGTCCATAAACTTCTCGAAAAAAGGAGTCAAAGTACTCAATTACTCACTGATCCTAGAAGTTATTACGAAAGTAACCGTTGAACAAATGAACTGGATATTTAAAGGGATATGCCCATAGCATCCCATAATCACATTTTCATTTCGAAAAATCAAAATGAGCAACGAAGCATATGCAAACTTGGCAGCCGAGTTTGATGATGATTGTTTTAATCATCGCTTCGCCCTCAACAACATAGAAGAAGATAAAGAATCCTTCATCACAAATGAGAGGGCCAGATGGGCAGCGCTGAACCTGTAATGGGGCCAAAAGATCCTGGGCTGGAAGAATCAAGCGCTACAAAGGTCGGTACAAATATCGATCTCTTGTCTACCCACATATGGCCCAAATCGGATGGGAAATCACAAGACAAACTGCTAACAATTTGTAAGAAGTGGGGCCCAGGTTTCCACTATCTTAATTTCCCAAGGCCTCAAAGGATGAATCGGGTCCACGCCAAGAACCTAATTCTCTCTTGCACTCAGAGCTCCCTCAAAATGGTGCGGATAGAAGAAGGTCAAGACGAAAGTCAGGGGAGGATGGTACATTTTAAGTGCGTCTGCAGATTGTAGCAGCTATTGGCCCAAGAATATTTCCTTCATTGGATGTACATTGCATTGATCAATAGGAGATACGCCTGGGATAACAACTACCACAGGACTATCTTTAAGGCAAGGTTCAACAACTCCCCTGAAGAGGACTACTACTTTGCAGTTATCAGGAGTAGTGCAGGACGCGAGTTAGAAGTCGACGAATATAACGCTATGGTAGAGACAGTGTGTAGGAATCACTTCCAAATGTTGTCTCTAGATCCAAGTGTTTTCGATTAAAATGTCATTAATGACTCTATCTTCATAAAGATAAGTCATAGGACAAATGTAATCAAGTTACCCCAAATGGTAACTTCATATATAATACATTTGTTTTATTATTATTCAATTGCTTTAATATAAGTCTTGTTTCATCAATTTGAAGTAAAACGACTATTTGTGCATTTAACTGACTATTTTCCCTAAAAAACTGTCTATTACCTTCCATAAAATAAGGCAGTTAGGAAATAATTATTGGAAGGTTGAAACATTTAAACCTCTATATATATGTGTAATCTCTAAAAAGATTCTAAAGATCAAAGATGGATTACACATATCTTCCCATGTTTCACCAATCTGCTCCGGAAAATATGTCATATCCATCAAAATGCCCAAACCATCACAAGGCATTGAATGTCATATCTAGGGATAAGGATGAATTTAGTAAGAACGAATCCACTAAATGGATTTCTTCTATTCAAAAATATATTGGAGATAATCTTGTCATACAACAAGATCCGAAAATTAAAAGAGAATCTAAGGCCTTCCAAATAGGATCCAATTTAGATCTCGTACAAGAATTGATATTTCCTAAACTCGAAAGGAATGATCAGGTTACATCCCTTCTGGTTTGCAAATCATGGGGCAAAGTCATTACAGAAGAGATATGGAAACCTAACGTACCTTGGAGATATCTAAAAAAGCTCTTTGTCAAAGGAACTACAAGGAAAGTAAAAGTCTATAGACTGGTGGATGGGTCATCATCAAGAGATGTGGTACAATACAAATGTGCGTGTCAGATTTGGTATGATTTCATGGCCTATGATGTAAGTCCTTGTTGGTTATCACCAAATAATCATACAAGTGCACATCTTGAAGAAAATTTCTTAATGGATTTCACAATGGCTAGAAAGCAAGGTGAAGGAATACATGAAAGATTATTCTTTTCGACTAAATTTAGCCATCCTAAAAGAATGTTCATTGACCACCTTAGAACAATGGAAGAAGTCACATTCAGAATACAACTAGATGATATTGGCTATAACCATTGAAAGTCCTTCTCTACTCATAATTTGTGGGTGCTGAGTACATCACTCCACAAATCGGGGGGGGCAATTTGTTACCACCATTTTTATATGTCCAATAGCATTTATTGTGGTACATTGTATTAGACCTCAAAAGGTTTAATTGCATCTTAATATGAAGGCCCAACAAGACTATAAAGCCCATTAGACGCAGTCAACATAAGTCAAAGTCAATAGAAGAATACCATCAATACCATCAGGAGATGAAAGTCAAGAATAGTAAAAGGACGGGCGGTTAAAGAACAATCATAAGGCGGATCCACATAAGGAAGAACGTGCAAGGCTGCAGTTATTCAGCGCCAGAAGACGGTTGAGATTTGAACCAAATACGATTCAAATGTTTTCCCTCCAAGCAAGCACGGAAGTTACATACCACGTTTCTTTATAAATAGAGGAATGATCATCAAGCAAACAACGAACAAACACACATTAAATTGCATTACTTCTTTTCTTAGCGTAGCCTAGCCTTAGCTTAGCCAACCCCCTTATGGGGTTATAGTTTAGTTCCTTAGACGTAGAACATGCTCTGGCGACGAGGTCTCTAATTCTCCAATTGAAGCAAGGAACCATGGAGGTAACAGCCTTCGTGTCTTCCCTTTAGTTGTCCAGCCTGGCTTATCCTTCTATGTGTTGTAAAATCTTTCTCGAAGTTTGTGGCATGTATTGGAATGTCGTGCTTTAATTAATAGATTAATTATTGTTTGCTCTATTTATTGCATTTCGCCTGAATTTATTAGGCGTTGTAGTTTAATCCTTAATTAAATTGCAACAAAGTACGTTAGCAAGGTTTTATCTAATTAAAACCGGAAACCCCCAGGAGCTAAGTCTCCCAAGACATTCAGTATCAAACTATTGGGTGTGCAGTGACTTGTTTGCAAAGTCAACCAACTGATTTTGCACCAACAATACCAGAACAAGCGTGACATAAAGGTCACGGACTCAAATCTCATCCACCCCTCACTAGCAGTTTAACCTTTTGATTGAGTGAATCTTCTAATAGACTATGTGAGATATTGATCTTTGATTCTCATTCAACCGTTGGAACTTTCAACTTTCTCGTAATTTTGTCTTAAACAAGGAAACAAAAACTTTCTTGCAATAATAAAGACAGAAGAAAAAACGAAACAGATGGGAAGCCCTCCCCTTCGACCCTTCCCTTTGTAGTAGTTATTTTAAAAGTATTTCCTTAGCTGTTCTGCTTAAATTATTTTGGAAAAATTGACAATAGAGGTCTGAACTTTGGGTGATAATTTTTAAAAGGTCTGAACTATTGATTAACCTGTGTAGGTCCCAACTTTAGGGGGTCTTAACTTTTAGCGGGCCTTAGTGACTTGAAACTGGCTTAATAAGTCATCACTTGTAAAACTTGGGTCACACAAGAAGGGTTAATTGAGGGAGGGATGTAGGAACTAAGTGAGATTTTAAAAAAAATCTTCAGTTTTAAGTCGCCGAGGCCCGCTAAAAGTTAAGAACCCATAAAGTTGGGACCTACACAGGTTAATCAATAGTTCAGACCTTTTAAAAATTATCACCCAAAGTTGAGACCCAAATTTTTCCAATTATTTTTTGCAAGATAACCTGATAGAAATTAAAAACTGGCTTTATATACACTTGTTTTATGAATTATCTTATTTAAGTTTCGTTATTTAAAGCTTATAAAAGGTTGGATTAATGTGCTCTGAAGTTTCAAGTGGAAGCTTCCTTGTAAAATTACAAAAGTACAATACATCTGATCTGAGAACGCCCTCATTCTCTCAATACAATAGTCAAGAATCTTTGCTCTGGATAATATTGCTTTATAAAGTTCCTGGAAAAGAACAAAGTTTTCTTTTCCTTTTTGTACAAGATAATCTTAAATTTCCGTTAATGTACTGCAAAATTTCTTACATCTCAATTATTGAGCGATCAACTCCCAAGTCCCAACCATGGGTTCAGGGTTCAATTTTCATCACTCCAAATTACATTATTTTGGCAGTTTTTTTATGGATAAAAATTCTAAATTATCAGCCTAAATGACTATCATTTTCTAAAAAGTCAGAATTCCTTTGTTTTTCCTTAGTTTCTATCTTGTGGGATCAAACTCCCACTAGAGACACTTTGGAGGTGAGACTCCCTTACCATCCCCCACTCCCAAAGGGTCTTACCTATATAGCTGGACCGGATTAACCTGTACTTCTCTTTACCAATCTAAAAAAAAGTGATATCTCATACACCTTCCTTGTGGAAGGTCTCATATTCAATCCCAAGCAAGAACATATTGTTTGTTCTTGGAAGATTTACAGTTGGGAGGGAAGGGGTGGGGTTCGGCACTTTGGCTTCATATGGACTAGGAGTCACCCAGGGAAAGAAAAAAAAAAGACAAGTGTTATTTTTAAAGTGAAGTTCCTAATATACATGACCAAAAAAAACAAAGAAAAGAAAAAAAATCCAGATACAAAGGGTTTTTATTAGCTGTTTTTTTCTCTCTCAAATTTATATATTTTTAGATTTTGTTTGTTATTATGAGAGAACGTCCCAAGTGAAATCGAGCAAAAAAAAAGCATACAAAATTAAATATATGATCACAACACCACTTTTTTGTTAAATAAAGCTGCTAATGGATAAGAAACTAAAAGTAAAGATACTAACATTTGCGAGATTTTTGTCAATGTTTTCCAACTTATAGTTTTGAGAAAATACTTCTCTGATGCTCAATTCGCCAAACAAATATTAATGGAAAACCGCATAGAAAATGTAGCACTACATGACTACTCCAAAACTTAAAGCCAATTTGTTGGCATCCGCACATAGATAAAGACAATATTTATGGCGAAAAACTCGGTCAAAAAAAAAAAAAGTAACATAAACCTTGGGAGAACTTGAAGTATATAGTGTATGGTTAGTAAGTCGGTTCATGAAACTGAGATGTTCCGACTTCGAAGCAAGGCTTCCTGTAAATATTAATTTGGCTTAAAATTATGATGTTGTCTCCACTTCTCTATTTGAGCTAAGTTCTCCACTGGTTGGTCTGCAAAATGCAACACAATGAACAAAGTCATCTATCACTAGTAAGCATCGCGATAGAGCTATGTACTAACAGGTTTATGTCTTGAAACATATAGTAAGAAGGTAGGTTTGAATGAAGATTGATAATATGAATCATGAATAAAGAAGGAAACTGTGAAACTTTTTTGTAAAAAAGTTTGTCCCCGATAAAAATGCTGCATATTACAAAAAGAAACCACCTGAAGTTGTGGAAAAAAAAAAACCAAATCTGACCTGAACAGAACCCAAAGTCCCAAACAACCCAAGTTTGACCTAATTTGACCTATTTATCATGTATATTAAGTTACACATCATTTATGCTATAGTTTAAGCACAACTCAAAATCAACGTTTCGA
Organism: Beta corolliflora; assembly: GCA_947648045.1. Classification (NCBI taxonomy): domain Eukaryota; kingdom Viridiplantae; phylum Streptophyta; class Magnoliopsida; order Caryophyllales; family Amaranthaceae; genus Beta; species Beta corolliflora. Next base: position 2,000,673 of record CANSZD010000274.1, read on the forward strand.
CCCAAATTGCCAAAAAAGGAATACTAAGAGATTATGTCTCAAAACACGCATACAATTAGAGACTTCAAATTACATGAGATGCAAGGAACAGTGAAGGATAGAACAAGAAAGTAGAGGGACAGATTTAATATACTTGTGGCTTGGAGGATGCATATGATATAGGAATTGAGCCAAATGAAGAATACTTACAACCCACTCAAGACTTTTATGCAATCATAGAAGAACCACTGCAAGGTTACTACTGGTCCAACTAGTATGATCCTTATGGGAAGACTTCTCGTGAATAAGTTTACAAGTCCAATTTTCTTTACAGCCTGCAATTCATAGGAAAAAAAGTTAACCTTATGTGAACCAAAGCAAACACATATGCCATTTGAACTCAAAATAGGAAAACATGTCTCACCAACTTAATGGTGTCGGCTTTCCTGTTGTACAACGAAGTGACAATATTATCAGCTGGATTCGATACAAGACTACCAATTGCTCCAGCTGTATATCCTGCTATACATGTTATACTGAGTTGCCTAGCTTTGGAACAATCTTCTTTTCTCCTTTTGAGGACATTAGAGTACATGAAATCCACAGTATGCTCAAATGTTGAGAACATCACCATGGAGACTGCAATAAAAATATCAAGGTACTTAATTCAGGGAGAAAGGATCATAATCGAAGTAAACACTTTGTAACTCTCTCCTTTCTCAAATAAACTTTTTGTATTCTATTTTAGGCAGTCCACAAATAAACTTTCTGTCATTTCAAATCTGAGATTTTACCCCCCAGCAACACATGTAATGTAGACCCCTCTAGTAACACACACACACACACACGCACACGCGCGCGCACACACACACACACACTCTCTCTCTCTCTCTCTCTCTCTCTCTCACACACACACACACACACACACACACATACTCTTTCTCTCCATATTCCATGTACTGTGGGTCCTTCCATAGTTCAACTAACATTCTTTCTCAATCAATTCTTTCCTTATTACTTTACACTATCTACTAAAAAGCCTCGCTCTCATACAAAAAATTATAAGAATGCATGAATTATTTGAGGAAGGAGGAAGTAGGTAAGAAACTAGGGCTTGTACAAAGAGAACGGGAAGAATACTTGAGCAGAAAGGTAAACCACAAAGTTTACACGTCAGCAACTTGCCGAAGACATCATCGTTATAATTACAGTGTGAAAGTCTACTTCAGCTGATTTCTAGATACCTCAATGACACAATGCGAATGATCATTAGAGGCGAGATCCCTAGGTTAGGACAGGAGTGACTAAAATACTTTAAAATGCAGAATTTACATGGAAGGTTTCGACCCCACAGCGGAACAAGCCCTCTGTAAAAACTGCAAATCAAGATGAAGATAATAACAATCAATAGAAGATAAATTCACACAAACAATTTATTCGGTAGTAAGGTTGTTAGATTGTTACCCATAGATGCCTTCTGATGCATATAGCTTGGGAAATCCATCGAGCAACCCTTTGCCAAAAGTTGGCTGTGCTTGCACCCGGACTTTGATAGCTTCAAAAGGGCAGAGTACAACGTTGGCAATCACTTCGGCAGAGGCACTACTAGCAAAGAAAACAAGACTCCTGTTGCCATCTCCGAGCACATTTGAATACATGTTCTTGAAGTATTCATATAGACCAAACCTACAACCACCTTGCATTCCATAACCAATGAATTTTGTCGCCCATCCTCTCCAAAGCACTGAGGGCCCTTGTTCTCTTAGTAAAGTAGATAGACATGATGTAATGCTGTAGTACTTGACTGGATTTACCTATGAACAAAACCAAGTTTACAGATCAACATATGTCGATGGCTGCTTTATTAATAGCTTCTTGACAGGAAACTGAGGACCATAGTTTACATGTCTACATCACCAAAAGACACCTCCTAGTTGAGGCATATACCTTGAAATATGGATGACAAAGGAGTCGGGATATCTTTGTTTCATGAATATGGTCCAGTTAATAAACAAAACAATTACACACACACCAGGCTAAACTGGCCCCAACTGAAAAAGGCAGCTACATGAGTAACTCGGTTTAGACCCGAAACAACATTGACTCGCCCCAAAATGACTTGCCTAGAGAGATAATATAGATTTTCCATGATTCACGCGATTATAACACCACCATACCCAATCCTAGAGAGAACCACTCATCACTTGAATATGACCCAATCCGAATTGACTCAAACTAAACCCAATCTAAACAACCAATTTGCCACTTCAAGATTTTGAGCACGAAGGTTGGGTTTTAAACCTTTCTTAGGCCGAGTCGTACCCTCGAAAGTTGAACAGAAGTACCACAATTAAGGCCAATGGAGGTTCCATACTTCCATCTTAAAAACTAGTAATTAGCAAGACAGAGTAGCTCACAAGGCATTTACATTGGATTCTCTTCTCCTAATCTCCTCCATTATGAGATTCTCAACTTTAATTAAAGAGGCATAACCTCCCAACAATTACAGGGAACTCCTTAAAATCTTTGGAGGAACTTTCACTATATTCATTGACAGATAAACCAACAGAACAACAATACAAAGCAAAGATTCAACCTTTATTACTAGAATCAAAATGTATTAGTAGTAGAACTAAAATCTAGCTCCTATTTTTGCAACAAACAAGAGAAAAACAGACAATAAATCCAAGGAAATACCCAGCAAAATAAGTATAATCACTAGTAATATAAAACAAATGAAATTAATTGGATTAAGAGTGAACCTGCATATTGACTTTGAGAACATCAAGAGGGGTGACGAAAACATGGGTAGTTCCAGCACTGACTATTCCTCCCACAGTGCATAACCCAAAATACGCTCCTCCTTTTTCTTCCATTGTTTTGCCTACTTCTTTTGCTCGATCCCAGAAATTCATTCTCTCTCTTCTCTTCTTCCCTCTATAATGTTACGTTTTTATTTTTCACCATCTTTGGGTTCGGACTTCGGAGGTTTTGCAACAACTGTGAGTTTATTCCGTCAATTAGCAATATTTAGAGGTCATCATGGGCCGGACCAAGCCTCAAAAAAATTGTCCGTTAGTCGGGTCGGGCCAAAATTCGGGTCAAAATTTTATGCCCAAAATCCGCTATTTTGGACCAAAATCTGGCCGGGCAAAAAAATAGACTAAAAATCATTTTTGGCTTGCCCAAAGCCCGTCTCAAAAAAAATCGGGTCGGTCCCGGGCCCGACCACGGGCCAAAAAATTCTGCCCAAACCCGCCCCATATCCGGGCCTGGCCGGGCCCACGGGCTGGGTTTTTTTATCAGCTCTAGCAATATTGCTACGAATTAGCTTATACAGTAATAAGATTTGGCAAAAGTTGATACGACCTAAAATTGACCCGTTGATTAACTCAGTAAACTCAAGTTTAAACAAAGATCCGAGAAATAAACAGGTAAATTTTAGGGTTTGTTCGTTATCGTTTTTGTTTCCATTTTTCAGTTTTTTTCGAAAACCAAAAACAAAAATATGGAAACCAGAAAAATGTAGTTTTCAGTTTTCTGTTGTCAGTTTTCGAAATTGTAATGTTTAGTATAAGTATGACTAATTTTGAGATTACTATACTTCTTATATTAGGGGTTTTCATTTCGGATAATCTTCGGATCGGGAAAAATGCGATCCGGGTCCGATCCGAAAAAGCCGGATATTCGAAATTTCGGATCGGATATCATAAAACAAAAAAATTGGATTTTTCAAGGGAAAAGTTCATAAAAGAAGTTTCGGACCGGATCAGATTATCGGATATCCGATCTTGAAAACGAGCATCTTCGGATATTTGGGATCGAATATCCGACAAAATCCGAAAATTTCCAATATATCGGAAACACGAAAATGAAAATTTCTGATCCGTATCCGATCCGAAATATCCAAAAACTAAAAAATCAGATCGGATATCTGATTTCCCAGTTTGGGTCGACCGGATCACGGATAGGATCGGCCAGATCGGATATTTATGAACACCCTTACCTTATATCATATAACTTTTATATTCATAAAACCAAAAATTGGAAACTGATAGTAACGTCGAACAGGCCCTTAAGTTTTAACAAAGAGTATTGTCAGAAATCCAGAAACAAGCAAACTCGAATAGCTCAAAGAAAGTCGATCAAACTGGACCCAACTGATCGTTTATAATTGAACTTTGAATTATTGATTTTAAACTTGGGAAAAGAAATAAAGGTTGTATTTTGTTATTGTACCTAATGTTTAATGTTATGTTTGTAAGATGATTTTTAATTAGGATGAATTTTTATTTTGGTATTCAAATTGTCGATTACGTTAAATAGAATTCAGCCAATCAAAGTAGTAGTTAGAAATATGAGTTATTATGGTCAGATTTTTATGACTCATAGAGGTAATGAGGCGACCTCTTTCTTTTATTAATTATCCTCTTCTCATGTTTTGTTTTCTTCGAGCATCCATAAGAATATTGTAGGCTGATCCTATTTTTGGGGCCAGACATAGGGTTTCTCTCCTTATAAAGAAAGAGGAGTATGATGTAAAGAGCTGATACAATAACTCATGCTCTTACTGAGATTAATTATTAAAGACTCGTGACCCGTTCGGTCGACCCATAACCATATAATATGGGTCGACATATATAACAGAGTTTTGGACCCAAAATCAAAATTGATGTGGACCCACAATATGCCCAATCCGACTAACCATTGCCGTGTTTGGTAAATGGCTTTTTCATTGGCTTTTGGCTTTTGGCTTTTTAATTTGGTCAAACAGCCAAAAAAAGTGTTTGGTTATTGGCTTTTTGGTTGGCTGAAAAGCTGGCTTTTAAGCCAAAATGAAAAAGCTGCCTGGAGCAGCTTTTTGGATTGGCTTTTGGCTTGTTGGCCCACAAACTCTCTAATAAACGTGCCAATGACCACAATTAATTTTGCCAAACACTTTTTGCAAACAGTGGCTTAAACGTACCAACTTAAAAAGCCAATACATACAGCCAATGCTTCCAGCCAGTCAAACAAGCCAACTAAACCAGCCAAAAGCCAACAGCCAACAGCCGATTGCCAAACAGCCCCTTATCATATTCAACCAATATGTTCGTGCCATGTGCATATAATCTCTTCAAATTTAAAACTAGCTTTCAGACCCGTGCAATTTGCACACGATTTTTTTTATATAAATTCAAGATTTTATGATATTCTTCCTAAAATCATGATGTAAATATTTAACTCGTAGATTTATAAAAGTGTTTATATAGAAGTTAAGAATATACTCCCTCCGTTTCTTTTTAATCTACACACTGTTGGGTTTTCTATTCTTGGTAACATGTCCATCTACTTTGTCGTCTTTTTCCACCCATGTCATCCACTTTTTAATTTCTCCCTCATACTTTTGTACTTTCTCCTTGGTTTTCCCCCAAAATTGAGTAAATTAAAAAGAGATAGAGGGAGTAAAACCTAAATCTATATAAGTTTGAGAAATTAAATTATTTTGTTATTTATTTATAAAGAACACTACATGTACAACCTTCCTAGAGCATGGGCGCTCGTCTACAAAAAACCAGTCAATTGAATGATAACTTACTTCTTTAGAGAATAAGTGAGTCAATTCTCTAAAGTTACTTTCTTTTCTTCTTTAGGGTCTTAAATGCACAATATGCACCTGTTTGATCATCGGTTTTTTGTAATTATACCTAATAAATGGATCCGGATATATCTTATACGATATTTTTACACATATGGAATATTAAGATAAAATTATTTAAAAATCTAAATTTGACCTTGAAACAAAAGTGTATTGACTTTTAGAGAAGGAAAAAATATTTCTTGTATGTTACCATTAATGTGATTTTCTAATGCCTAATGTTAGAACAATTTTAGCTAAATTTCAAAACTAATAGCTCGTGCTCTAAAAAATTCAAGTCATCCAATTGTTTATAATACCTAGTTGTTGCACCACGCGCGTAAAAATAGTGTAATTGTGATATTCGTAATTTGTTGGTTGTAATAAGCACGATGTCATTTTTGCAATTGGTTTCTAATGGGTGGTAAGTAGATTTTTTGTCCATATTGCATTAGGCAAACCATGTAGGGTAAGCGATTGTACTAAAACTGGTTACACGTCCATAAAACTGTGGAAAGAAATACATGGTATTGATTGTTTAAAGTACAATTAGGACGCCTCATCTACTAATACCCGGTAGTAATAAAATGTGGAACTTGTAAATTCGGAGGGTTCCATCATGTTTTTGAAGTATTTGGGAAGTAGTGCCTTGGCTTTTCATCGTAAGATGTTTATAACGTCCCGACGTAGCACTCTATTTCTGGAAAATAACGCACTTGGTGTCACTTGGATCAACAAAGTAGTTGTCTTCAATTCATGGAAGATCCTGGCAAATTCCTAGGCAGAGAGTGCAAATACACAAGGACTAAGAATCAATTGTGCATTTGAATTTAGTATTATCATATATGTAAAGTGAGGCAAGGTTTAAACTTTAGAAATGCTTACATTGGCGCATGATTGGTAACTTGCTTCGGTAGGGGTGTTGAAAAGGACTTCACATAGTTCGTTAGAGGTTGTTAGAAACATTGTGCCAGTAGCATTGCACGCTCTGATATGAAATCGGTGTCTAGAAAGAAATGGTCGGAATCATTGTCACTTTGTGTTTTAAAAAACTACGATTAGATATGTAAGGATTTGCATACCTTGGCACACATGTACTTTCTCTGAAACAGTTTGAACACCTATTTTGGGATATTCGTTGTGGCTGAATTATGCGGTTGGCAAACCGCCGAATATCAACTCAGGCCATGAGATATCCCTTAAACTCGCCTAAAATTTATGCGTTTTTTTACACCTTTAAGATGCTAGCAGTACCGGTAGATTTGAAAACTTTTACGACACGGGCATTATGAAACGGTGCGGCCTTGTTTTGACACCATAATTTAACTAAATCAAAAGTTACACTCACCTCATTTTGTAATAAGTAGCATTAAACAAAATTTGGAATTCTATAAAAATTATTCAAAGGAAAACAAACAATACCCAAATCATGGAAAATTTGTACATTGGCACTTATTAGTTGATTGGTTGATCTAAAAAAATTCCATCTTGAACCACTTCTTCAACAACTTGCAAAAACAATTCCAAGCAACAATATCCAACTTCTACAATTATTACAAGCAAGTATATTCTACACTAATAAAAGCAATAAAGCCTGATTCTTAATTGCCATCTGCCAAGCTATAATCATAGACTAATATTGTTGATTATCAACTCCTTCCCAGTATGGTCAAGACTCAAATCTTCTATTCACCCTGAAAATGCAATGTATATATGTATTAGATAATGGCACTCCACACTATATTACAATATAACAGCTCAATTTTTTTTGTCCGATTTTTTTAAAACAAGGACTAATTACTTAATTAACCCTATTCAGAATTAATCAAGGTCTAGCTCTTAACCAACCTCACGTAGAATTAGTCCGAACTATTGACATTGGCTTACCTCCCAAGAATCATTTTTCGATCAATTAAAATTTGTAACAAAACCCCGACCCCTAACTTTGTCTAACTGTACACCTCAACTTTTTCATTCGCTTTCCTTCCACCTTCTCCTCCTTCCCTATCTTTTTTTTCTACTTTAGTTCTACACATTTTAGGAAAGCCAAACTCTTTTTGTTCCTTTTGTTTCCCACTATCATCTTTAACTCAATTCCTAATTTTGTGCTTCCTCCTCCCCTAATATAGGATGTAGGATAATGTATTAAATTGAATAAATATTTGTTTTGAGGAGCAACTCTCTCGTTTGAATTCCAATCATTCTCACCACCTTCTTTTAATTCTCCTATTACACCTCTAACCTCTTCACTCTTTTTTGTATCGATCAACATGACTTATTAGCAGCAACATGTAAGTTCTCAACGGATCCAATAATATAATTGTAGTGGACAATAGGCATATAGCTCAAGAGAAGAGTTTTGAGAGTTTGAAACATAAGACCTAAGAAGCAAGAGCGGAACCTGGAATTTCGAATACGAATTCACATATGTAAGATCCAATTTATAAACTAACTAAACAAAATTAAATCACATAAAGAAAGAGGAAAAACATGACACAACCCAAACGCCAAACGCTAGAGATGTGCAAACAATTTCATGCCATTACGTTTGCAAAGTCGTACCACAGACTGCAACAATAGAGCTTCCTTTAAGCATAACCTATGACCCTAACTTATGTCACTATCATGATGTTATTGGTGTGTCACTTTCCATTAAGACTTTTTAGGCCCTTAAGTCTGAATCAAGGCCTTTCAAAGGCTATAATAGAAGGGTAGAACTTATGTTAAGAGAAATGAAGCTATATAAAATTTCATGATAAAGTCTTCGGATCCGGCATAAACTTACCGGCTTCTATGGCATTCCTCGGAGCAAGGAAGTTTGGCTGCGCAAAACCAAGGGAAATGGAAAAATAATAAACTTTAGAAAACACCCAACTAAGTGAATTAAAAGAAACACAATAAAAATCTTTATCAATGTAAATTCAAAAGGGAAACTCAATCGACCTGCAAAAATCTTTTTCATGGCCAGAGCAAGACTGTATAACACGCGGTACAACATATGTAGGATCTGAAATCAAAGTCAAAAGAAGCAAATTTTCAAGACTATAATGAACACGATAAAACTCAACTATCTTTGCTTTCTTAAATATGGAATGTAAAAATTTACCTTAAGTAATGCGGCTATATAATATAGAGATAAGAGCAGTTGCAATGACTACTATAAATGACTCGCACAAATGGTACATATATAACGGTTCAAAAAAGGACATTACATCTATAACGAAATAGGCCGGGATAAGAGGTTAATTGTAACACCCCGATAATTCTCTCTTTTCGTAAATACCTTTATAATATAAAACTTAGAGAATTACCCAAGTATTATCGCCCGTGTGATAACGTATCGGCTTATTCGGAATTTTGCGGCGGAAAACATATATCTAAAGTTTAAACTTTATTATAAATCAGTAAATAAGTAAGTACCGTAAAAACAAACATTCTAAATAAGTCTACTCAATTAATCTTAACAAAGTACGTTCCTACTAACGCAGAAATAAAATATACTAGATTACACATCCTCTCCACTCCCAGGTTCCCAATGATTCATCATCTGCAAACCTGTAAAGTCAATGCTTTAAAGAATCTGCTCACCAAAATAGGTCATCACGGGATCAATAAGGCAAAGCCATGATCACAATCACAAACAAAGCACGTAATCGGCAAAGCCGAGTACTACATACTAATACATAAGCATTCCTAGCAGGATACTAAATAAATAACATGCAGGAATAAATAATAATATAATCATATAACATTCTGCAGACAACTTTAACTGAACTAAACTCTAAACATCTTTCTATTACTCAAATGGAATAGTTATTGGACCTGAGTTGTCTTATCTACTAATGCCTTCATTAAGAAGACGAAATACGGGAGCTACCACGTATTCCAGAAATGACCTGCGATATCGAGGAACCTTTGCTAACTGAAAAAGGGATGGTGATCAATCCATCTCCTGTAAAAAGCCATGGCTCGCTCACCATGTACCCAAACTCCTAATGTCCAACTCTAGACGTGCACCAGTCTAAAGTCTATAACTATCCTCGTTACACTTTACGTTCTTTACAAGTTATTACTTGTTATGACACACATACAAGCAACACAGAAATACAAGTCAAACATTCACAACTGAACTTCTTTTATCTTAGGATTTAATAAGTGATCACAACTTACAACCCAAGACTTACTTTCTTTTAATCTCAACTTTCTTATTTGTTGAACCTAGCCAACAATCAAACTTACCTTTAAAAGGCATACTTATCAACTTGCCAAATAAGGCCCACATTCCTCATAAAGTAGTGAAAATAATACTTGTAAGGGAACACATGAATAACATGAATCAATCTTAATAACATATTAATTCCCCTATGTGAATTAATAAATAAAGTTCTCATCTACATGCTTGCATCAATAAATCCACACAAACATGCAATTCTTTACTCATAATAAATCTCATAATCAACATGCTTGCTCACAGGCATACAAACATGTAGAAATCAATCATACTAGAAATCACATATGAACTTATGAAGTTCCTATACATGATACTAACACTTTTTCCTCCTTAGATCATGATACTAATCACATAGCACACAAGTATGTACGCATCTTGTGTAAACTAGTCGGCAGGCCACTTTTAACTCTTTAAAAGTCTCCTATAGAATATTCTCCGCCTAGAAATCAATATAAACTAAAATCAATACTCTTAAATAAAAATACAGCAACTTTAGAATATTTAAAATCCCCTTTAAACATATTCAAAAGTTGATTTTACTATCAAAACTTCAATTACTTTTAATTCCTAGCATAGTACTACCATACTAGTAATTAAAATTCTTAAAACTCCCTAAATAAAATCTTTTCTGAAATTCCAGCAACTAATAAAATCATAAAACCCTCTTTAAACATATGCAAACATGTTTAAACTCATAATCTAAACCAATCTCATAGTATACAACATGCTACTATGGTTTTCTAATAATTAACACCCTAAAAATCCATGCTTTAATGGTTAAAACTTCAATCTAACAATAATAAACAAATCTGAATTTTTATTCTTATAATATATAATATATATGAATCAAGATTATTTATTGAAACAGTAAATTAAAATCAATAATCATGATTAACATTAAAATAAAGCATAAAAACATAGTCTTTAATGGAAACTTGAGGAAGAAGAAAAGAAATTAACCAACGAAGCAAAGAACCAAGAAAAGGAATGAAAGTGCCGGAAATCAACAGGCCACGCAGCAGCCCTTGCTCGCCAAAACTGAGGGTTTTGAAGGTTTTGTGACGTTTCTTGACGAAGAAGAAAGCGTTACTTGAAGAAGAAGAAAGAAAATTGGAGAAGAAGAAAGAACGTGAAAGAGAAATAGGGCGCCGGTTTCTAGGTGAGGGAGGAGAGAGAAAATTGTGTGGTAAAATAATTGGGTTTAATTATTTATAAGTAGGTTTTTCTTTTGAGCTTAGGAAAAGGAGTTTGAGTTTGAATAGAGTTTGATGATGATTGATGAATTAGAACTCCTAACATCAATATAAATCCTTTTTCCTAATCCACTTAGAATTTGGGTTCCTCAAGACCATTTAAACTTCTTTTCCAAATCCAATTAGTATTTCAAACATTTTTCAAAGCATGCCTAACAAAACATTTTAACTTCCTTAAAATAATTTCTTTGACTTTCAAAATAGTCAACCTTCTTTAATTAATCAAATCCTTTAAAACTAAAATATAAATATATAAATGCTAAAATATATTTATAAAATCCTTTAAAATTATGGTACATTAATTATCAGGATCGTCATTCTGTGAACATCAGTCCAGGTCACTGTTCGACACGAATATACCACCAAGAGCACCCAACCATCCACCTTGGGAACTAAGACCATGTATTTAAAACTCTATGCTACTGTAAAGTTAATTCTATTACATTGAGACTAAATGAAAGTCTTTAATTTCAAGCTCAAAAACAAATCTGTTTGAATGTTTTTCCAGCTAATAGTTAGCAAACTATCACACTAAATTGTCATTTCACATTAGATACTACACAACCTGATATCACACGATTACCTCAAGGCTTAATGTTTTTTTCAGGCCATACTATACTGTTTACACAGAAAGATGAAATCATGCAACGATTCAAATCAAGCGTTCGTAAGATGGAGGGTTCAAAAAATGACCCAAAACCAAATCATTTACATCCGACATTGCATGAGACATATAACAAAGTTTCAAATATTCAGATCATCTAAGTGAAGGACTGAGAGGGAGCAAGATGGGGAAAACTTCATAGTAACGGCAAAAGAGGAGAGAGAAATAACGCAAAAGACACAAAAAGAGGAAGAGAGAACAAGAGAATCTCCAAGGCTGAGATGAGGTTGTAGATGAAGAGCTCAGATTGGCCATTCCTTATCTACAGTAAATTTCAACCTTTTATCACCCATTTCGCTATTGTAATGAATAATTAAAACAAAGTAAATGGTCCACCAAACTGAAGCAATTGATTGTAGCTTAAAGCAAACTATGAAGGATGTGTCATAAATACAAAAATCTACGTCAAGCCAAATGAGTGATGATTAATGACCATTGTAGTGAATGGTCACTTCAATAACCATGACGACATGCAGTGCACCTATGGAGGGGACACTTCTAAGAACCTTGCACATGAATTAAGAGGGTATCTCAATATTCTCAACATTTGTGTGCTAATGATTCTTGTTGTTTCCTCATGCTATAACAAAAATCCGGAATGTAACAACAATCTTCTATAGCAACAAACAAAAATCATGCTATAACAATTCATGTGCAAGGATGAGGGGTGAGTAAAGACTATTTTCTTCACATTTGTGTGTGTTTTATTTTTGTTTGTTTTCTAAGAACCTTGCACAATAATCTAGGTCAAGCCAAATGAGTGATGATTAATGACCTTTTTGTTTTCTTCACACATCTAAGAGGATGAGGGGTGAGTAAAAATCTGGAGTTGAGAGGGTATCTCAACAAGTATGACAAATAGTATTAAAAAATACCAACAGAAATTTATCATAGTAGAATCAAAACAAAACCCTCAATGTATATTTGTCAGAGAAAAGAATAGGTGGACATTCCAGCATCATAATTCAACTAATTTTCAATGAGATCTAGTAAATGCATACATATCAACCTTTAGATCTTTGTATTCAGCTATGTAGCATGTGTACTTCTACTTGGTCACGCACTCGTACCCGTACCCGATACATATCATGTATGGGTACGCGTACCAATTCCTAAAATTTCGAAATCTCGTCGTTTTCCATCTTCGTACCCGAATCCGAACTCGTATCTGTCTCTGCGCAACCTAGGTATTCAGTAGTTCAATAACTCTATCTATTAGATATATACCCATTTTCCCCTTTACTACCAATAGTACCTTAGCCCAGCCACACCTACCTGTTGGAGGTTCATATTATTTATTTGTTAATGGGCTACTTGATTATCAATGCTACACTAGAGGAAAAAAAAGCCCAAGGGCTGCGTTTTTTGACCGCAGCCATTGGACTAGCAGCCCTTGGCATTTAGGAAGGGCTGCGGTTTTTAACCGCAGCCCTTAGCGAGTTAAGGGTTGCGGTCAGGGAAAAAACCGCAGCCCTTGGCTTTTTTTCCTCTAGTGCTAGTAAACTAATTTAGTCCCAAGTCTTATTCTACTGCATTACAACCATTTGATTATCAGAAACACCTAAAGGATACCGTCACCACACTAAAAAAAACAGGCTAAGGAGGGTGCAAGAACAAACCTTCTTTTACTTAGCAGGAGCAGAGGCAACCTTGACCTTGAGAGGAAAACCTCACACTAATAATTTGGCCAGGAAAACTAACACATATAATTAGAGACACAAAAGGTCAGAAATATTGACCATCTTATCTGCCATATAAAGCTCAAAGAACCGCACATGAATAATAGTCAAATCATTAAAAATTTTGAGGCAACAACAAAAGGAAGTATCATTCCGATATCCTTGACATGGACCTGCTATATATAAAGGACAAGGCATAATTTCTAACTCTTAGTCAAAATACTTGATGCATTCTTTAGCTTTCCTCCTTTCATAGAATTTTATACTCCATCAGTTACCAATTTCAATTGAAAGCCTCATCTCTGTGGTATAAGTTGCCCAACGCAAGCGCTTAATTATAAACGTTGAAGTAAGGTAATAACGGAATTGATGTTTACAAATAGCTCCTCCATTTCCACATAATTGCAACACTTCATTTGACAGTAGAAGACATGTAGGATAGTGTTAAATTAGTTTCATGGTGTATTTTCAAATACCAAATTACTAAACATATTAATAGCTTAAGTTGTACATTTGAGATAGTGAAAAGGCAAGTGTTACACTTACCGGAAACAAAAGAATATTTTTTTCAGCTTAAATCTGATAGCATAAGTTTAACTTAATTGATGCCATTATTAATTCGGCCTTCACACAAATAGGTAATATTCATCAGCAAGTTCTGGACAAAGTTGCAATCTACTGCATAATTGGGGAAGTGACCAATATAACACAAATTTAATACAAGTAGTCACAAACCTCGCAGCAAGCTGTTGGGAAACACTCTCGTACCACTTGCTTGCGTTCGGGGTAGAGTCACATGGCCTCTCCAATACTGCAGAGTACACCGTGATATCATCCTTGTTCAACTCATCACTGTTGCAACAGCAAGGAACGGTAAAATCATTAGTCAAGCTGACAAAAACTCTACAACCATCGCGCAACGGCAATGGAATGGTTATCTGTGAATGACAACTAATTTTGACACATAATATATCTTTTCAGTTAATCTTACACACATAGCAAAATTAATCAGATCAACATAAACTTGATATATTCTCTCAATGAAGTGAGATTCAATTTGATATATATCATAAAACGATAATTCTATTAGCAAAAATCTAAGATAGGTGAAAAACATTTCAAAATTTCTAAACAAATGAACAAAAGAAAACCATCCCACGTAATAGATAACATACAAAATTTTGAGATGTCCCTTTTGAACCCAATATCGAGAATAGCCATTCACAATTCCTTTTTCCTATCAAATTAATATGACCATACCACATTGTTGAATCCAAAATTACGTCACCAAATCCCTAAAAAAAATTCCACGGTAGTAAAATTTTGAATAGAAAAGCCAAATCTATTAAACATGAATCGAAGCCCTAAGAGAAGAAATTTGTACCTTTCAAGGGTGATTCTTGGTGAAAATGTACCCGTTCTTGCGAATAGTACCTGCGTGTTGTGGGTAGAAAAGTCTTTGAGGCTCTGACATCAGCTTTCGATTGGAGCTGGTGTGCGTCGTCAGGCATGACTATACAAAACAGAAAAACACAATTTTTAAGTAAACCTATAAAATTGATCCTCTTGCCCCGAAGAGTATAGCTTGCAATGAATATCTAGCTCTACAAATTGTTGACAATCCTTGCTATACAAGAGAACTAATTAAAGTGTTTTACTCAACAAAAAGAACTGAATTTATAAACAAAAGATTTGAAATGAATTTAATATTTAAAAAACAATTCATGAATAATTGGGGAAATAGACGAAATTGTGGAAAGAAGAAACTGTGTTCATGTTGGGATTTATGAATAATAGGGGAAGATTACGGATGCAAACATCTTTAAAAGAAAAAAATAGGGTGCTTCAAAGGAGGGACTGATCTGAATCTTGAAAAATAGCTACAAATTCATCAGTGACAGAAAATTCAGGGCTCCTCCATACTTGATTTTCAATCCCCAAAAAAGTAAGCCTAAAACAAAAACACAAAAGGGAGAAACGCACGAATTAAAAGGATACATCAAACTGACATTATTTAGGAAATAAAACCATAGAAATTGATTGCATAAAGGAAAGGAAATTTAATCCCTGCATGAAAAAAGGAGATTTAGAGAGAGAAAACCAAACCTCTTGCTTAAAGAAAGGAACTTGCACTACATAATTTGTGGGATTTGTTGGAAAAGCAAGCAAAGGGGAGCCTGAAAGCATATGGAAATTTTTTTCCAAATAAGCTAAAATGGTAGAAAAATGAAAACGAACAATGATGATTTGAAGAGGAACTATTAACTGACCTAACGAATTCGGATTTAGAATTGGAAGAAGAGTTGCATTGTTGAATTGTTGATTTTTCTAGGCGATCTTCTCAGGCGTTGATTCATCTTTCCGTTCTGCGTGCTCTGCCATAGCCAAAACCCTACATTTTTTAGATCTGAAAAATATGAGGGAGAAGAGAGAAAGAGGGAGGCAGAGAGAGATACGTGTATAGCCAAAGGAGAAGGGAGAAAAAGTAAATCGTGCGGTTTAGATGTAGCACTGATGGAAGGCTCTGATTTGCCCATCCATATGAACAGTGAATTTCATGCTTTTGTGACCCATTTCACTATTCAGCTGAATAGTGGGCAACTTCCCACTTTTAAAGGGTTATGGATTATGGATATGGATTATGGATTCCAGTCATGTGAGTTGTGACCCATTTATCTCTCATTCCTTTATATTGTAAATATGTATAGCTATCAACCAATGTGTAAAGATATCTATAATTATATAGACGAACTACTGCGGATATCATAATTAATTAATGGCTGCTCTGAAACTCATTACATTATACTAAAAGAAAGAAACACATGTATATTTACTAATCTTGTGTTTTCTATAATGATAATATAGACATTTTAGAATTTTAAGATAGGAATATTTCATTCAATACACAAAAAATAACAAACTTTTTTTTGAGGGGAAATCGGAAAATTTAAATTAAATCAAGATCCGCCAAAGTGGTGACACTTTGGGGAAATGAATCAAGCCATACAATCTCCGAGTTACACAAACACCTCCAACGAGCTAACAGATGGGCTACTACATTGCCCGCTCGTTTAACATGGGAAACAGAAAAATGCATAAACTCACTACGAAAACTACTAATATCATAATAAACACGAAATAATGGAGCTGCCCCAACCTGCTTATGTTCCACCACCCTTACAACCGAGAGTGCATCGCCCTCCAAGATCAAACTAGAAAACCCGAGCCTATGCGCCAATTCTACCGCATAACGAGCAGCCATCGCCTCTGCCGTAGTGGCTTCCCATCTCGCAGCTACACGCTTCACTCCAAGACACACAATCCGACCACCATCATCACGAACTACCACACCCAAGCCAACCTCCCCGTTTTGAGCAAGGTGAGCATCAAAATTAGCTTTGAAAATTCCAGCAGGAGGCACGCTCCAAGAGGACGCTGATCTGCATACAATATTGGACGGCATAAACACCTTAACCGCATACTCCTTATAGTCCATCACCATCTTCAGAAAATTCCCCGCTATCACCGCAGCTTGCACCTGTTCATTCTCAAATATGTGCTTATTTTTGCAAAACCAAGCAGTCAGCTCTTCGCGAGAGGTCTTAGACACCAACCACACAAAAAAATCAGCAAAAGAGGATGTTGGAGCATCCATAATAAGATGAGAAAATGGGCTGCCTTGCCATATTGTTTGAGCATATGTACACTCCATCAGTGAGTGTATTATTGACTCGCTTGCATCCCCACACACTTCACACACAGATGAAGCACACACATGTCGCGCGAAGAGCGTTGCACGAACAGGTAAACTGCCTTTGCAGGCTCGCCAAAAGAAATGGGTGAGTTTTGGTGGCCCTTCGACTTTCCACACCTGATGCCACAGCTCGGTTTCCCACTCACCATGTTGAAGACGCCAAGTGCGGAGATGACCTAGTCGTCCCAACCAATAAAAGACCGCATCGTGAAGACTCCATTGCGAGTTGGCCACCAATATAGGCGATCATTAGCTCCAAACCGAGACAGCGGAAGACTAAGGATTTGCTCCCATTCCTCCTCCACAAAAGTTTGCTTCACTAAATCAACATTCCACCCACCACCATCAAGATCCAGCAACTCACTAACATACATATCCATATCACTATCAAGCTTCGGTGTTGGAACACAATGAGATCCTTCCCCAATAATCCATGCATCTTCCCACACTTAGATACTAGTACCCGACCCCACACACCATTTCAAACCCTCCAACAACAGTGATTTTGACCCCCACACACTACGCCATGTAAAACTAGGGTCATATCCTCTCCTAGCATCAAGAAAACCCATGTGCTTATAATAACGAGCTTGAAGAATTTTGTAGAGAAGAGAAGAATCACATTGGCAAAGTCTCCAAGCTTGATTAGCAAAAAGAGCTTGATTAAAGCAATGCAAGTCACGAAAACCGAGCCCCCCCATATACTTAGGAAGACAAATAGCACTCCAACTATGCCAATGCATCTTCCTTTCACCCCTATTAGAGCCCCACCAAAAGCGAGCCATCATTGAATGGATTTAATCAATAAGACCACTAGGAAGAGAGAATACACTCATCATATAAGTGGGAATAGCTTGTGCAACGGATTTAAGAAGTACCTCTTTCCCGGGACGTGAAATAAGTTTCTCCTTCCAACCTTGAAGCTTCTTCCATATACGATCTTTAATGCATGCAAAAGTCACCTTTTTGGAACGGCCAATGACAGTGGGAAGCCCCAAATATTTCTCCTGTTTATCAACCTCCTTGACTCCAAGAATATTCACAATAGCATCTCGACAATCAACATCAACATTTTTACTAAAGACAACTTCTGTTTTGCTTAGATTAACACGATGTCCGGATGCTCTCTCGTATTTACTGATAATATCAGCCACCATAGAACATTCCTGCACAGAAGCTTTAGTAAAAAGAATGCTATCATCAGCAAAAATAGATGAGACACCATGGGGGCCTCTCTACAAATCTTTGCACCATGAATTTTCTTCTCTGCTGCTGCTTTAAAAATCAAAGTAGAAAAAGCATCAGCACATAGGAGGAATAACAAACTTTATTTGCATAGTAAAAAAAGAACAAAATCTATATAAAAAATTCTCGTGTAACTCTTAATGTGAACTACTGTATGTTATATCCAAAATTCTCGTATAACTGTTATTGTGAACTATGTTATTTACTTCTTGAGTTCTTGTCTTCTCTTTCACTTTTTTTTAAATGAAAAAAATTATGGACACTTTTTACCTATTTTCTTCTCATTCACTTTCAATTATGGACTTTTTGTCTCTTTCACTTCATATTGCCTGACACATCATATTCATCCACTTCATATTACTCGCCATTTCTTCACCTGCTTACCCAAACACCATGAAAGTACACCCACTACAAACCAATTTTTGAAAAAAAAACGACTGATCATCTCATTAGAACTCAATTTTGGAACTTAAGCCCGCTATTTTTCACACAAAAAGAAAAGACTCATCTTCTCTTTCTTGATGCTACAACCACTACTTCTCATTTCAATCGTTTTTTTTAACTTAATTGGATAATCATCAATCATATTTTCAAGATTTTATTTGGTTGAGTTGATCTCTTTCGATCTCTCATTTTGATCTCCCCTCTATTTAGCGACCATCGATCCGGATTCCTCACCGGTGTTGCTTGCGGTTCCTAACCGACCAACTCAATTGTATGTTGTTTCGTTGTTCCTCCATTGTTGCTGGCTTAATGCTCTAGCCGTGGTAGATCGATCAAATTATTTTTTGAGCGGAATGTGATTGTTAGAGAATTGGAATGCTATCAATATTCGCTGGCGATTTGTTTCTCTCTTTTCACAATTTTCTAGTAAATCTGGTTCTTTATATAGTTGCCATATTGTATAAGAATCTTGTGGATTTGATTTGTATAGATCTAATTGATAAATTAATGCTTTAATTAGTGCCTAAATTTAAGCTGATTTCGACCACTGTTTAATAGTTCAATCATCTTTACTTGCCTAATCGAATCTATATTTCTAGAATTTTTCCCATAATAGTCGTGATTTTCTTTAATTAAAGTCTCAGATAAAAAACCAAAAAAAGAGTGAATATTGTTGGATCCTACGTGGCAGTGTATTTTGTAGAATTGACACATCAGCAAAGCAATAAGGCATTGCCACGTGGCAAAGTCCTTATTACTTTATAGTATTATATAGATAGATAGATTTCATCAGAATACTCTCTAAATAAGTTATCATTAAATATGGAGAAAGTAATATTATTTGTGTGTTTATTCCATAATAATATATTAAACATTAAGGAACAAATACTGAAATGATAAAATTTATAATATTAGTATAATTTTAAGTAATTACGTTGCAACAGGTACATGCATTCTCAATATCATTAATTAAAATATCACATAATAATTTGTTCATAAACCCTAGCTCGAGTTAATTGAGCATTGCAAAAGGCTGAAAAAACTCATCGTAATCAGCACATTGATCATAGCCTATATGGGCTATATCATTCCCCATAATCATCAGTGAGTTGTTGTTGTTGCTGCTGCTAATTAAACTTGTTGTCCCAATATTATTATTACTATTTGCGGTGCCAGCATTAGTATTTACTTCAACAGATGAAGAATAATGCTGTTCATGAACACTGTCTTTCTTATGAGCTAAGTAATTAGGGTGATCATGTTGAGGTATGTGAGTGATGAAAGAATGGCGATTCGGATGCCTTGCAGAGGTTTCAACGATGGCGGAGTTGAGAATTCGAATATCGTGGATGCTGTAACGACGTTTGTCGAGAGGAGTACAACACTTGAGCCGCCGGAAATACTTCTGGCCATGGCTAGCAACTTGGGATGGTGTCTTAGTTTTTACATAGTACCTTGATATGTTCCTCCATTCTCCTTTTCCTAACTTGTCTAGTCCTATCAGAAATAACCTGTATAACATTCATGCCATATACAAAAAGGTTACGTTCATTTTGTCTCTTAACCTAGTGTTAATGTAGTGATTTTTCAGCGTTTACATAAATGGAATTCAAAAAGTCAAACACGTACAACAACAATAATAATGTCAAAATCTTTATTCTAATAGATAAATCGAAGAAAAAGGATTGAAGTTTGAAATGTTTTTAGGAAAAATACGAGAACAAACATGTTATTTTTTACATGATTAAAGTTAGATGGAAGATTAAATACAGAAGAGAGATTGAAAAGATAATTATGCAAAAAGTGGCTCAGTCGAGGCACTTGGTTTCTTTAGAAAAAGTCTTACATTTTAGCATGATTTTATGTGCTATATAAGGACAGATTCTCAAAAATGAAACGAGTATGTATGACTAAACAAGAAACAATATGTTAGCAAACACGAGAAAAAAAAGGGATGGAGTCAACGCGGGTAAAATTACCCAAATGCCGTACTTTTTTCTTAATTATATGGACAACATATAGGTTGACTTTGTGAGTGAAGAAATTAGAGCATTTTGGTATATCATATATTGTGAACAATAATTTTAAATTAGTCTGGATAATTAGGAACGCGACGTGGCATATCCGAAAACCCTAAAAAATGCATGGGAAGAAGGTGTACGTACTCCACGTACAAGATTTCAAATCAAATAGTTAGTAGAAGGCTACAAGCCCTTTTGTGTTGAAGTGCAACTTAGAGAAACAAAAGATATAAAAGAAAAGTTAGTACAAGCCCCATTGCATATTTAGGACAGAGGAAATATAGAAGTAGTATTGAAATTTTCAAATATATATATGGAATATAAACCTTGCATGTGGCATGCATAATTTTTTTAGCTTTTAGTAAATAAAACTATATATCCATCTTCGATGAGAATCTATTTAACTGGTAAAGTATTTTCAATTTAGTACGTATCCGAATTTTGGGTAACATTATAGTCTGCATCACTTCTGCTTCCATGAATCTCTATGATCACCAAAAAGAAATAAAAAAAAGTTGATCAAGCAATGATAAAAAGAAGAGCAGATAAATCGGTTAAACAAAAAATTAAAATATAGATATATAGTACTCCCTTTGTTCATTTTGTTCCTTCCATGTTTTAACTTTTGTCATGTCGGATCTTCTTAACTAGTATCAACTTTGTTTAAGCATAGATGTACGCGGCTTTTTTTTTTCCAAATAAAATGAAACAAAGGGAGTATATAATTACATGATACATGAATGAGGGTACAAATTTAAGTTACCTATGCTCTTCATCAGTCCATGGTGCACCCTTACGTTTGTGATCAACTCCATCAACTCTATCACCATAGTTTGGGGAGCTAATTTCTCCCCTTTCAATCATTGCAACATCTGCAATTAGTTTTTCGTAATGGCTCTTAATTTGTTCAAGAGTTTTCCATGGCAAAACAACCATGAGTTTTTCATATAAAGCAGGAGAATTAAGATCTAACTCAGCTAAAGCATTCTCAAACAACTTGTTTTCATGACGTGTCCACTCCTGATTACTACTATTGCTATATTCACTATTATTTGTTTGGACTGCCCCGAAAAAACTATGATTAGGATAATTCATATTTGGTTGATGATGATGTTATTTGATGTACATTTATTTGAGCTTGCTTCTTATAAGGAGCATATATAGTCTATATATGTATAAGGCAATACGAAGGTTTACAATAACAAGCATACAATATAGTTTTGTCATCTTGTAAATGATGAACTTATATAAAGTAAATTTAATTTATCTTCAAATCCTTTTGATTTGATATCCATTTGGGTTGCCTTGAATTATAACGTGTATGTCTCATATGAAGATTGTTACATGGTAGATATTGTCATATATTGATATAAATATGGTGCCTTTTACTACCATTGTTTTGGGATTATTTGAAGTTTTGAACCAAGGTTGTTTTTTGAGTTGTTACTGTGTGCGCTAAGTTGTTTCTATTAATTGTTTTGCTTTGTTGGCAATGTTTCTAACCTTTGGTTCACATCTAATTCTAGATTAGTTTTAAAATTCTTTTAAGGAGATTATTGATATTTTTTCACTTAATACCAGCTATTTTATGGTTTGAAGTTTGATGCACTTTGCCCAAGTCATTTGTACTTAAAATAAGTTTATGAACTTGCATTTATGAGTAGATCCTAGATCGTTAAGTATATACTTATAAATTTTTGGCAGACTCGTCCTCTTAGTCTATCTTTTTTCTATTCTCAATCATTGATAAATAAGATATAGCTTATCTTCTATCCGTTAGTTATTGTATACAAATATATCTAATATTATACCGAACAATACTACCTTTTGTCGTTACTAGCATTAACTTTTAATGAAGGTATAAAAGGTCATTACATTTAATCATAGACAAATTGGTTAAGATGTCAGATGTGAGAATGTGAGACAGTGAGAGTGGTATCCGATGACAACTTGTAATTTTGTCACGTACAGAAAGACTTAGAAAAAAGAAGAAGCAATTGCTTATTCTTGAAACATACTATAGGAGGCACTTGCTTGATACTTGAGTTTAATGGCCTTGTTCAATCAAGTTGAATATTATGAGTAGCAGAACTAGGTAGAACATGATCGTTATTAATTAGCTTCATCTTCTTGTTACTTGGCATATCTACGAAGCCTTTGAAAATACTTTTGGGCATGGCTTGCAACTTGTGTGGGTGTTTTAGATTCCACACAAAACCTTGAAATACTTTTCCAATCTGCTTTTCCATACTTCTCCAAACCAATTAGGAAAGCCCTAAATTCATAGTATAAAACCACAATAAGAGTAATTTTTCCACAAATAATAGTTGAACATATTAACTTTTCTTTTAGGGGAGTTGAACATATTAACTTGATCATGATATTTTAAGACAAGCCAAGCATGTTAGTCATTTTACAAGAAAACAACATGTTAGAAATGAAAGAGAAACAAAGAGGAGAGAAGTGTACATGGATAGAGTGCATGATAATAGAGATTTCATCCTAATATAATCCTTTTATAGCTCTTTATACACCATAAAAAAAAAATAAGAAAACTATCTAAATAACATATATCATATTGATAACTAAACGGCCTTTATACGAGCCTTACCTGATTAAGGCTAGAAATCATATACCACATTACACACACACGGGAATTTTCTAATGTCTCAACATCTTTCACCAACGCATCATAATGTGTCTGGATTTGTTCAACTGTTTTTCCTGAAAGTCTCAAGACAATTTGTTGGACCAAATTCGGGTTTTCAAGACCCAATTCTACAAGGGCATTTTCAATGTCTTGTTCTCGGCAAAAGTCCATTCCAACACTTTAACCTTTTTTTTGGATCTTGTACATGGTAAAACACAAGTGCCTTATATCTTGGTGCATGTAAGAGATATTAAATAATGTGATTAAAAAATTTAGTGCAATCTACTAGGGTTTGGTTCCTTTAATGGAATATTACTAGAAATGAGTCATGTTCATTGTTATATATAAACAAAATCAGGCAGATACAAGCAGTGGCGGATTTAGAGGGTCATTGGGGGTACTGCAGTACCCCCGAGAAGAAAAAAAAAAAAAAAAAAAAAATGTATATGTGACCGTTTGACTTTTGTGTAACAGCAATACAGCATCATGTGAGTTAAGAGTGTCAGCTGTTTGCCGAAAATGAAAAGGCTGAGTTTGCATTTATTGCTTTTTACTTTTCCAACTTTTGCTTTCGTCAGAATTTAAATTATTTTTTAATCAAAAAGTAACCAAACATATATCAGAGAGAAGTCACGCACGCTACTGTGTATCATCAAATTTTTCTCCCTTCTTTCTCTCTCTACTGTGTATCATCAAATTTTTCTCCTATTTCGCTGGCTTTAAATTCATCAATGGTGAAAGCTAAAGATACAAAAAATACAGATTTAAGCAAGAGGAGAGGTTTGCGATCATCAGTAGGTTGACCTCCTAAAAATGCTTCCGAAGGTCCCTTGTTTGGTAATGTAATCTTCTTCTTCCTTTTTGAGCTTTGTGTTGTTTACTTTGACTTAATTTTTGCTTGATCTTTGTTTGATTTTCTACTTTTTTCTTGCTTATTTTTTTGCCTAAATGCTTTTTCATTTGCTCTTTAAATTGTGTGCTTTTTTCTCCTAATTTGTGCTTTCTTACATTTGGTTTTCGAACTTCATTTCTTTATTTTTACCTAATTTAAGCTGGATTTTTTCATTTGATTTTCGATTTTTGTCGTTTATTTTTACGTTTTTTTGGCTTGATTTTGTTCGTTTGATTTTCGCGAATTTCTCTGATTTTTGTGCTTTCATTTGTTCTGATTTGTGTGATATAGTCAGGTTTTATTTGATATAATTAGTTTGTATGTGATATGCTCAAGTTTTATTTGATGTAATCAATAAGTAACCAAACAGCCCAATATATCAATTGCTTTGATTTAGTTATTTGTTGATGGATTAACATTCAATATGTATAACTTCAAAATTTGTGGAAAACTGATTTCTACAGCTTTAATATTTTTGTATTTTGCTTGTCAACTATAATCATGTTGATGTATTTTGCTTTTAATTTATGAATTGGGTCAGTTTTGATTTAGTAATACTAGTATATAGGAATTTGGTGAATCATAATGTGTTTATGAATTAGTTTCAATTAATTGATTTATACGATGGATTGATTGTTGGTTATTAATTTGGTTTCATATGGACTAATTTATGTTCATTAATTACAACCCGATCAGTTGACAAGCAACCCGATCTTCGACAATTAATGTTCAAGAATTCTGGATTAGGTACAGTACCCCCGATTTGAAAATCCTGGATCTGC
Source organism: Beta corolliflora (assembly GCA_947648045.1). Classification (NCBI taxonomy): domain Eukaryota; kingdom Viridiplantae; phylum Streptophyta; class Magnoliopsida; order Caryophyllales; family Amaranthaceae; genus Beta; species Beta corolliflora. Next base: position 2,025,884 of record CANSZD010000274.1, read on the forward strand.
CACTGGATACAAGGATTTTCATAAGAAATCCCAATTCCCACATGATTGCTACAATTGCTACATTTATCAATTTACTACGAGATGTAATTAAAGTTCGAGGATGAGTGAGTTGTTTACAATAAGTTTTGAAAAGATCAACAATTTAGATTTACCGCACTTATTTTTTTTGGACAAATCGTGATAACAAAACAATAATAATATACTCTTAACGTTACCTTTAATGGACGATAGGAACCCATTTAAGAAAAAGTTAATAATTTGAACTTACCTCTCTTATTTCATTTTATTAGGGTTGAGCGGTTGACAAATGACAACGTCACACATCCCTAAATAAGCAAATACTTTGGGTTAGCTCGTGTTATGATCCATGGACATAACCATTATGTTCTGCATTTCCGCATATGATGTTGTAAATTGTAATATCTAATATCATGAGAACCCAACTCAAAATACAAATTTGTATCCGTCTTTTTATTTGGCCCACATTAGTTTGAACACTTTCAGTTATGATATGATACTGCTTTTATTTTATTAGTTTTCTAACACCCCTTCATCTTGAAAGAAAAAGGTACATGAGTCCCTGCTCTATCTATTTCAATAAAAAAAAAACTCAACTTTAACTTTCCTCCAATAAAATATACCTCACTAACTCATATGATCCGATCACATCCCTTCCAAGGAGTGTGACCTGCAAACCTGACTGGTTATACATGCAAGAAGTGTCAATTCATTAGGGTCTTTCATCTTACCTACCAAAAAAAAATCTACTATTTAATACAATGACTTGTTTAGGAATGGTCATTCCATTTTAAGATGTAGAGTTGACCAAATTCACGTGTTTTGGGAATCCAAAACATTTAAAATTTGACCCAATTCCATGTAGATATATAAATGAAGCCCAAAACAAGAATTTTAAATATATATAACCTAAAAATATGTCATTTCAAATCCTAACTTTTGATTTCTCGTGAGTTTGAGTCATGATCCATCCTCTCTTTCTGTTTCATCTTTATGCGCTCTTTTCTCTCCTCTTACAGGAATTAGGCTCTTTTTCTCTTTCCTTCCAGCTTCCCTTTCTTTCTATTATCCCCACCTTATCAACCTACTACACGTGTCTTTGAACTCCTCAAACTCGTCGAGAAGCTTCGCGACCGTAAGCGTCGCCAACCGAACCCAACTCATTAAGCGGAAACAAGCTCCTTTGTGAATCTGCCACCATTATTATGTGAATCTCCGAAACAAATCTGCCGCCATTGCAGAAGTAGTGGGTGGAGGAAGCATGGGTGGTATCACTGGCAGGGCGTGTTGGAGTTTATAGTAGAAACTCTAAGTTTGTTCAAAAGAATATGAAGAGTCATTTTTATCAATTGTCCCACATTAAAAGAATATAAGGGAAGAGTAAGGTTTATAACCATTACTCTTCCTCTACCCTTTGAGTTAAGTAGCAATAAGCAAGGCTTTTAGTGGGTATGTGGTGATGTGTGGTTGCCACACGCGCGCCGTCGCCGCCCGCCCGGTCCAGGCTTGGGCTTTGGGCTTTGGGGAATAAACTTAACTTAACTATGGTTTGCTAACCTCGTGAAAGGTTCAAAGAGAAATCTACCTATTACGACAGTAAGACATATTTGTATGCACTGAGTGTCAATTTAAGTCCATAAGACATTGATACTTCAAAACCTAGTATCTATTGCCCTGATCATCTATTTCAGCCCCGTTTCTTTATGTTTTCTTATTTTGAATCATGTGGGGGATTGTTGGAGTTTATAGTAGAAACTCTAATTTTGCTTCAAAAGAATATGAAGAGTCCTTTTTATCTTTTGTCCCACATTGAAAGAATATAAGGGAAGAGTAAGGTTTATAACCATTACTCTTCCTCTACCCTTTGAGTTAAGTAGCAATAAGGCTTTTAGTGGGTATGTGGTGATGTGTGGTTGCCACACGCGCGTCGCCGCCGCCCGCCCGGTCCGGGCTTGGGCTTTGGGGAATAAACTTAACTATCTTTTTGGGTCAAAAATCAGTCAGCATTTAATGACCGATTTTATCAGTCTAATGTTACCGTTTTTTCCCCTAATCTCTCTCTTAAGATTACAGTTTTCCCTAATTTCTATCCTGATCTGCTGCCATTATCTTCCCCATTTATTGACCGTTTTTCCCACGATTTCAGTCTGATTCTGATCTCGTTTGATTTTCCTCTCCCTTTAAATACCAGTGTTCTGAGATTCTTTGAGGACAGAGATACGAAAACACATAATTACATCTTCTCTTTCTTTCTACTCTATTATTCTGAGCAATATTCAAGATTGTTCTCAATCTGCTTTTCTGTCAACACAAGAAACACAAAAACCGTGTATTTCTGGAGGTTGATTGATGTGAGTCTGTGTGTTCGTGCGGGGCAAATTCAACTTTAGGGCAGTGATTCTTCACGCCACGGTTGTCAGTTAAGTGTATCACATTAGTTACCAGTTTATGTTCCTACAATGCGAGTGGAGGATAGAGAGACAGAGAATTGTTAGAGAAACTACGAAAGTCACAAGATAGCAATCTTCTTGGCGTGAAGTACTTTCCCAAAAGTATTATTCCGACCCAATTCGTAGAGCACGTGTTTCACATAATTCACCTTCGAGATACAAAGAATAAATAGTGGTCACGCTCACTGTGAACACTATCAAATGGAAACAAGTTTGTGAGAGATTTTAAAGGGAAATTCTATATGGTACCATCGTACTTTGGGCTTTTCCATTTGGTACCCAAATTCTTTTTTGATTCTATATGGTACCACTGTAGTTTGGACTTATTCTCTACCGTAAGATTATGTTAAACAAACGTTAGTTTTAGGTCAAATATGATAAGTAGTTTGCCTTGTTTACGTGCCTTGTGCATCGTAAATAGTTCAACTAAGGTTTGGGGGTCATTTTGGCTTTTATGGGTCAAAATTGAAGTCGAAGTTGGAGAAAAACGACTAGAACCTCGTTTTACGTATCAGGAAAATGCCTACTTATTTTTTTACCAAATTGGACCTTAAATTTGGTCGTTAATGATAAAAATGACTCCTAAAACTTTAATTACATAAAATTAGACAAACCCCTAGCGCTATTTAACCCCCAAACTAACGTTTTCTTTAACATAATGTTATGGTAGAGAATAAGTTCAAACTACAGTGGTACCATATAGAATCCAAAAACAATTTGGGTACCAAATGGAAAAGTCGAAAGTACAGTGGTACCAAGTGGAATTTCCCGATTTTAAATGATGAAGAAATTCATATTTGATCTCTTTAGAGTTTTTGTGCATATATGGAGAGAGAGAGAGAGAGTTTCTTATCATATCCATTTATTATATGAGAGATTCATATATATATGTGTGTGTGTGTGCGCGCGCGCGCGCTATAACACTTCAGAAAACCGAAACATCAACAGTCACGATTTAGTAACCGTTAATTCGAGAACACGAGAATCCCGGACAAAAGGTCGTCGCGTGGTGCGACCCACGTCGCGAGTAGCCAACCGAGCTGTTGAGTAGTGACGTGAGGTTCGACATCCCTCACTGGGTGCGATGCCTTACTGACTTCCAAAGCACGAGACTTGTTGCAGGCTCTTACGTCGCGAGGTGCGAATTCCCTCACGAGGTGCGATGCAACGCACAACCATGTTCTTGTGGCACCATGTCACTCGAACATCCTTGTTCCCTTTGCGACAATAAATCACAACTTTGCGACACACATAATTAGTATGTAACATATCATAAGTTTGTTTGAGTTACGACACCCTAACCAAGCAACTCAAACAACCATATCATGAAACAAACCTTCATTATACTCTAATTCTCCAACAAGAATTCCAATTGAAAATTTTCAACTTTAGAATTGAAATTTCACTCACTTTATTTCCAGATACGACAATAAATTGAAATGGTGGATTTAGAATTCTTAGTTTTTCCAAACAAGTTATTTGGAATTGAATTTTGGGATTTCAATTCCCATAATTGAAATGATGGAACTGAAATGAAATCAAGTGATCTCAAGAACTACGTACCTAATAACATTTGATAACCACACAACAATGTATCTCCTTTATATACGTGTATAACCAAGTGGTCCAATTATTCTGGGACAGGGGGGAGTATATTTTCAAAAATGGATTGTAGGCCTCAACTTTTTGAAGTAAGAGTGTGGGGTAATATATCCATATTATTTTTGTGGTTTCCATGAATAGAGAGAAAAAATATTATATTTGTGGAACCATGTCATTTTAGGAAGCGTATCAATTGATGTGGGATGGGAGAAAATAGAAAGTATATCGAGTAATATGGGCATAGGGAGTACAATTTCATGGTATCAAATGGTAATTTTTTATAACAAAATACTACAAGTTTTCAATTTTTTAAAAGAAAAAAACAGATTATCAAGATTGAAGTGGGATCGGAACCTTTTAAAGTAGCTCCTCCTTTAATTATAAGCAGGTTAACTTCACCAAATAGGCAAATATTAATTTTATATAATTATATTATTTAGTTGCCTTTTGTATTAATAACCTTATTGGTCCCAGTCCTATAAAAAAAACTTATTGGTACCACTAAAAGAAGTTGCAGACTTGCATCTCTTGGAGGCGGGATAGATAGAACGGTGTTGGGTTTTTATAATTGGTGGGGGTCAATTTAAAAGGCAGTCACTCATTTGATTAACATAAAATACTTTTTTTTTATATTTAAAATCTTGATACTATTTGCAATTATAGAGAATTTTCTCGGTATATAAGAAAAGATATAGTCATGTAAGGTATTGTTTGATTCGTCTCACTGCATACTTTATTGATATTCAATCATTATAATTATTACTAATATGAAAATTAAAGATATTTAAAGTCAAATAAGTGCATTAACAAACATATACAATTAAAATAGGATGGAGAAAAAATGAGGGAGTAATTATAACAAAACGGTATGCCACATTAAAAAAAAAAAAAGGGTATTCCAATAAGCTTTGTTGTGGGCCTAATCCTTGGTTTGGCTCATTTTTTTGGCACAAAATGGGCCAGGCTATATAGCGCGACCCATATCAGACATACAACTTGTTATTTTTAGGAAAACAAAGTTCTATAGAGTATAGACCACTTTAGCTTCCTTCTTATTTACCCTCCGTGTTCGTTTTTAATTGCAACATCATCCTGATTTGAAAGTTTCACGCACATTAATTGTACTAATATTTACTTATTTGATACTCCCTCCGTCCCATAATATAGTGTTCGCATTTCTTTTTTAGTGTCCTAAAATATTGTGCCTATTTCCTTTTTTATCAATTTATTTTGACTAAATTATCCTTAATTCCTACACAAACTTTGCAAAATTCCCTACAATTCTTTTAAAATGTGTGCTCCTATTTATTGTTTTACACCATTCCAACGAGCATTTATTGCATTTTGAATTTTTTTAGAGGAAAAATAATTTAAGGAACTAGTTACAAGAAAAAAAGTACCAAAAAAACACTTCCCAAAAAATTTTTTTTTTTTTTGAGAAATCCTACTACTCCTTCCATTTTCCTTAATTCTCATGAAAAATAAAAAGTGAGCACTATATTATAGGACGAACGGAATAATATATTCTTTTTATCTCACTCCTATCATATGAGTTCTACTTTTTTTTAATCACATGACTTTCCTTAAAATATGCGAAAGGGTGATGTTGCAATTATAATGAAACGGTGGCGGAGGAAGTATGTGGGTAAAAGAACCTCCTATGCCTATGGCTATTATCTAAATAAAAGTATCTTCTTATTAATATTACAAACTAGTATTTTTGGCCCGGGCGATGCCCCGGGTAGTTACAACTATCAAATATATTATTACCCATAAGTTTCATAATTGATTTTATTAGCTTTTTAGGTTCATTGCTCCAGCTCAGAATACGATTAATCCAGCATGGGTTACATGAGCTCCAAGTAGTTTACCGGATAAATTGATAAGTCGAGCATTCCCGGCCCACCAAGCGAAACCGGTGGTTTCTTGGTCACGGCCGGCTAAAGTGAAAGTTCCATTAAAGAGCGTTTCCACGGGGTAGAACCTCCTCAGGGAATATAAGGTTTTCATGAGGCTGATCTTGAGCCGCCATCCAAGCACGAATACCTTCGTTTAAGAGAATATTTTTGGTGTAGAAATTTTCAAATTCAGGATCTTCAGCTGCACGGATCTCCTGGTGTAATTTTTTCTCTAGTGCAAAATTGAAAAATGGACGTTATGGCATGATAAATTGTTTTAAAAAAACTTCCAAGGAATTGAGGGATAAAAATAACAATGTCAATGGAATTGGGGTAAGAGAATGTTATTACCTTAATAAAAGTACTAGAGATCAAAAGGCTTTATCTATGTATTCATAGTTACATATAATTATAATACTTTATTATGTTTTTATTTGAAGCATTAAACATTGAAATTGTAGTGGATTGGTGGTTAAACTCTCACATTTTATTTCAAAGGTCATGTGTTCGATTCCTAATAGCTACACATTGTTAATATTTTTTTATGAGAACATAAACATGTATTAGAAGTTTGAGTAGAGTGCCACGTGGCACCGTTTCTTTGATTGGAACGCCTTTTAATATATTTGTATAGATGAGGCGAAAATTTCCCATACACACAGCCAGACAGCCTCTTGTGCATTGAATGATTATACTGAATGGAGTGGTGGCACTTGGAATTTCGTTAATTTTTGCCCTTTAACATCTGAAAAAGACTATTTTCCACCTATCACATGAATTATTGCCTTTAATTTTATCTAACTCACATGACTTATGGACTTATGGTAAAGGACATGCAATGAGCGTAAAACTACTAATATTCAAATATACAATGATAGAAGCAAATGCAAAAGGCCCTTTTGATGGGCTGATGGCAAGCAACATCCATATGATCTTTTTGGTAGAAAAAGGTTGATCTTCACCATCACGAGCTACCATTGATTGATGATAAAGTATCCTTTCCAATAGATTTAAAAAAAAATAGAGAATTGAATAATATTCCTATTTTTAGTGATGCAATGGGAAAAAAAACTCTATCTTATATATTTTCCATCTTGCATTGTAATTATCTCAAAATTATATGAATTATGATTATTCTTGTTATAATCATTGCACTTGATCATATCATATCAAATTAGAAAAGAAAGATAAGACCAACAATTGATATCTGTCTTCATGTTCTTTTAATGATTATACTTTTTCTTTATTTTTTCTGCATAATCTAATATGCACCTTAGACCAGTAATTTTTATTTTTGAATAATTGACCAGTAATATTTTTGATTATATTTAAACTTATAAAAGATTGTATTTTGAATATTTACACTGAAACGATAAGATCATTAAAAAAATAGTTTCACAAATTCATTATTTAGCACTTATGTTGAATTTTTTTTATACCTTTAACCGCAAAAGGCTAAGTGTATAGTCATTAAAAAGAAACACGTGTAGCATTGTTGTTGAAAAAACATAAAGAAATCATGAACAATTTGCGCAATATTAGTTACTTCCTCTGTTTTTTTAATTGATACGCTTCAACAATAATTACTATTCACCAACTTAACTTGTCCGGTTTGTCATTCCTTACGTATAAGGAAAAATATAGTCAAGTGACATCTTGTTAGATTCATGTAGTTACCGAATATCAAATTTTTATAATTAATAAATATGGATAATTAAAGATATTAAGGTTCAAAGTAGTGCATTAGACTGTGTGAAAACAAGAAGTGTATCAACTAAAAAAAATCAAAGGAAGTATAACCAACTATTCTTAGGTATTAAATAAAGTTTAAAGATTTCATAGATTCTGAATAAAAATGACATCTGATCTACACCTCCAAGTACATAAGTTAAGATAGAACATCACGCTAGAATAAATTATTATTACCATCAATTATTACCACAGTCCACATATGTCGATTTCATCTTACTTAGCTGGTAAAATCTTATAGGTAAGGTAGCTAAGACCTGAGATCAAATCCCATCTTCACTGTGTTTAGTCACTCATTTACGCCAAAAGAAACATATGGAATGGTCAAGGCCTCAAACGAGTTTCCATTAGAATATACCCTAACATGTACAATGGTTTGGTTGGTCTTTGTTAGTTTTTAAGTTTTTGTCATTCTCTCTCCTTCCCTCCTTCTTACACCTCACATCCCACTAAACTCCCACCAACTCATCTTTTTTTTCTTAGAGTGGTTTGGTTGGTCTTACTTGATTTTTCTATTTCTCTCTCCTACTTTTACCATACCCCACCATATACTCTCTCTCCTACACAATGTTTATTTTGATATGAATTAATTAGATGATTTAAATTAATAAAAGCTAATTAGATTACGTTAAATTAAATTACGTTAAATTAAATAACGGTAAAAGCTAATTAGCTAATTAGTTTATGTTAAATTAAATTAGTGTTAACTTGACATTATAGTAACTATGTGCTAATTAGCTTACGTCAAATTAAATTACGTTAACTTGACATATAATTAAATACAACGAACACATTACATAAGATAGATAATTAAAAAAACAGAGATACATGAAATTTGATACATAAGATAGATAATTTAAAAAACACAAATACATGAAATTTGAAATTACTTAAACCATAAGCAATTAAAATAAAAGTTACTTACTCAACTCGACGATTAGGCCCAAACTTACGCCATATGTGTTCAACCAAGTTATTTTTTAGTGAGATGTGAGTTTCCCCGTCTCACATCTCGAGTCTTCTCTCCATGTATGCACCTAAATTTCGCGCCTCGAGTCTTCCGTTGTGCACAACGAATAAGTCTCCTCCGGCTTGGTTAGATGACCCCTTGCTATTTTGAGTTTGAACTTGATCATACTCGTTCGGATCTCGGTAATTTTGATAAGTATCACGCTCATCTTCAACAATCATATTGTGCATGATGATACATGCCATGATTATTTTCCACAATATGTCCTTATTATCCCACGCTAGAGCGGGTTTGCGAATGATTGCAAATCTAGCTTACAATACCCCGAATGCACACTCTACATCTTTTCTGACAGCTTCTTGATGTTGTGTGAATAATCTTTGCTTGAGAGTTTGGGGGAGCTTTATTGCGGGGATGAATGTTGACCATCTCGGGTAAATGCCATCTGTAAGATAGTAACCCATGTTATAAGAATATAAGTTGTCTCATTGACTGAGAAGTTGACTTCTGGAGCTCTTCCTTGTAGAACATCATCAAAGACAGGAGACCTCTGCAATACGTTTATATCATTGCATGAACCCAGGGTGCCAATAAAAGCATGTCATATCCATAAGTCACTTGAAGCAACCGCTTCTAAGATTATGGTTGCTGTTTTGCTTCGTCCTTGATACATTCCATTCCAGCCTCGAGGACAATTATTCTAGTTCCAGTGCATGCAATCGATGCTTCCCACATGTCTGGGAAGCCACAACGCTCACCTTCATGTAGGAGACGCTCAATGTCATTTGGATTTGTCATCCTCAAGTATTCAGGTCCAAATCTAGCAACAACTCCTTTGACAAAATGAAGAAGGCATTCTCTAGCGATACTTGAAGCAATTTTCAGGTACTCGTCTACAGCATCAGAGGATGAACCATATGCCAACATCCTGATAGCCGCTGTGCATTTTTGTAGTGCAGATGCACCCATCCTTCCAGTAGCATCCGGTTTTTGCGTAAAGAACTCATCATCTTCAACTGTTACACCTTCGACAATACGAAGGAAAACATGCTTGTGCATACGAAACCTTCGACGAAAAATATTCTCGGGGTACAGAGGTTCGTTGCTAAAATAGTCATGAAACAATCTTTCATGAGCTTCCTCACGTTCCCTACGCACATATTTTCTAGTGCGGGGTACAATTTCTTATTGGTTTTGTTGCTCAGCATCAACAGACTGACTCCATTCTATGTAATCTTGAACTATGTAATTAAAAAATTCAGAACCTGAACTAGAAGAACTTGAACCATAGTTCATTTTGGAGATATGTTGATTGAAGTAGTATTTTTCTAGAAAATAAAAGATTGAGAAGAAAAAGTGGACGGAGTTGTGGATTTTATGGTTGAAGTTATGTTCTATTATATAGGAAAAATCCATCATATGTACATAACAATAATTCATTTACGGATTAAACATATCAATGCAATGTAGGAGTAGACTATGCAATGTAGAGTAGACAATTCAATGCAACACTATTTGTCATACTATTCAAAGTCATGAGGTGAGTAGACAATTCAATGCAGTACTATTTGTCATATACTATTCAAAGTCAGATGAGTAGACCATTCAATGCAGTACTATTTGTGATATTATTCAATATCAGGTGATTAGCCAATTCAATTCAATGCAATAATAATAGTAATAATAATAATAATAACAATAATAATAATAATAATAATAATAAATAATAAGTAAAATAATAATAATAATAATAATAATAATAATAATAATAATAATAATAATAATAATAGTAATCATAATAATAATAATAATAATAATAATAATAATAACATAATAATAATAATAATAATAATAATAATAATAATAATAATAATAATAATAATAATAATAAGTACAATAATAATGAAAACGATAATGATATGATAATAATGATTATAACGATAATGATAATGATACATTGATAATCAAAAGTTACGACACATACACATTCATTATTAAAGTACGATACAACTAAATTGCAAACTAAAACCAATTTAAAACATGAACACTAACTAAACATATTTATCCTTAAATTCCAGCTTAAGTTTTTCATACATCTCTCTCTCATCCGGATCAAGGGAAGACTTAGCCATTAATGTATTCCAAATTTTGAACTTCCTATCTTCCTCTTTCGTTGATTCTCTCAAGGCATCACGCTCCTTTTGATACTCAAGCAAGTCTTCTCCCAAACTAATCCTCCTCGTAAATTCTGAAGAGGATGGAGAACTGGATATTGGGGCTTTTCTCCTACTCTTTAACTTTCTTGATGCCATCAGGACGTTTTGAGCTCGCACCTTCGTCTGGACCAGACCGTTTTGAGCTTCCGCCGCTCATTTGGGTGCCATCTGCCCATTTGTCGTAGTGTTTCATAACATTCAATGCATGCTCTAATGTAAGGCCCATGGGCTTTTATCCACATCTCACGGGCTTCGGCCAGGACGTCTTCTTCATTGCAGCCGGACCCCTTCTTCCTTTTCGCCTCGGTATATATCCCGATCCATGCATTTACATCTCCGTTGATTTTTTTTCCAACGACTAGTAAGAGCTTTGAATGTCCTTGGGCGTAAAGTTGGATTGAGTCGTCGTGACTCTTCCACACTCTCAGATATTGAACCCCAAAAACCATCACTATTTTGGTCGGTTCCCTTCAACACATCTCCTCCGCACTCTAGATACGCCGAAATGAGTGCATGATCTTCATCTGCACTCCATTGAAACTTTGGTGTTGTGGCTTTTTTTGAAGAAGGAGTGTTTTGAATTGCTTGTGATTGGATTTCAACTACATCGTTTTCATGAGGTTGTTCATGTTGTTGTGAAATATGTTGGGATATAGGAAAAGATGGTTGAGCTTGTTGTTGAAATAGATGATTAGAACTTTGTGGAGATTGTTGTGTAGCTTGTTGATAATTTTGGTAATTCGATTGGCTTTGAAAAAACATAAACATTCTTTGGAATTCCGGATTTTGTAGCACACTTGGATCGATTTGGAAATTATTTTATGGATTTTGTGGGTGGTTTGGATTATTTTGGGAGTAATTAGGATTATTTGAATCCATAATATTGGCTTAGTATAAGTAATATTAGGTAGGAGAGAGTAATTAGAAAAAAATAGATTGGGAAGAAGTGTGGTAAAATATATGAAATTTGGGCTTAATTTATAGATAAAATTATTTTATAGCCGTTACTAATTTTTTTTATTAATAGCAGATTTTTTTTAACGTTACAAGTTTTTGTAACGTTAAAAATAACCGTTACAAAATCAGAACAAAAGGGTTACAATGCAGCGCTACGTGGAAGGCTACCATTTGCTGGTCAGTGGGCCTCTGACGCGCGTCAGGGCCACTGACAGCAAGTTGTAGCTTTGGGCCCACGATTTTGTTGAGTGCAGCGTTTCACCTCTCTCTCTTCCGTCTCTCTTTCTCCCTTTTCTTCAATCCTCTGCGTTTCATTTGGGCCCAACACTATCTTTTCGCCAGTTTCTTTGCCACGCTGCTGATTGTCATTCATCTTGTGCACTCCATCCGAGGTGCATATGGTATGGAAATCCAGGCCAACCAACCCCAAGGGTCAAGTGTCCCAATAACAAAACTAAGTAAAGCTAGCTTTACTATTTGCTAGACCAACTAAATACTAAACCATTGTACATTCTCTAAACTCTCAAACAATTAACAAAAAAAAAGCTATGCAAATAAAAAAGGGAGAAGAAGATCAGAATTGAGAAGAGAGCACTGAAGTAGCCACGTTCTTCGCCTCTTAAACACTGGTTGGTTTACATCTGGCGGGAATCTACCCAATTACAGAACTACTAATCCGACTTCATTCCACTTTTCCACCATCTTTTCTCTCATCCATCATCATCTTTTTCAATTTTTTTTTCTTTTTCATTCCTCAATCATTTTTTTCCCTTCATCTTCTCTAAATTACCCAGTTTTCAAAATAAAGATTAATTTTTTTTTACCACCATTTTTGTTACTGCTAATCTACAAAGATCTTTTTTTGGGTTAGTTTTTTCAGAAGATTCTTTATTGGGTGTTATTTTTAAGTAAATAATTCCAGCTATTATGGAGGAAAAAGCCAATCTATGTGAAACTCAATAATGGGGGATCTCTCAATCTTCTCTTGCATCTCAAATCAGTAATTTTGGATTTAACTTCTAATTAATTATAAATTTAGTTGGAGTATAAAATAAGGGTCGGTGCCAATTTCTTTTAGACTCACATAAATTGCATAAAACAATAAGGAGACTAGTTTTTTCCTGCATTGTCAAGGGGCTGTTTGCCCATTTCAAGAGGTACGCTTTTTCTCTCTTTTTAAATATATTTTTATGATTTGTGTTTTTATGATGGGCTAATAGATTATAGATCTATGTTTTTTTTGCTTTAATATGTATATGATATATGGTGAAATTAATTAAGCAATACATGTATGACATTTGGTTGTGTAAAGAGGATAGTAATGGTTTATAATGCTTCTGATTCACTTAAAATTATTTGTTTTATACTATTAGGTGGAAGGATGATATATATAACTTTAATGTGGAATCTAGCTGAAAACTCTACTAGTAGTGCTCACTGAAAAATATGATCTTTGATAGTGGAGGGAAGATATAGTATTGATTAATGATGATTCTGATGTAGTGATCGAAATTCGGGATGAAAGATGGTAGTAAGATACTGGCAAATTATGATATGTGGGTTGTGGAGGGAAGATTTACCTACTGTTAGTGATGATTTAATACGAATTCGGGCTAGAAATTGTAATAATTCACTGAAAATATGATCTTTGCTTGTGGAAGGAGGATTCAGAAATGTTTAATGATGGTTTTTATTGTGAAATAATGCAGGGTAGCGAGTTGTAGTTTACTGCAAGCAAGATGAGAGGAGCTGTATTTGCAGCACTTGCTGCCACAATGGGCAACTTGCTGCAAGGGTGGGATAATGCAACCATTGCAGGTAACTGAACTTTTTTGACTTCTGTTGGCTGATGTGTTATCCTTAGATAGTTAGATCTCAAATTTTGAGCCAAGTATACTAGATGAAGTATTTAAGAAAGAGTGTGTGTTTGTTTGATCATGCTAATGCAGGAGCTGTTATATACATCAAGAGGGAGTTCAGCCTCGAAACACAACCAACCTTGGAGGGGCTAATTGTGGCCATGTCGCTTATTGGGGCCACAGTCATCACGACCTTCTCAGGTCCCGTTTCAGATTCAGTTGGGCGTCGTCCAATGCTAATCATCTCATCAATATTATACTGTCTTGGTGGCTTGGTTATGCTATGGTCTCCCAATGTATATGTCTTGCTCTTCGGAAGGCTTTTGGATGGTTTTGGCGTTGGTCTAGCAGTTACTCTTGTGCCAGTCTATATATCAGAGACTGCACCCCCAGAAATCAGAGGACAGTTGAATACCCTCCCACAGTTCACTGGCTCAGGAGGAATGTTCTTGTCTTACTGTATGGTATTTGGCATGTCTTTGATGGAAGCACCTAGATGGAGACTGATGCTCGGTGTTATTTCAATCCCATCACTTTTGTATCTTGGATTGATGGTATTTTATTTGCCTGAGTCTCCTAGGTGGCTTGTCAGCAAAGGAAAGATGGATGAGGCTAAGAAAGTCCTACAAAAATTGCGCGGCAGGGAAGATGTCACTGGTCAGTGTGCCATGCTTTTAGAAATCTTTAACTCGTTCCTTTTTTTATCCTGTTTGAATTCACAAATGCTGACATTAATTTTTTTTGATTCTGATCTAAAGAGCACATATATAACATGTTGGGTACTTGATAGAGGTCCTCATTGACATATGAATGTGGCTCATGTTGCTACCAGAATGCTTGCATCTCTGGTCTGAGCCGTCTGGCTCCAAAGTGGAGCAGTCAGCAGATGTCAAAAATGGCCTTGTTTGTATGCAATGGTCATGTTGCTATCTATGTTGGGTTAATGAAGGGTCAAAGAAATAAATCTGGTCCCTTGCAATGCATGGATAGTGAGTCATGTTAGAGTAGCATGAAAGGGGAGAATGAGGAAATGTTTTGACATCAAGTATTACAGATTAATTTAGATGGGTGATGCGTTCTTCTGTAGTCATATCTGGCCTTGGGAGTGAAGTAAAAGTGTGGTCTTAGAGACATAATCTTTCCTTCTTTTCTAAAAGCTAGAAGAGAAGAAAGCATTAGGGATAATCAAACACATGTTTGACGTGGCAAGTTTTTGTGAAAGACAATGCTTTTTAATATAATGGAAGTATAATTTAGTGAGAAGCTAAGCGTGGACCGCTAGAGTGAGCCATATGAGGAGAAAAGATAAGCTAAAGTCCATTAGCATTTTTGAGTTAGATGAAGAATATCCAGGGCTGCCTGATTGTCGAAATCTAGTGCATATATATATATGATACGAATCTATGTATTTTTAAAGCATGGGAATTCTCAATGGTAAAGATGTGTGCTCCATGGAATTTAGTGCTTGTGCATGACTATCTATTGTTTTATGCTTGCTTCAGCTAGCTTTTGATGTTATGTTGAAATCCTCATAGTTCCTTGTTTCACGGGTGTATAAGAAAACATAGTAATGCTTTTTTGTCCCAGATTTCACCTAATAATTTTAATCTATTATCTTGCAGGTGAGATGGCATTGCTTGTAGAAGGGCTTGGAACGGGAAAAAATACATCCATCGAAGAGTATATGATAGGCCCAGCAAATGATGAAGAAGCCACCACAGATAAAGATCAAATCAAGCTATATGGTGCTGAGCAGGGCCAATCTTGGATAGCCAAACCAGTCAGAGGTCAAAGCACGCTCGGCATGGTTTCTCGTTATGGAAGCATGGCTCAACAGGGAAGTATCGCAAACATGATGGATCCTCTCGTCACTTTGTTTGGTAGTGTACATGAAAAGCTTCCCCAATCAGGGAGCATGCGGAGTGCAATATTCCCTAACTTTGGGAGCATGTTCAGTACTGCTGCTGATGAGAATGTTAAACATGTGAATTGGGAGGTGGAGAGCCGAGATGAGGACTCCTCATCTGATGTTGGTCATGATGACTCTGATGATAATCTGAGGAGTCCACTCCTTTCACCTCATGCCCCTGGAGCAGAAAAGGATGCAGTTCCTCCATTAAATGGCAACAGCATGCTGATGCAAAGTGGTGAATTAGTCAATAGTACAGGTATCAATTTTAGTTGATTAAGTCCTTGAATTGAATCATTTCTATAAACTATTATGATTCTAGTATGTAACCTTGGTCTTTACCACATCCTTTTGAAAGAGCAGTTCTTTTGGCCTTTGGGGTTCTTTTTAAAAGCAATCTCTTTACTGGACCAGATTGGTTATGTATCAGTCCATCCTTCCCTAAATAATAGACCACATCATAGTCTTTCTTTGGAAGTCATGCAACGGTGTTTATAAGGGTAATGAGGGAAATTTAAAAATTAAAAATGTGACCTATAATTTTTGAACGAACTAAAGTAAAAACGTGACCTATTATTTTTGAACGAACTAAAGTAAAAATGTGACCTATTATATTGGCACTAGGTATTATATTCAAACTGCCTAATTCTCCACCGAAGGCAGTACATATTGTAAGGGTTTTGTTGTTGATTATGATGATGATGTAACCCTATGAAATCCAATCTACTCCATTTAGATTATTTTACTTGATGAAATCTGAGTGAAATGCAAGGACATAGAACTTTGTGACCTCCAAATTAAACCCTTGTAAGAGAAAAGAGAATTGGAGGGTTTAGAGCTTTCTTCTGATCTGATTGATTTCCTTTCCTTTTCCTTATATGCTGCTTCCTATTGCCAATTCCAATCAAAGTTTGTATTCTCCCTTGACAGGTATAGGTGGAGGTTGGCAGCTAGCGTACAAGAAAGCAGAAGATGGTGGTGAACTAAAAAGGGTTTATCTCCATCAAGAACCGGGAATGGGGTCTATGCGTGGATCTATGCGTGGGTCTGTCCTTTCACTGCATCCTTCTGATATCCCTGAAGATCAGCTTGTTCCAGCTGCTGGTCTTGTAAGCCAGTCCACCCTTCAAATCAAGGATTTCAAGGGAGAGTCTCCTTTTGAGGGAGGTAATATACGGCCTTCTGCAGCTGCTACAAAAGGGCCAAGCTGGAGAGAGCTTCTTGAACCAGGAGTTAAGCGTGCGTTGTTGGTTGGAATGGGAATGCAGATACTTCAACAGGTGAACTGAAATCTTTGAATTTCATATTCGAATAAAAAGTAGTAAAAATGTGAAACAGCTCAGAAATCCTAGATTCTTCTCTTTCGGTTTTTATCATCATTTTGCTTCTCATGATTATTAACTTTCTTTTTTCTTGATCTTGGGCGTCCGTCCTATTTTCTTATTGTTTTCAATGTTTATTAACGTTTTTCCCCTTTAAGCCCTATGTAATTCACCTGATTTTTACTGAATTGTAATTATGCTACTTACTAAACCTTTTTTTTATGCTTAAAACTTAATTTAACTGACTGAAACTGATTTTTTCTGATTAAAACTTATTTTTGCTGATTACTAGTGCTTTTCACTTGTGCGGTTTGCTAATCACTGAATTATTATAGCTGATCTTTAATGGACTGAAATTGATTTTGTCGATTGAAACCAATTTTACTGATTGAAACTAATTATTACTGAATAATATTCACAAGCTGAAGTGAACAGGGCCTTAGTTGGAGCCAAGGATTATGGGCCACACTATATTCTTCCATTTCTGAGCCATTATATTTGCCATGATTTTCCTAGTATACGCTTCATGATGTGTCTGACAAGATTATTTTATTTTTTTGTTTTTGGTCAATTCAGTTCTCTGGGATCAATGGAGTTCTCTACTACACCCCTCAAATTCTTTCACAAGCAGGAGTGGATGTTCTCCTATCAAAATTAGGGATTGGTTCAGACTCCGCTTCTCTTCTTATAA
Organism: Beta corolliflora; assembly: GCA_947648045.1. Lineage (NCBI taxonomy): Eukaryota > Viridiplantae > Streptophyta > Magnoliopsida > Caryophyllales > Amaranthaceae > Beta > Beta corolliflora. The sequence goes on from CANSZD010000274.1 coordinate 2,043,525, forward strand.
GTGCTTTGACGACATTGTTGATGCTTCCTAGCATAGGCCTTGCAATGAGGCTGATGGATATCTCTGGGAGAAGGTAATACTTTAAAACTTAAATCACCTTCAACATTATCCCTATTCCAAACTCATTTCCTAACTATGTTTTTTTCCCCTTCTTTGCAGGTTTCTTTTACTAAACACACTTCCCGTCTTGATTGGATCACTGATCGTACTTGTACTTTCCAATGTTATCGAGATGGGAACCGTCGTACACGCAACATTATCTACTATCAGTGTTGTAGTCTACTTCTGCTGCTTTGTCATGGGGTTTGGGCCCATTCCAAATATCCTCTGCTCTGAAATCTTCCCTACTCGTGTCCGTGGCCTTTGCATTGCCATATGTTCTCTTACCTTCTGGTTTGGAGATATCATTGTCACGTACTCTCTCCCGGCTTTGCTCTCCTCTATAGGGCTTGCCGGAGTATTTGGCATCTATGCCGTGGTTTGCATCGTCTCTTGGTTCTTTGTTTATTTCAAGGTACCTGAAACAAAGGGCATGCCCCTTGAAGTTATCAGTGAGTTCTTCAATGTGGGTGCAAGGCAAGCTGAAGCTGAGAAAAATATGTGATTTTGCTGGTAATCTTTAAAATATTGAATTGTTCATTGTTTAAGGCATCTAAGCAGATATGCCTGAATGAAGTCCTTGGTGAAGATTTTGATCAACTCAGAAAAAGAGAGAGATAAGAGAAAGGAAAGAGAGTTTAGCATTCTTTGCAATACATTTTTGATAATGCTGAACCAATACAAGAAACTCAGAGATCTGGTTAAGATGAAGAGATTATTAGTGTGGGATATTGTACTTCAGTTCCCCCTTTTTCTGAACAACAATGGTTCTTGGCAGTTGTAATTGAAGATTTTGATTTGTTTATTGATAAAATTAAGTGAATTCAAATGTTAATTTATGTGATTATCAAATTTGTTTCACCACTATTTATTGCCATGGTTTCCTTGGTTGATTTTGAAAATCGGATCGTTCTTCGAGATCTAGCAAGGGTTAGATTTCATTTTACCTTGGTAATGATTTTATTAATCATTGCCTCCACAAAATCATATCTGAAGGCGGCTCTCCAATTTGTCAATTGGATTTATAGCGCGTCGACTCATATGAGCTTCTCATCAAAGGAGAAGCCTGAAATACCCTTCCAACAGAGTATTGGGTCACAAAGGAATGTGACTCTTCAAGGAAGCCCGGTTGTAGAATCCCATGTGACAAAAGGTCACGAGGATTGGTCCGGGTGCGAGATCATAATCTCGCTGTTACTTTGTTGCTCCGCCTCTGAAACCAGTCCTCTCCTTCCTTTCCCTTCGTCAGGGTTCTGGCGATCGTCATTCATTAGTAGAAGAGTTCCACCACAGTTATCTTTCATCTCAGGCCTCCAGATCGAGCAGTTCTATCCTAGTTTAAGTTTACGTTATTTATGCTTTTGTAATTGTTCTGTAAGAGCGAGTATAGCTCAGTTTAATTTGGTTTGTCTGTGTTTGGTTGTATTAGCGATAGGCTGTACTCCTGTTTTTTAATTAATGCAAATTAACCCGTTGTCAAAAAATATATATATATATACACTTGGGTGCAGCTTGTGTAGGGTACATTCAAGGCTCTTTTTGTTCATTTACTCATTTTAATTTCTCCTCATTATGCAAATTTTGCACATTTGGAGGTTTCAAATGAGCAATGAGCAAAAAATAGCCTTTGATGTACCATGCTTATGATGCACCCACGTGTGTGACAAAAGTTGTATACTTTAGCTTATTATAAGTTGATGCCAAAGGCGTGAGTTTCGTCCAAGAAACTTTTTTTTGTCCTTAATTTGTAGTGCCATTTTAGTGATCCATTTATTGACCATTGTCTAATCTACTGGTAAAGATTTGTATCTCATATGAAGTTATGCCATTATGGAATCAAACTGCACTAGTAGGAGAGCTTTTGTTTTGGAATTCCGTTTACACAATTTAATAAGTTCAACAAAAATAGCAAAGCTAAGAAAAAAAATTTAAAATACATTATAATAAGGCATAAGGCACATAATTTCAGAGAAATGGCAAATTATAAAGCTAATTAAGTTTTGTTTTAGTAATAAGTTTTTCGAAAATAAGTACACTTAAAAGTCTCGTTAAAAGAAAAACAGACTAAGTCCAACAAAATAAGTTCGGATTGGTTTGGTTTTAACCTCAAACCCACATTATTTTCCATTTTCATCTGTCCCGTATTACTCTTTACACCTATATTCATGGACACATCAAAATGACTCACCATTCTCTCTCATCTAAATAAATTTTTATTTTAATGTAAAATCAATTTACTAATGAAAAAATCCCACGATATCTACAAATCAAAATCAAAACTAGCAACTAAATAACAATTTTGATCAAAACATATTCTATATTAGCAAAACCACGATCATTTTAGATGAGTTGTACACTTTTGCATACCCCCTCTCACACCATTATTTGATACAACATTCCATAAGGGGAATTTTTAATTTGTTGTAGTTTTGAAATAGAGCTGAATTTGATGAAATTGATTGTAGATGAGGAATTGATACATGTCGCAAAATCGCACAAATCCTCATCAACGAATCAAATTTTTCAGCGAAATTAATAACATAGACCCAATCTCTCGTAAGAAGAGAGATAAAACCCAATATATTAACTTAATAATCTATACAAATATATTACAAGGCGTTCCTAAAGAAGCCTATATGCCACGTGCCACTCTCCTCAAGCTTCAAATGCAAATGCTTTGTGTCCATGTGAACTCTTCAATTAAAAAATTTAAATATTGTGTAACTGTAAGGTATCGAACACTTGACATTTAAAATGAAAAGTGAGAATGTGAGATCTTAGCCAACAATGCACTATAGCTTTATTGTTTAATGTTTCAAATAAAATATGATAAAGCCTTATAATAACTATGTTTAACTTAAACAAGTATTTAGATACTTTTATTACGGTACTACCAAGAGGCTATTGATGACATATTCTACCGTAATTCCTTTTAAGCTACTATTTCAAACTCAAATCTTTAAGTATTCTTTATGCCCAAAGCTTGTTTTTTCGGGCCAAAAATTGTGGGCTTTTCAGGGTGGGACAAATTTTGAACTAAAAAATCATTTTCTAAACGATCTCAAACAAAAAATTCGGATCAATTTATTTATCACGTCATGACGCCAAATTTTCAATTTCTCACCAGATAAAAAAAATGCGAAAGGTAACAAATGAATTATAAAATTTATGAATAATAACATACTCCCTCAGTTCCTGTTAGTTCTTCATATATATAATCTTTTTGAGAGACCAAAAAAAGTAAAAATAGAAAGCACAAATAAAACGGAGGGAATATTGTTTATTGTAATTGACCCGAGGCATCTCCCAGGCAAAATACTAGTTAGATATATAAACTCTCCGAGAATAAAGATATAGTGTGAAGTATGACTTGTTATGAACCTATGAGATATTTGAAAGTTGAGACTCGGGGTGTTAACGAGTTGAACCGAGACCGAACATGTCCAGGCTCGGCTTGAGAATAGTTGAGGTTCAGCTCGGCTCGAGCTCGAAGCTCGTCGAGCTCAATAATTTAGGCTCGGCTAGAGCTCAAGAGGTTCAAATCCATGCTCGGCTTGAAAGCAAAAAAAAAATCAAATATAAAACAAAAAGGTCAGCATAACTTTTGTCCATCATGCTTTTGATAAAAAATGCAGCCCAACATAATTTTGCCAAACTTTAAACTACTATGGAAGTCAAATAGTCATGCCCACTAAATTGGTTAGGCCCAACTTCCATTTGTTCTATGACTATCTCTATCCGTATGCCTTTTTATTACAACATGTTCACCCCTTTCTTTGCTTTCTCACCGATGTGGGACTTAAGAAATCTCCAAAAACATAACTTGCCAAACAAACGTAGGACTTTAGGATCAATTTGCCACCTGTTGTAATGTCTTCAAATGTTTATATATACATAATTTTGAAAATGATTAAATTAGTTAATTGAAGGCAAATTTTATATACACAAATGAAAGCCTTCATAAATAGTCCAACAATATATATAAGACATCTTCTAACAAGAAGTATAGTGAAAGGGTAATAAGATTTTATAGAAAAAATAAGGTTGTTGATTACCTTCTATGTCGATGTGGGACATTAGTATCTTACATAAAAATCATCTAAAATGGTTTTGAGCTTGTTTACGAACTCTCGAGCCGAACTTAAGGAGGCTCAGATTCGGCTCGTTTAGGTCTCGTGCCGATCCCAAACTCGAGTCGAGCCCTCTCAAGGCCGAGCTTTGACCGAGGTGAACTCGAATAATTTGTAAGCTACCCTGTCTCGTTAACACCTTTAGTTGAGTCGAGACCTTTTATGAAAGGAAGTCATAGTTGGAACTTGGAACCGCCATGTCAATTTTGTAAAAGATTTTAAGAATCTATTTGGTTTTGGAAAGAGGTTCAAACACTGCCCAAACTCCGAAGCCCAAAACAAATAGTATCAATATGCCGCCTTTTTATAACTTCCCTCATGTACCAATACTATAAATCCAACCCTAAATCAATTGAGTCCAATACCATACACTTTCTTTTCTCTTCCAACAAACAAACAAATTTCCCTCTCTCGATTCTCTGAAACTCACACCATTCATCCATGGAAGCTCAAAACCTCTCCGAAACAACTTTATCCTCTTACCCTAATCCCTCTCAACCACCTCTTCAAACCCTAGTTTCTTACCAAGATGAAATCGATCAACCCCAAACCCTAACCCTAGCTCCCACAATCTCCGACGATCCAACTCAAATTCAAGATCAATTGCAATCACTCGCGCAACAACAAACCCTAGATTCACAGTTGCAGCACAACAACAACAACAATCATGCGAACGGTAATGCGGTGAGTGAATTGATGCCGAGAACGCAAAGTGGAACCACAACAGCTGAAAGAGATCAATCTGGCGGCGAAGAGGAGACGACTAGTCGGAGAAAGCGCCGGAGCAGGTGGGATCCACCGCCGTCATCGGAGGATGCCGGCACCGGAGATGGCTCAGGGAGAAAGAGGAAGTCTCGTTGGGCAGACGACGAGCCGAAACCGGTTTATCAGCTGCCTGATTTCATGGGAGGTATTGAATTTGATCCTGAAGTTCAGTCTTTGAATAGTAGACTACTTGAAATTAGCAGGAAATTGCAATCTGGTTTGCCGTTAGATGATAGACCTGAGGGTGCTAGATCCCCGTCCCCCGAACCGGTTTATGATAATATGGGAATTAGGATTAATACTAGGGAGTATCGAGCTCGTGAGAAATTGAATAGAGAGAGACAGGAGATTATATCACAGATTATTAAGAAGAATCCGGCTTTTAAGCCTCCGGCTGATTACCGGCCGCCTAAGCTTCATAAGAAGCTTTACATTCCCCAGAAAGAGTTCCCTGGTTATAATTTTATTGGTTTGATTATTGGGCCGAGGGGGAATACTCAGAAACGAATGGAGAAGGAGACTGGGGCGAAGATTGTGATTCGGGGGAAGGGGTCTGTTAAGGAAGGGCGTTTACAGCAGAAGCAGAATTTGAAACCTGATCCTTCTGAGAATGAGGATTTACATGTTTTAGTTGAGGCTGATACTCCAGACTCTCTTGAGGCTGCTGCTGCTATGGTGGAGAAGCTTTTGCAGCCGGTGGATGAAGTGCTTAATGAGCATAAGAGGCAGCAGCTCAGGGAGCTTGCTGCTCTCAATGGAACTATTAGGGATGAAGAGTTTTGTAGGCTGTGTGGTGAGCCTGGTCACCGGCAGTATGCCTGTCCTTCTAGGACTAGCACGTTTAAGAGTGACGTGCTGTGTAAGATTTGTGGTGATGGTGGACATCCCACTATTGATTGTCCAGTTAAAGGGACAACTGGGAAAAAGATGGATGATGAGTACCGGAACTTTTTGGCGGAGTTAGGCGGTACAGTCCCTGATTCATTGGCTAATGCTGACGGCTCTTCTTCGCCAGCTGGTTCTGGCGGTGCTCGAAGCAATCCGCCCTGGCAAAGTGGAAGCAACGGTGGCAATGCACATGCGGGTTTGGGTTCTAATCTTCTTAAACCAAAAGAGTACGATGATACTAACTTGTATATTGGCTACTTGCCACCTACTCTTGAGGATGATGGCTTAATACGCCTATTCTCTCCTTTCGGTGAAATCGTGATGGCCAAGGTTATCAAAGACCGAGTTACTCAGCTGAGCAAAGGGTATGGTTTTGTGAAGTATTCGAACGTTGAACAGGCTAATACGGCCATAAATAGTATGAATGGCTATCGCTTAGATGGCCGAACTATTGCAGTTAGAGTTGCTGGGAAACCTCCTCAACCGACTGCTCCCCAGCCTCCTGCTCCCCCTGCTATGCCACCATATCCAGCTACAAATCAAGCTCCTGGTGCTTATCCATCGCAGCAATTTGCAACTGGTGGGCCTCTAGGTAGCACACCTCCTGGGAGCTATGGTAATCCTGTCCCGTGGGGACCTCCAGTCCCTCCTCCTTACGCTGCCTATCCTCCTCCACCACCTGGGTCAAATTATTATCCTCCTGTTCAGAATCAGTCATTGCCCCCTTATGGTGTGCAGTATCCTCCTCCATCTGTTCAACCTGTCCCTAGTAGCACTACCACTCAGACTGCACCTCCTGGTGATGCACAACAAAATTTCCCGCCTGGAGTGCAATCTCATAGTGGCAACCCTGTTCAACCCCCTACTTCTAGTGTATATGGTGGTTCTGCGGCTACACCGCCTGCACAACCTACCTACTTGCCCTCTTCTTATGGCTATCCACCTTATTATGGGGCACCTCCTCCTCCCCCTCCTGCTGATCAGCCACAGAGCATGTCAAATGTCCCTTGGGCTTCAAATCCTCCAGCACCACCAGCTGTTGAAAAGACAACCCACGGAGTTGATGCGGAGTATGAAAAGTTCATGGCAGAGATGAAATGATTTTTTTATTTTGGCATACTTCTTCATTGCAAAGAGGTACATTTATTGTTACTCATCTTCAATTATGTTAATCTCTTTGGTTGCTGTCTTTGTTTTATAGACATTCAATTTCATTTATTCTATTGGGCTAACAAGTGTAAAATATGGTCCCTATTCTCTAATCCTTTCTGCCTCTGTGTTCTAGCTGAATATAGTTTGTCAGAAACTAACTTTGGATTTGTAAAACAGTTTTTTGTTCAAAGCATTGCCATTCAGCTTCTAATTGTAAGTGTTGGAAGTTTCATACTGCGTTGACATATATGACGCAGCATATGGAAATTAGGTTGAGATCTAACAGTATTGTATTGAACTCTTTGGTGTCAGTTGGACAACTGTTTGGTTATCAATTTCCAGTGCAGGAGATGAAGCTCTCGAGAGAGAGCATGTTGAGGAGAGGGCTGTACAGGCCCTTGTACTTTCATGAAGACTCATGCAACTTATATTTTTTTTGACTTGGAGTAAGAGATAAAATCTGTCAAGCAAAGCGGATGAAACTAGGCTGAAAATTTAGGAAATTATGACTTGGGAGTTTTGCTCTATTTGAGTATGGAAGAGAAGATTTCATGTTTGCTTTGATAAAGCTTTTGTGATTGAGTTCCCTTTTGACATTTTTTTTTTGCTATTTCTTCACTTAAATCACTATGAAGTTTGGTGTGCAGTTCTCAGCTTCTGCTGTCTGACTGTTGGTCTACATGTCCTCTTCTGGTAGATCTATGACACTTCTTTTCAACTTGTATCAAATCAACTTGAGAGAATTTTTTTATCATAGAACTTGTATCCTTGTTGCTATATTTTTTGTAGTCGTTTTCATTTTTCATTTGCTAACCTTCTTCATTGTTATTGTTGTAATATCTTGACAGGCATCATGTTTCTTGGAGCTCTTGTGAACCTGATTTCTTACCTATTGCCATGACTTGTTGGAAGTTTAGGACTCACCTCTTTAACCTTGCTGTACTGTTCTGACATTTGCAGAGACGTGGGATACAAGTCGAGCTCCATCAGCCTCCTCTATTAAAGTAGCAACCCTGAAGTTCATCTGCTTTACGTTTTCTTATGCAGGATCTTCTCTGTACTGGAAATCCATGGCACTCATAGACCTGTTTCATTTTCTTTTATATATTTTGTGCTGTCAAGATAGCTTTCTTGATAAGACTTGCTGCTCATGTTTGTATTCTATTTTTGTCAACTGGTATTTAACTTTCATGCATTTACTTATTGTCCTTGTCTTTAAGTGATAATCACATGTTCGTCACCGTTGAAGTTTCTTGTTGACCTTGCCGTTCCCTACTTGCTGGCTTTAACTGGTGGTATGTGCTAAGCCTCTCATGCCCTATCAATGTTGGTGTTCCTGCAGGACGGAGAAAGCTCTTATAGGAGTGTCTTTGTTATTACTTGTACATCTGCCCAAGGATTTGATATCTCACATGCCATTATTTCTCCCCCCTTAAAACAACATTGCTAATGTAATTGTTGAGATGTTATTGGCAGGTCAAATTACAAAACCTTATGTTGGTATGCTTGGAATCAGCAAGGGAGAATGCTGCTACCTTTTGGATGATCCATTGAATTGTGTGTTATTTTAAGAATTTCTTCTTGTGACTACTTTGATTTCGCCCACACTTCATGATTCCTTAGTCTGATTCCACACATCGATTGATACTTGAGGATTACTCACATATTATTCTATAGAATCCACTGATGTGAATCATGATTTAGCACTATTATATGGAATTTGTCCAAGTTTGTTTAAGTGGCCATACAATCATGAGTCAGTCTGATGCGTATTTTGAAGTAATTTTTGGTAACTAATACTTGTATGTAGATTGAGTATAGCTTTACAAGGGGGGCATAGGTGCTAGTGATGTTGGAGCTTGGAATAGATATCCATTTAGGATGAGCTAGCTCACCAATGTTCAAGAATTCCTATGATTTTGACTTGTGTGATTGAGATTGAGATGTATCGCAAGGATAGGTTATTACTCGGTGATTAAGAAAAGGGGGGAGGAGGCAGAAGAAATTGCATCATAAAGTGTCACGGTTGGGATATGTAAAGAAATCTATCATTTCATTTTATATTTGTTTGTAGAGGGATTTGAAAGTAATATTAATTGAATCAGGGTTTGGTGATTAGTAGGTAAAGCTATTCAACTCCGACAAGAGCAAGGTTTTTCTTTGCATGATGTTAGTATATATGTTGTCGATTCGTGCTTTTTACTAAATGTTCAAAGTTATTCTTGATAAACTGTCCCAGTTCGTAATCCTTCTGGATACAATTCCAATTGAACTGTTCTTGTAGCTGTACTCGTTGCTTACTTTTGGATGTCGATGTGAGCCTTTGGTTCTGAAAATTTTGATTCTACATTTTGGGTTCTTCTGTCTAATAGATGTTTGACATTGTGGATTTGTGGTATGAAAGATGGTGATTGGTATGTTATTGATTATGTTGAATAATCTTCTCTATTGACACTTGCCAACCTTTGGAAACTCATTTTTCAATTGATATGTAGTCTCTTATCTGATGATTCATATGTGGAATTTTGACAGTTCTTCACCATTCTGTCTCAAAATTCGATGGAAATACACATGCATTGAGTGCACACACATATTATAGGTAGATGCTAGTAGTTGTCTTAAGCCCTTGATCTCTTCTTCTTTTTGCTTTGTAAATGCTACAAATATCTTGTTTAATCACGTTAACTTGCTTTTAAGGTTGTGTCATATGCTACTTTTAGTGTGCTATTGACTGATGTTGCTGCACCAAAACATTTCTCCTTATCATTTTGTATGTTCCTTTTAGGTTATATCCTTCAGCTCAAATCTCTCTTTCAAGCTTCTACTCTGAAAGAAGCTAAGGCGATTCAGTTTGCGCCTTAATAAAAGCTTCCCTGAGCATAAGCTTCTCAGTGCCCAACCTAGGTTGCTCTGCGAACCTTTGAGATGTGTTTTTCCTAGCTCCTGAATTGCGCCAAATTAATAGAAGCCTGCTACTATTTGTTAGCTTATCACTGTTGCCTAGTACTTGTATTAGAGTTTTGATTGTAGGAGTTGTTTGTGAGTTTTTGCTGTTAGATCATATGATTGTCTTCTTTAAGTACTTGGGATTTTGGGTTACATGGAAATCTTGAATACGTGCTCTGATCCCTAAACGAACCAAATGCCTGAGTTTCCCTGTTCTTGATTTGCTTTATGAGCATGGTTATGCTTTTTAGGATATTTCCCTCTACTATTTGTGCTTTTTTTTTCATGATTTTGCTTTTTGATCAATCTAGTAATGTTTTTCTTGTATTTTTGGCAATGCTACTAATGTTGCTGAGTCATTAATGTCTTGATACTTGTCTGATAGTAACAGCAGCATCTCCTGTTAGATTTTCTAGTATCAGAATATCTTAAAATTTGAAGTGCTAATCTTTTTTGATTATTGCCTCCAATATTAATCGTTTGTATAAATAGTTTAGGATGTCAGAGAATAGGAGCCTTTGAAGAAGTTTGCTGCTGTTGCAAGTTTGGTGCACCTCTGCACTGATGTCCTTTGAAGAAGTTGGTTTCTCTTCTAATTACGTACTATGGGTTGAGTAGGGGGTGATCTCTAACTGCTAATTATTCAATGGAAAACGGTTAATGGTTGAGTTGGGAGTGGCGGAGGTTGGAATTTTTCCAGGGTTTTTTGGGTTTATGAAGAGAGAATTGCTTTCTGCTTAGTTGTTGAAATGGAGTTGATCTCACCTGATTGAATTAATCCTTGTATAATTATTCTTGTTTTCAGTGCTTGTGCTTTGAGGGGATGCTTTATGACTTGGGTCTTCTCATGATATCTTCTGGCTTGATTGGTCATATATTTTTGACCTTGAGGAGTTGGTTGAATTCATTATGTATGTTATAAGCAGAAGTGCAGAACATATGCAAATGCCGAAAGTAAGAATATTTATATCTGGGTCGAGTTGTTTATGTTACTAAGTAGTCACATTATGATCTCAGGAGATTGAACACTGTTCTTCTAGTGAGTGAAATAGATTCTCTGGCGCATGTGGCGGTACGTGCTTTATTGGAATGTTGTATAACATGCGCTGTCGGGAGGTAGTTTGCCGGTGGGTTTCGTTTTCTTTGGGGGCACAAGTTCTTGTTTTCTCATATTCTTATATCCGAAACCTAATATTCTGTTTTAGTCTTAATATATCTCAAATAAGTTGCTAGACTTCTGACTCCGTAGGTGGTTTTTTTACCCACTTTTCTTTCTTTTTGGACCCCTATCTGCATTCCTTCACTTTTTTCTCTCTCCTTTTTCACTTGCTCAAAAAATTAAGCCAAAAGCTAATGTTGCAACATTTTGGAGGAAGTATCAGTTTTGGTGGAAGTTTAGTCGTCCATTAATTTGATAGGGGCTCTTTTCAGGTTTGAGATCTTATGTCCCATATAGGCCTTGTTTGTTTTGGAGGAAAACATTTTTCAGGGTAATGATTTTATCCATTTTGTATTGTTTGGTTGGATAAGGGATTTGAAAAGGAAAAATAGGTTGGAAATCATGGAATAGAGCTTTTTTATTCATTTGTAAACATTTTCCTTCAAAGTTTGAAGGTAAACTATTTTCCTCTACTTTCTCATTCCCACCACTTCCTTTTCCCATTCTTAGCTTAATAGTTTTCTATTAAATTAAAGAAAGAAAAATTAATATTAATTTACGTTTTCTATGCAAAATGTTTTCCACCAAATTAGATGGACTCTTAGACTCTTGTTTTTTTTTGTTACTTGAAATTAAAATTATTCATCAGAGCGGACGACAAGATGAATATTATTTTACAACCTAAGATGAGAACCCATGAGGCTATATGGAGCTGTATTGTCGCTGGGAATTCACGTGTGCTACTTTTGATGTCCGAAGTTCGAATTAGATGCATATTTTATTTTATCTAGATGTATTGAAAATGTTTTGACGTGCTCCATGTTGCTATAAGCTAAACACTAAACCTGGTGAAATTGTTGTGAACTGAATACTTGATACGAGATTCAAAACTGGACTTTAAAGCAATGATTTGAACTTGATCTAAAATCCGAATCAAACCCAACTGAACTTGATCCCAAGTTAATTTGACTTGATCTTGATTTGAACCCGAAGTAACTTGAATTGATGTGACTTGTAAACCCGTAATTGAGTCTAACAAGGAATCTAAAGTAACCCAAATTGAAATAAACGTCGATTATTATTATTAATATTGAAATCAATGTTTCAAAATAGAATAAGATTCTTGCAAAAAGAATGTAAGGTGCTAAGTGGCTAGAAAAAATTATGAAAGATTTTATTTTTTCTTGTAAAGTGGTACATAAAAGGTCTATTTTTTCTATTATCAATTGATTTCCATTTGAAATTGACTTTAATTGTCATATTTTATTTTTCAAAATTATTTTTCAATAATTTGTTTCGCTTTTCTCGGTTCACCAATACGTCTCTAGCCTGCTTTTAACCTACAGCTACTAGCTCCCATATGGCCATCTCGTCCTGAACCTGCACCACCACCCCCTTTTTCCCTACTTCATCTCCAGCCAGCAACCCATCCACTTTGATTTCTAGATCAATTGCAGGCCCGACCTTGGGCCAGGGCAAGCGGGGCGCCTGCCCAGGGCCCCTAAATCAAGATCACTTTGGTTTTATTATTTTCATCCTAATTTCAATAGAAGGCTAGTGGTGGAGGTGGTTTGAAGTTAGTTTCTAGTTTTGTTAGTGGGATCGCGAGAGATTCACGGTTCAAATCCCCTCGCCATATTTTTTTCTTTGCCTTAAATGTTATTCTCTTTATTGCTTTCCTCTTTTTTAGATTTCCTTTTTTTTATGGGCTTTTAGATTTTCATTTTACAATGACTTGTACTTGCTTTTTTATTATTTATTTTTAACCTATACTTTCTCTTGCCATCTTCTATTGACTATCAAATCCCCAATCTTTAACTTTCAACCTACCACTTATTAAAAAAAATTGTACATAACATTTCATTTTCTTTAGTAAAAAGGAGTATGATTTTTATATCTTATAGACCTTCATATTTGTAAATAGTGCCTATATTAAAATATAGTGTACACAACCCAAAGTCTAATATTAGGAATTTTATGTTATCAATTTTCTAGTGTTTACCAACTTAAATCGATATGATTGCATTATGATATTACATGTACTACTTTATATTATAAAAATACAATAAAAAATTTAGCCTCTAGAGTTATAATAATGGATATAGTTCTATATATTATGCTTCTACCCTAAGGGTCCGTTTGATTCAACTTATTTTGTCTTATCTTATAAGATCTTATTTTTTCTGAAATAAGTTAAAATAAGTTGAACAGAACAGAGCCTAAATTTACGTAAACTATCTTAGAGTAACATATTATATGTGATAAAAGTTCTTGCATTGTGAGAGACAAAATAATACTTATACCTTTTCTTTACACTAATGAATAACTAAGATATCAATGGTCAAAGTAGTGTACGTGCTAGAAGATGGAACAACATATTTCAGTTTCAATTTTAATTGTTGATTGATATTTGTAATTATATTTGATTTCTAATATTTATTATAAGGCATCCGATAATAAAGTGCATTAAGCATTAAATTTAATTTTGTATTTGAAATTATGATTTTATTTGTCAAGATACTGGTTGATCTAGCTTTACAGACTAATAGAAATTGACCATGTGAGATGATTTTTTTTTTGGCTGAAGAAATAACTGATGAGACATGTGAATGAGTCAATATTCAATTATTTTTATCCCATAAACATTCGTATTTTTCTTAAATTTCGTGTGTTAGGGGGGCTTTTTTTTATTTTGCCTTGGGCCCAATAATATTCAGGAACGGCCCTGATCAATTGTCGCCACTCCCAGTTCACAATATAATTGTAACCTTTAATTTTACTTTTGAAACCTCATAACCGAACATTATGCTGATCTATTCTTGGAGCAGATATAAAAGAGTGCAGCTTAAGGGGTATTTTCCACAAGAGATAGAGGTTAAGATGACGGGATTCAAGCTTTCATACATTGTTTGCGCTTGCAAGATGAAACATGAACGTAAAAATGATTGACAATGAAGCAAACTATAATTGTCCTTTTTTTCAATAAGTTGGTTGAAATCCCTTGCAAGGATGGGGGAAATTAAGGATTCTTCTCTTGCAAGGGCTGAGACTTATTTAGCGATGTTAATACAACTAGGCTATTGCTTGTTTCTTAGTATAATTATCCTATTATTGGATTTTTTTTTTTAAAGGTAAGATGAAATCCCTTGCAAGGAAGGGGGGAAATTGGGGATCCCTCCTTACAAGGGGTGAGACTCGATCCCAGGATCTCTAGGATCGGAGGTGATGCCAACACCACTAGGCTATCACCTGCTGCTCTATCCTATTATTGGATATGTATTTGGCATGTATACAATAAATACATTGAGTATATAGATTAAAAAATATTTTTAAATTAGTTAAATCCGACAATAGCTTTATTTTTTTGGTTGGGTTTCCATTCAATGGTTTTAATTTTACCAAATTAATCAAAATTTGGTTAAAATCACCACAAAGGTAAGTGAGCAATTTTTGTTAAACGGTTGGAGTACATAGCATGGCAAAATGATTTCCAACAACTAATCTGTAGACCCTACCTGAAGTGAAATGAAAAAGAAATCTGAGAAATAGAGATAAAATTTCTCTACATAAAATCGAAATTTGAATATAAAAAGAATGAATTGTCATTTGACACTTGCCCGAGACTCGAACTGGAACCAATCTGATGGAGTAGATAAATTCCTAGAGTGAAGATTCAAAAATTTAACGGAAGCCTTACTGTCATGATTCGATTCTTTTGGTAGTTGCTATGTCATTGTCCGACGTTGTATTAGCACATAAAGACAGCAATTATGAAAATAAGTGTAATTCTGATTTAACACCAGAACCCCAAAAATATGCAAGATTGATCTTCACTGCTAATGAAAACATTAAAACATTAATTGGTTCAATACACTTGTAACGGCGCTATGCGGTGCTATCCCTGCGCGTAAATCTTGATTTTTTTTTTTTTTTTTTTGTCAGGAAAGATAATTGGTCAGAAGCACCAACTCCTCGATTCTTAGCGCAGCATTGTAAGACACCAAATTTCGGGTAGAGTGGGATTTATACCCACAAGCAAACATTTAAACAAACTCCCCAAATTGGGGAGTGATGAGAGTCGAACACCCGACCTCGCGGTTGGGAGGTGGGAGCACCAACCATTGGGCTCCCACGAGGACCTCTGCGCGTAAATCTTGATAATATAAAGGATTACAATTACAATTATAGAGTAAAATGATGGAGGCCTTTGGTGAAGAGAGTGGAGAAAGCATCCATAATGGGGTTGGGTAAAGTAATCCCAATTTCGATGCCTCCTTTCATGTCTCTGCTCTGTGTAAGAGAAATGCCTCTAGTTTGATCAATTGAGATTTCTTGTATCTTCTTCGGTTTCCCCCACCCGAAATCCGTTTCATACAGGTTCACCTTGGGTGATCCAACCATATGGATATGGTCTTCAGACCCAATTAATTTCTGCCAATCAGATATCCATTTCTTAGCTCCTCCTAATATATCGCTATCCAACGTCTTGATAGTTAGTCCAATTGCATCAGCAGCTGCCAACATCCCTTCATCTTCCTTTAGTAGCTCCTCCCTGTTCGCCACTGCCCGGCCAAACCCGACACAGTTACCAAAATACTTAACCGGTACCTGAAAGGGAACACGGGTAATACCCCCTGCAATGAAACCAAAGTACATGGGGCCCTTGGCTTTGGCTTTGGCTTTAGTAACAGCAGTGTTCTGGACTCTGGCTCTCAGGAAACAGGTCCATATAAAGGCACAAGTGACTGCGTAGGGTGACAAAACAACAGGATATGATCTGTTGAGCTCGTCACACTTGGCTCGTATCCATCTAGTAGCATTAGCAATATCAATTGGGGTCATGACAAATGTGGAGCGGAGTAAGCCATGAGCAGCAGTCGCACCAGGATTCGTCTTCTGGGACTCCAAGTCCAACCACTGCTTGAGCAGAATGGGTTGAAGTTGAGCCGAGTCCAGAATCACAGACCTGTCAAAGGTGACAGGGTAGTGGGGAAGCATCCCATTTCCATGAAAAAGGTCTAAATGACCAAACTTTGAGAGAGCAGCCCAAGAGTAAAGGAAGTTACTAAAGGTCCTCTGATCACAAAGCACAGGATGAGAAGCAAGGCCAATAGAAAAACCAGGAGGGGAAGTGGGAAAGAAGGTGATTTGAATAGCTAACAAAGCATTAGCATTCGTAGTAGTAGTAGTCGTAGTAGTAGTAGTGGTAGTGAGAGTGGAAGGTGAAATAGTTGGTAAGGAGGGAACCAGTTGATGGAAGAGATAAGCAGAAGTGGGGAGATAGTTGCATAAAGCATTGAAATCAGCATCACACAGAGCAACAGTCAAGGCAACAGAATCTGATGATGATGAAGACTTATTCTCTGTCAAGAACACCAAGTTATCTGGTGATGCAGCCACCAGTTTTCCTGCCAATGGAAAGAAATATTGCAAGGCAGAAGAGAGGGATTGCTTGAGCCTAGGGAGAATAGTGGTGCTGAATTCTGAGTACGAGTTATGGGGTGCAGATGCGAGTGCGGGTTCGAGTTGAAAGAAGAAGAGAGGTTGAAGCGGGGAGAATTGAAGCCAAGGAATGTCAAGGAAGGTGAGAGGGAGAGAAAGTGATGGTGGTAGAGTGGTAGCCTTGGAAGGCGGTTGCGAAATGCGGCACTCTTCCATTATTTGGATTGCACTACATTTAGTACTAGTAGTTGAAGAAGAAGATGAAGGAGCCATTATTAGTATAGAAAGGCTGAGGCAGCAGAAGCTTAACTTTAATTTGCCTCTTCCTTCCAATGTTTGTGGAAAGGGAGAATGAAATTATAGCAAGCAACACTGAATTATGACGTACGGTTTTTCATGACCCATGACTTAATGAGTGTGCCAATAATTGAGTGACTTTTCTCTTTTCGTGAAACACGTGATTGATTGTTCAAGAGTACTGACATAGGCTCAAGCAAGGATTCGTAATACTAGTATATGCGGATCTTATTCGCCCAGATCTTTTTAAACAATATTCAACCAAAAATTGGATCGAGGGTACGAAAGGCGCATTGCCTTGTTTTTTTTCGATCATTCACCAACGAATGAGATCGATAGATTCTTAAATGAGAGTGTCAAAACTCATGTGATAAGGAGGAGAGAGAGTAAAAAGTGATGTTTTAAAATAAAAACAAGAAAAATGGGAAGAATATTTTGGAATACCCAAAATGGAATATGGGAACTGTCACATTGGAGAAAGAGGAGAGAAAGTACAATAATATAAGCTAGAGGAGTAAGTGGACCGAACTCTCCTCCTCCTCTATTGGGCGTTCATTCCCAATGAGGATTATTAATGTGTAGTTGTGTACCTTACCAGTGTGCTCTAATTACAAGGACACTCACATGTGAGGCCACATTGGAGAAAGAGGAGAGAAAATACCATAATATGAGCTAGAGGAGTTAAACGAAAGGAGTAATTAATAAGATTGGGAGAGTAATTACGACGGCAAAGTACTAATCAACTCTTTTGGGGAACTAAGAAACTGACACAAGATGGAATACTACTAGACTCTTAGATGATTTTTCCACTTAATCAGACACACACACAATACGATTCAGCTGTAAATGTAACGTTTAATTTATAGGAAAAAGACTACATTAATTAGATACTCCTCCAATTGACTGAACATTACTCCTATAAACTATGATGTACATCCCATGTTCCTTTACTTGGGTAGTTGGGGAACATGGCCAAAAAATCCAAACAACTGACTTCCACTAACCCATTAATCGAACGTGATATTTTGAACATAGTTGAATGAAACGTGCAACAATTATTTACAATAACCGATTTATTTTAACAAAATAAAGAACGCAAAGTTAATTTAAATTATATTCCTAAAAAGGCTAACAAGATAATAAGTAAATCTTTGATTTATTTAAACAAAATCTTTGTAAGATTTTATCCTAAAACAAACTCTATCTATTTAACTACTCCCTTAAAACAAGGGATCATTATTTATTATTAACCACTAATATGTGATAATGTATAGACTTAGTGCTCGTTTGGTATACATGGGAATTTAATTCCTGTAGGAAGTTTCATTTCCTAGGAAATTACTTCCCTTATGTAATTCCTAGGAAATGGCCTAAATTTATTTGGTTGACATCAAGAAATTTGCAATTCATGTGGGAATTCTGATTGACCAAGGGGGAGTGGGTAATTAAATTCCCACATTTTGTGAGAATTTCAACTTCCCAAGGAATTTCCATTGCACCCATTTTCTCAACTTTCTGTCAACCAAACAACTTCCCAAATGAGAAAATCATGGGAATTTTCATTGTCTACATAAATTCCTGTCAACCAAACGAGCACTTATTAACCAGTTAAAACACAAGTTCATTTCATTCTAATTCATTAGTTCCTTAGACGCGCACATAGTTAGTTCGGCATTGTTTTTTGTTTCCAATTATTAGCTTTTTTGAAAACCAAAAACAAAATATGAAATCAGAAAAAGTATTTTTCAATTTTTTTATTGCCAGTTTCAAAATTGACATGTTTAGCTAAGTATGACTAATTTTATGTTTATTATATAGACAGTTCTTATATCATATGTCTTTTATATTCAAAAACTAAAAATTGGGAAACTGACATTAATGCCAAACTAGCCCTTAGATTTTGTGACTTGTTCCTTATACTCATGTGCCAAGGGAACAATTCTCAACTTAATTCTCAACTTAGGAACAATTCCTAATTCCTTATAAAAAAAGTTCACCTTTCTTTGCCATTACCTTTACTGATTTCTTACCAGGAAGATTAGTTACACCCTATTGTAGACTAAGGCTCTGTTCTTTTAGACTGAATTAATGAAAATTCAGTTCAATTCGATTCAGTTCAGTTCAGGAAAATTCAGTTCAACTCAGTTAGTTTCCTCTCACAGTTTTCATTTACTTTAGTTCAGTTCAGACAAATTAACTTCCGTTCACTTCAGTTCAGGCAAATTCAATTCAGTTAAGTTTAGTCCAAAAGAACAGAGCCTAAGCTCCTTTATTGCGTACATCATTCTTTGCAGAGCATATTTACTTCAATCTTCATTTAAGCCTCTTCACTTTAATCTTGATTTAGTATTCTCTTTGCTCACTTCACAATGATACCTTGCACAACATTAAACTAAAAGCATATACTTCCCCTGTTTTTTCAGTAGCAAATTTGACATTTGACCAGTATTCATCAACCAACTTTAACAAGCTTTATTTCACCATTATATTAGATACAACATAGTCAAGTGGGATCTTATTAAATTCATATCCATGCGAGGATTCCAATTATCAACTTTTTATGATTTTCACTTGTACGCAATTAGAGATACTAAAGTTGTCTTGGCATAAGTGAAAAGGCAAATGGTACAATTAAAAAAACGTATTAAATACAATAACTAGTTTGTCCTTTATTTTCCCATATCATCTTCAAAAAGAGATATCATCTTTGGTACTCCGGAAAGGATAAGTGTAGGAATGGAGTAGGCATCATTATTGATAAGGAATATATTGATGATGTGGTGGAAGTTTCGAGGAAGAGTGACCGCATTATGAGTATCAGGCTAGTATTAGGGAGTAAGGCGATGACTATCATAAGCGCATATGCGCCGCAAGTAGGATTAGAAGTATTTATTAAACAACAATTTTGGGAGGATTTGGAGGAGGTTGTGCAACGAGTGCCTATTAATGAAAAATTGATCATTGGTGGGGATCTCAACGGACATGTGGGCACTAGTCGAGTTGGCTTTGAGAGCATTCATGGAGGTTTTGGGTATGGGGAGAGAAATGAAGCTGGAAGTGGTATCTTGGATTTCGCATTAGCCTATGGTCTTAGTATTATGAACACTTGGTTTGAGAAAAGAGAATCTCACCTTGTGACGTATAGGAGTGGAAGTAACGCGAGTCAGATTGACCTCTTTTTAGTAAGGAATGATTGGCGGAAGAGTTATACAAACCGCAAGGGTGATACGGGTGAGAGCGCGACCACCCAACATAGACTAGTCGTGCTTGATTTTCGGGGTAGGGAGTCTTTAAGAAAGCGAAAACCCAATGTGGAGCCGCGAATCAAGTGGTGGAAGCTCCAAGGGGAGCCCAAAGAGAACTTCTTAGCTAAAATGGCTAGTAAAGATATTTGGTCTTGTAACACGGAAATGGATGTAGATTCGACATGGACAAAGCTAGAACTTGGTATAAAGGAAGTGGCGAAAGAGGCCCTTGGAGAATCTAAAGGAACTGTACCATCAAGTAAGGACACATCTTGGTGGAACGAGGAGGTGAGACAAGCGATAAAAAACAAACGAGAAAGTTATAAACTTTTGGGAAAAGATAGCAGCTATGTGAACTATGAGAAGTACAAAGAGGCTAGAAAAGAAGCCAAGAAGGCAGTACGGGAAGCTAAAGCACAGGTAAACAAAGAGCTTTATGCAAGATTGGATACGACAGAAGGTGAAAAAGACATTTATTGAATTGCGCGTATGAGGGACAAGAAGATAAGAGACATAAGAAAGGTAAAATGTGTCAAGGGTGTGGACCAAAGAGTGCTTGTGGAGGATGAGGAGATAAAGGATAGATGGAGGTCGTACTTTGATACCTTGTTCAACGGTGATAAAGCACAAGACATTGGGGATGTACACATTCCGCCAAGTATGTTAAATCGAGAGTTTATGAGGAGGATTCAAAAGGGAGAAGTCGTTGCAGCATTAAAAAAGATGGGATTGAAGAAAGCTACGGGACCAGATGGCATACCTATCGAAGTTTGGAGGTGTTTAGGGGGGAGAGGAATCGAATGGCTGACAACATTCTTCAACATGGTTTGGAGACACAACAAAATGCCATTAGAATGGAGGAAGAGTACTTTGATTCCTTTGTATAAGAACAAAGGCGATGTACAAGATTGTACCAACTACCGAGAAATCAAACTAATGAGTCATACGATGAAACTCTGGGAAAGGGTGATTGAGCAAAGACTTAGGAAACAGGTGAAGATATCAGAGAACCAATTTGGATTTATGCCTGGAAGATCGACTATAGAGGCCATCCACCTCTTAAGACAAACAATGGAACATTACCGTGATAGGAAGAAGGATCTACATATGGTTTTCATTGATTTGGAGAAGGCATATGATAGAGTACCACGAAAAATACTTTGGTGGGCGTTGGCAAGGAAAGGTGTTCCACAAAAATATATAGATATCATTAAGGATATGTATGAGGGGGCAACTACGAGTGTGCGGACTACGGTGGGGAGGACAGAAGAGTTTCCTATTACGATCGGAGTGCATCAAGGTTCTGCACTTAGTCCCTTTCTCTTTGCCCTAGTCATGGACGAACTAACGAGGTCAATTCAAGATGATATACCATGGTGTATGATGTTTGCGGATGATATTGTGTTGATTGATGAGACAAAGGAAGGTATTGAGAGAAAGTTGGAATTGTGGAGGCATACATTAGAAGCCCGGGGTTTTAGATTGAGCGTAAGTAAGACGGAGTATATGGAGTGCAAGTTCGGTGGGGTTACAAGCGCCGAGGCGAGGGCGGTCACTTTGGATAGCAAAGTGGTTCAAGGATCGAACGTCTTCCGTTACCTAGGATCCATTCTCCAAAAGGATGGAGAACTGGATGGAGACGTGGCTCATAGAATTAACGCGGGTTGGTTAAAGTGGAAAAGCGCCACCGGATACCTTTGTGATTCCGGCATTCCCCAAAGCTTGAAGGGAAAGTTCTACCGTACCGCAATTAGGCCTGCTTTGTTATATGGCACCGAATGTTGGGCGGCGAAACAATGCCACGTTCATAAGATGAACGTGGCGGAGATGCATATGTTGCGGTGGATGTGTGGCCACACAAGGAAGGACCGATTAAGAAATGAAGTGATCCGGGAAAAAGTTGGAGTTGCATCCATTGAAGAAAAGATGAGGGAGAATCGGTTAAGATGGTTTGGTCATGTGAAAAGGAGATCGGGTGATGCACGGTGAGAAGAATTGAAGAGTGGAGGAGTAACCAAATTGGAAGGGGTAGGGGAAGGCCCAAGATGACTTGGATGAAGGTAATTGAAAGTGATATGGGGTTACTTGGGATTGAGGAGAAGCATGACGTTGGATAGAAGTGGGTGGAGGGCGGATTCATGTGGAGGAAGGGGTGTGATTACTGCATTTATTTGTTTAAAACCTTTTGTTGAAAACCTCTTTTAAAACTTGTTGGTGCAAACCTTGTTTTCAAAAAAAAAAAAAAAAAAAAAAAAAAATTCTTTAAAAATTCTAAAAAAAACCTTTTTATCACTCTTGCCGACGCCATCTCCTCTCAGAATCTGTTTTGTTACTGACGATTCATGCAACCGACCTCAAATCACTTTGGGAATAAGGCTTAGTTATTTATCATCTTCAAAACCAAGGATCAACAAAAAATTAACTCAAAAAGTT
This sequence comes from Beta corolliflora, assembly GCA_947648045.1. Taxonomy (NCBI): domain Eukaryota; kingdom Viridiplantae; phylum Streptophyta; class Magnoliopsida; order Caryophyllales; family Amaranthaceae; genus Beta; species Beta corolliflora. Next base: position 2,066,081 of record CANSZD010000274.1, read on the forward strand.
TGGGGCCTTTCCTTTCATATATACCAGATCTTTGCAATGACGTTCATTTTTTTAATATAATAATGATAATATTTTTTGTGATGCAGCCAATCAATTTCTCACCACGTCGTTCATCAGCAAATTTGGAGCACTCAATTGTACCAACTTCTGCAGCTGGTGATGCCGACAGACGCACCAGCTTGTCCCTGGGTCTTTTTTGGTGAAGGACCATTTACACTTGATGTTGTTGGTGCGTCTGTCGGCATCTTCTATGCCGTTCATCTTTGTCATGTACTGATTCTGATAGTTCAATCTATGCCCTTCATCCTTGTTGATTTCTCTACATACCCCTTTTTTCTATGCCCTTCATCTTTGTCATGTACTGATTCTGATAGTTCAATCTAGGTATGTAGAGAAATCAACAAATCAGCTACCTAGCTCTCTTAACTGCTGCTTGTTCAGCAATCAAGAGTAATTATTACTTAGTAGTAGCACGCCGTCTCTGTGCAGGACGACATGTAGCGCTATGCCTGCCTGGTGTTCTTATTCGTAGGTAAGGAGTATGAGCTAAGCTTAAATCCTAGCTAATCCAGCAATGCATACATCTTCTAAGCAAGACCTGTGAATACATACTGCAAGTAAATGGGAACTCACACCAGTCTTACTTGCAGCTGCAGGTGGCAACTGGCAAGGCTGAATGGATTAGCCCCTCTCGAGCTTGAAGACGATCGTTGTCAAGGGTAAAAAACTGTTGAGACCACATTGACGGACATGCAGGAGTTGTGTTTTGTTGGTTTCTCAGCCGCAGGAATAAGCTGATTTTTTACCTTAAAGAAGTTGGCATTCGAATCATCTTGGTCTAAATATAACTATATATTGTTATATTAAAAGGAGTTGTCCGTGTTTATAATCGTATCAACTGATGTCAATTTTGTGCTATAGTTTGTCAAATTAAACTTCCCCTTTTAAACAAAATAAGAAAGACGTGTCAAACAAAGAGAGAGTGATAGCAAAGGATGCAGCTATATGAGCTATTAACTGCCTCAATATGTAAGCAATACTAAGAAGATATACAAGAAATGCTACTACTACTCTGAGTATCTTTCTTTTTCCTTTCTGAATGTGTCCTATTCTCTAACTTCTATTAGATAAAGCTCTAAGCATTATCTTCCTATTCGATCTTACTACAAGCGAACTATCTATATTAAGGAATAATAAATCCAATAACACCTGTGTACATGAGCAGCAATCGATTTAATTCACCAATGCTGTCAATTTGGGCTGTGCTGGACAAACTGATCATCTTCCTGCTTAATTTCCTTCAGAGTGGGCAATACAGTCATTTCACTCTCCCTGTGATTATCGTCAACCTTATCTATCTCATCCGCTTCACCATCAGAGATATGAAGCTCAACGTAGGAGGATAAATGACTCGAGTGGCCTGTAGTCATGAAACGGTGTAGGGTGGGACCTGAAGAGTGTCGCCTCAATGATTTTCTCAAGTTCTTCGAGCTTCCTCCCAGGGTTCGGGTAGAAGGAGACTTTTCTGTCTTCTCCTCTTGCTTCCTCTTAACTTCCATATGCCACTTTGTGAGGGCTTTGGATGTTTGCTCATCAAAGACAGACTTCTTCATGTTTGATCCCATCTGCCAAAGTTTTCATCAAGAAGTTTTAATCTTTAGCTTGTTGAGTATAACTAGCATCAAGCCAACATTATGTCATTTTGTGAATGTTTAAGGGCTGGAATTTAATATTTAGAGTTGGAATGAAGAATAACCAAGGGTGAAGCACCTTGAGTAATTTAATATGGCCATAAACATGGAACTATAATGTTAAATTACTCCATATTAGAATGGATCTAGTGGTTCAGGAGAAAGTTGTGAGCTAAAAATAGTATGCTTATACCTGTGTCACAAGAGCATAAAGGGGAAGAGTGCTATAACTGCAAAGAATCATAGCACCAATCCTGCAATACCAGATTATACTCCATTAATCCAAAGAGAGGAAAACTTGTACAAGATTGCCTACAAGCAAAGGCATAGAACTTGTCCGGCAACAGAACGTGATGAGATCTTACCCGATAAATATTTTAATAAGCACGTAGATTTCTTTATCATGAAAACAAGACTTCATTCCAAATTCATACTGCAACAAACAAACTGCCTTTTTGTTAGATCCTTCTAATTTTTGCTGCTTCTGTGAATTTTAGTAATTCAGAGAAAGTAAATCTATTACCAATATCCACAAGAAGTATGTTAGCTGGAATGCATTCTGCAGCAACAGAAAATTTACAAAAATCCTCATCAGATATATAGTAATACATATGTAATCGACTTTCAGACACTTTAGAGTTGTACTTCATGATTTATACAGCCATATACAGTGAAGGAAGACCGGTGATAATGATCCACAATAACTTGAATTTACAAGATTATACCAAATTATGCACAAGCCTTTTATGTAACCATTACGGCTGCAAATTCACGTGTCTATCCAATCATAATCCACACAAAGAAAACTTAAGGAGACACTACATTATGATCAGCTACATAATGGGAGTCTTGTGATAAGCTGAAAAACTGAAAATGCATATCCTGAAGTCAAGCTACACTATCTTTTGTATTCTCAGTTTGAATAGTTGACGTATGATAAAGTTCAGAATAATTTCACGCCTAAACATTCAGAATAATTTCAAAAAACTTTCATTCGCCAGAAAAACTCATCCTAGGATTTGTTTAATAACCAAGCAATAGAAGATAAAGTTCTATACCTGAAATAGAGCAAAATGGAGGAGATGAAGAATGAATTGAGGCCACGAGAGCCAGAAATATTCATCTGAACCTTGAACTAGAGGGATCCCTTGGACCACAGCATGCCTCTCTGTGATTTCCAGAGCCATCCTTGTCAAGATAGCCTGCAGCTTGGTTCCAACAGCTAAAATAACCTAAAGCAAACTGTAGTGTTACAAAGTTTACTCTACTAATTTAATGGTTTATTTTAGTCAGAATACTATGTCTTACAATCAGCGGAAGTATTGATGCCCAAAAAAGAGTGTGCCATCCTGAAAATGCAACAACAACAAAATGGAAGCATGTCAGAGTTACAGAAGACAGTTAGCAAAAAGAAAAGTTGGTGTTTGATACATATTATCTAGTTACCCTTGACATTTAGAAGCAAGAATATCACAAAAGATGCCCATAAAACAGGACTGCAGGTAAAAAGATGGAAAAAGATTAATAATAAAATTTATGGACAATAAAGATTTGGTATTACGGAAGACATATCAGCTATTAGGAACCTTACCTGACACCCACAATCACCTTAAAATCATCTTCTAATGACCTTTTGATATACTTTTGGAAGTCGAATTGACTTCCTGGAGCTATATGAGCCTAAAAGCATATCCAATGGAAATTAGTTATGCAAGGAAGATTATCTGTAACTGCAGGCAAACTCTGACCAATGAAATATGTAACGGTTACTCACAGTTATGAATCCATTTCTTAATGTCAGATAGTCAGCCTTGGTAACTGATCTGAAGAATTGCCGGAAAAAACAACCCTGCGAGGTTATGAAAGGAGTGATATTGGTAGCGTCCAGTAGTATGATTAACAAATGTAAGACTTATTTGAGCACAAAATCGGAACATGAAAGACATGCAAACAAATGATATCAACTCTTCTTAAACCATAGTGAGCAAATTCCCCAACCCCGTACCCCCAAAAATGGTCAAATTCAATGGCTTCTAACGCAATTCTTGACATGGAAATACAATGGCTTCTATCCCAATTTCTTACCACATAAAAGAAGAATGGGATCCTTGTCCAAAAGCTGTTGTGCGATCTCACAAAAGTTGTCTGATGCGTGAGCCTGAATCTCAAAGGATCTGATACATATTAATAACCAAATAACACACCCATTAACATATCATGTAGAAACAAGAAGGCAAATCTTAACAATGAATGCATCTCCAAGAAACAAGAATTGACATACTATTCGTCAACTCATAGTCAAGTGTTGACGTCTCACGCTCCCAATCTTTCCAACCTCTAATCTGCAAAAAAGAAGGTTCAATGCGAGAGAGTCAATAAGTGACACAAAATTCAACATGATCAGCTACCCTTATTTTTCAGATAGAAAACAAATCAAAAGTCAGTCACGGCCTCAGAAGCAATCATTTCAGAATTTCCTTGCATTACTACAGAGTTCAGACTATACTTTTCCAAGTCAAAGAGAGGTTTAGGTCCACTGTGTATTTCACCACAAAAAAGAAACATACAGTGGAGGTAACCTTCAAAGAAAAAGGAATATATGCTAACAAAAGTGGCCAATAAATCTATTATAACTGTTGCCAACTTGCCAAGCCATCAGTCAGGCAACAGCTGCCCTCATGCATGATTTCACTGATGTTGCAGACAATGTGCATATTTCCTTGCATTAATAGCCAATCAGCAGATAAAACATGCTAGCATAGATGGATCAGGTACTTACGAAGTTGCCACCCCAAAATTTTAAGGTATATTACCTCAGACTACAGGTTAAACATGTTAAATAGCGTCCAAGTAGAAATTGCCACCCTCATTTACTAAATAATTATCCTACTCTATATGTTGCCTCTAACTAAAGTACTCCCTATGTCTCAAAGTACGTTAACCATTTGCTTTTGGCACAACTTATGAGGGAGTATAAGGTGAGCCATCTGGAAGAGATTAGGGTTGAAAAAAAGTTGATGTGATTGGAGATAGTAAGAACTCCATAAGGAGGTAAGAGTAAAAAAAGAATAGATATTGAGAAGAGAGGGAAAAAGTATTTGTGAAGGGGGATGGGGAGTAATTTTATATTAAGGAGAAAGAAAAACAGTAGAATTGAGTTGAGATGTAGTCCTAATCCAGAAAAGGAAATGGTAGAGTAATTGAGATTTTGAGACATCCCAAAATAAATAATTTATTATGAGACAGAGAAACTAGATGGATAAGGTGAAAAGTATTATATTTCATATGCTAATTTGTCTATCTCTAGAAAGTACTTCAAGCTGTATATTCATGTGTTGCTTTGTGGTTGATTGGTTATGAGAGCAGTTCCACTATGATTTATGTTCTTGTGTTTGATGATTGCAGTTAACATACATCCCAATTCCCACCTAAAAGATAACAAGCACAACCGAGCCTGAGGTTGCTCAAGCTCAACTTGTAACACTTGCATTCGAGCCTCAGCCGAGTCCCGAGCTTTTTCGAGTTTACATTTTTTAAATTCACCTTACCTTAAAACTGAACTTGAGTTTGAAATAAAACCAAGTAAGAAACTCTCTTATGTTATAACATGTCCGTAACAAAGTGTTTGCTACTACTTTTGAGCTTCTCATAAAAAACTTGTGCTTAGCAATGTGTAGCTATGCTCGACATGTAAATTTTGAGCCAAAATCGATATTTCACGACTTCGCTAGGGTCATTAGCAACCTTAGACTCCTACCACCTCCCCAAAAAAAATTGGGTTGGTGAAGACTCTGAGATTACCTTCAGCTTCCCGAGCATCATTGTTGCAGCACTATATAGCACATGGAAGACTGCTAAGAAGAATATGAGAATGTGTAGCTGATGAGCAGCCTCAACTGTTATCAGTGGCACATGACCCTGTTAGCAGAAAAAAGAGTAGCGTTAATGAACTTACCACAGGAACACAAACAAAAGACAATTTAAGTAACATGCTAATTGACTATAAAATCTCAGTTATTGGTGCAACCAGTAGCAGACTAAAGCTACCTCATACTAATATAACCCTTCCTAGATTAAGAACACGTCTTACTTTATAATATGAAAGGTCATATGAAAGGTCCCAATATACAGTTTCAAATAAATATCTGAAGATTACTCTGAACGCCGGTCTCATAACAACATTTTATACTAGCATTCCTCTAGTTAGCCTCCCCTCAGGCCCTCACGATCTCTTGAGAATTCTCAATCTGTTTGCTGCAGCGAAAACAATTCATATGGATAGGAATAAACCCCCTTGCAAGAATTAGAGTAATTTTCTGTCACTGCCAATGGCTAACGAGACTCTAAAGATCTCAAGTATAAGTTTTGTTCAAAGATGAGCTGAGCACTACAATTGTTGAAGAATCTTTTGAAGATAATTCCACAAAACATGGAACTCGAACAGAATAATACTCGTATCTATACAAATATATTAAAAGGTGTGCGTGACACCGTCGATGCGCCACGTGCCTCCTCCTACCACCAGAATTTTGCCACGTGTCTATTACTCAACAAAGTCAAGTGGTCATTGTTTAAAAAATAAATATGTTGAAGCTTGGGCTCGAACCTCTGACCTTATGTAAGGATTTCCAAATATTCACCGTCTGATCTAACGTTTTTTTAGTGATTCATATTTCCATGAAATTACAGATAAGGTTGTAATTAGTAATATGGCAGTCAAGAGTCAAGACCTACTTCGTTACTGGTTACTTTTGTACAATAACTCACCCCCTTGCTCCATCTCCCCTTTTGAAATTCACCATGAACGTTAGAGTACTCTTCTACTTCGTAATTAATGGCTTGCGAATTTTTCTTGCTTCTAATCAAATCTTATTGTTGTTGTTCGAGAATACGAATCAAGCAATGGAGTTCAAAGGTCAGACTTCAGAGGGCAACGCCATAAAGGTTAGTGAAATTGTTAATCTTAGCAAAAATCCCAATTATATTCACGAATCATCTCTCCTGAATCCTGTTAATATTCCCATTGCACATTGAAGTTGAATTATAAATTCAATAATTGCATAATTTTGTAATTGACATATACGCCCTCTCTCTATATATAACGAATAGGGTAATTGTATGATCCTCAAACTTTTGTTGTTCCTCTTCAAGAAGGTATTATCTAATCTGACATTATTTTTTTTGGGTTTTTGGCATAGATGGAACTTTATTTTACATAGATGGAACTTTATTTTTCAATTCTCTTTTGTTTATTTGACTGATTGGTTTTCTGTTCGGTTTTTTTGGCAGAGGATTTCTCTAATCAATCAACTTTGCAAGGTATTATATATGTTCATCTTTTTCTTTGTTCCTTTTGTATAAATTTCTTCACCATCTTAGGTGCAAATTATTTTATGAAATAATCCAAACAAAATAACTTACTATAACCTTCTAAGTAATCTAAGTGTCCTTTTTTTTTATTGAGTTTTAGTTGGGGGGAGTAATTAGCAGACATGAAACTCATTATACTATAATTGACGGGGAGACTGAGTCTGGAGCTGTGGAACAGCAAATAAGTTGGTTGCTTGAAGCATTTTTTTTTCCCTTTCTTATTCACTTAGCAAGAGAATATGTGGGAATTTGTCTTTGGCTGTTCTTTCGTATTAGAATTCTATTTTGGTCTGCTACTGAAATGACTATCCCTTGATGTATTGATTGTATTGTTCATTTACTTTATTAAATATTCTTCTTGAGCTTAAACTAGCATTTACTCTACTTTTTTGCACAACTATGTGAGGTTTTTGGTTGTAAGTAGAGCTTAGCGCTAATTATCACAGATAAGAGTAACATCCACATTTGGTGCTTTCTCTTGGAAAATCATAATGTCATTTGATTTTATAATAATGTAATGAACACACATAATTTGGCAACTTTTAGGTCTAATGTAATAAATTAATTTAGCGCCGTAAACAATTAACACATACATGATATTGACAATTGCAGGAGAAAGGCCAAGATGCAGACATCATAAATGCAAAAACTCCTACAGTTGTCGAAACGGGAAGCCAAGTACTCGATGACAATGGTGAAGACACACATATAGAAAGTCAATTCCTTGCTGAACCAACCCGAAATGAAGAAGCAGAAAATACCACAAAAAAGAGGAATAGAAACATTGTGTAAGACAACTACACTCACAAAATCAATAGAGAGAATTACCATAGCAACCATTACAAAAACTAACACTTGTATTATACATATAACAAAAATGCAGGGATGAATATCATCAGAACAACCCAACCCAACCACCAAAAAGTAGCCAACCAAGTATATAGCAAAGCTCCAATCGAAGCAGCAACCCAAAAGATTATGATGCTTAGCAACTACAATAAGCGCATTGTCTGCCAAAAAAAATTCCTTATTCACTTTACGATGTTTTCATTATTGGTTTGACACGCACTTGACATATTTCCACTGTCCTTAAAGTAAGAATGACACTGAATTTTGGTCAAGATTATCCACTGCATAGCGTAACTTACAAACTACATGGTATTACAAATGATAAAAAGGAAATAACACGATTTCCATAAATAATAAACACAAGAGTTAAACCATACAAAAATGTTAGCAGTAACACCCGGGGCATCGCCCGAGCCACACACTAGTTATGGATTAAATGAAAATTGGGTTATAATAGTATTTATTTCTGGATAAAGAAAGGTTAAAACAATAGATACAAACAAATAGCAAAACGCAGAACATAGGTACTTGAAATTTCTAAAAATACAAACATATAGCAAAGTGGTAGTATAAAAAGAGTGCAATCACAATTGAAGTACTACTATAGACAGAAGATAGTACAGGATGTGTCTCTGGACATAGAAAGTCGGCAATCACTATCATAGAGATAGATATAGTATTAAACAAAGGGTCAGTCAATTACATCGGCAATTTGGCATCCAGATTAATACTTCCTCCGTTCCATAATAAGTGAAACACTTACTATTTTAGAACGTTTCAAAATAAGTGAAACATACCTTAAATGGAAAAAAGAAAGTGACAAAATGACAAGAGTACCCATCACAAACTTGTGTGGTTTACTTTTCTCTCTCCTCCTTTTGATAAAGTAAAGGGTATTTTATGACTTTTTGGCTTTTGAGAGTGATGTTTATTAAATCTTGTGCCCAATTCCTATATTTCACTTATTATGGAACGGAGGAAGTATATGATTTCTAGGTTATCAGCCGACAACAAATGCAATCTGGCAACTAGTTTCAGTTGTTGCACGTTTGCAACATGCCACTCAAATTATCACAATCCCCAATTCACCATTGTTTCAATCCAATCTTAATTGGGCTCTTCATTTTAAATTTAAGCCAAAATCATGGAATTTTTTTATAAAAAAAGCCGAGGCGGACACTTGGACACATAGCTTCAATCTATATATCTAAGCATATCATAATCACCTTCTAACAGCTATGAAATTAATCCCTTTCCTTCAGAAAATCAAGTTATCAACTTTCACAACATTGACATACTATGATCAGATTAATGTTACCTTATGACAGCTATGAGGGGATTCACCAGTGACTAAGATTCGGCGCTTGTCCCAGAGAAGCTTCCTTCGATTTTCTTCACCAGAGTCACGATTTTTGAGTTCACATGGTAACATGTGATCTGCAAACTTGGAAGGAATACAGATTTTGGCCATATAACCTTGACTAAATGTCAAGAGGAGTGAGATAAATCCCATAACCATCAATTCTGCAATGATTAAATAGCTATATCAAGAAGTAACATCTCAAGTTTCTAATGTACTAATATCTTTGACCAATATTGAAATTACCAAGTTATTTCCATACTATGTTCTTAGTTCTTACCCTCTTTAACCTTGTCCAAAGCCTCAAAGAGTGCCCTCTTCTGTTTTTTTGTTAACCACTGAACAGCCAAATTTAATTAAAACTTTAGCAGTATTACTGAACTGTTTACTGTATATGCTAAATATATAATCATATCATAGTATAAATAAAAGAATATAACTAGAAGACAATCCACCCCTCCTTCAACCCAGAAAAATACAAAACCAGCACAAAGAATGTACAGAACACAAAATACAGGTGAAAAATTCCCTCTTGAAGAAGGAATAATCTCATAAGAATAGAAAAAAAAATCTCAACAAATTAGAAAAATTAGGCAATTGGGCAACATAAAAAATAAAATAATAAACCACACTTTCACTCCCAGAAATAGTCTAGTACAACACAAGGCAAAACATTCACATGACTTGTAACACCCAAATGAAGAAAGGAAACCTTTATAAACCCGTTAACAAATCCCAAGAAATTAAAAATCGAAACTGTAAAAAACTACTACATAACAGTGAATAACCGGCATAAAAGCTATGAATTTCCACCCAAAAAAAAAAAAAACTAACCGTTCCAATTCTCTGAAGACCTTTCTCCAAAATGAAAGAAATGAGAATAATAACAGCACAAACTCCAGCAACAGCCCAAGTGGGAGTTTGATGAAGCTTTCTCTCAACTTCAACACTTGTACTTTCACTACCTATACTACTACCATGATGGCTATTTTCTGCCATTGAAATGAAAATCAAAGAAAATAAAAAGTGTTTACTGTTAAAGATCAAAACTTTGGAAGAACTAAGAAGAATTTATATTGGAAAATTTCTTTGTCATAACCCCACTTTAATTAAATGATGAGTTGGTAATATTGATTGTAAGAACAAGTCCAATGTAATCAGAAAGGTTCTTCTTTTGGTTTCTGGGTCCACAAAATGTAATGGGATTTGGTTGTAAAAATCAGAGAAAGGAAGATGGGTTATTGGTAGAGACTTTTTCTTTCCTGCATGCATTCAATTGTAGAGAAGATGAGTTATTATAGTTCTACTATTTGTTGAAAACATTTGAGTTATGCCAGCTGCACAAGAAAAGAAAAGGAAGGGAGTTTTGAGTTTTTGACAAAGAATAAGACAAGTGAGAGCAGTTTCTTTAAGCCATTCACTCCTTGGTTATAGGGATTTTTTGTCCTTTTTTTCTAATATTCTTCAAAAATTAATGGATTTCCCTCCCTTTGTAGACCCAAAAATATTCCTCACTTTGTTGTTTTTCTAATAAAGAAAGAAAAGATTGAGCCTTTTTTGAGAAGAAAAAGATTAAGAGAAAATTGATATTTTTCATTAGGCAGGCGGCAGGGCCTTGATTTTACTTTATGTTCTACTATGTTGGGAAGGTCTTGCTATTTTGGAATTCAATTATCAAACTAATTAATATAGTAAGAAATAAACATGAAAGTAAACAAAAACAAAAAAGTCTCTATTAGCAAATTAAGGTAATCTTGTGGGTGCTTGGTATACTTCTAAGGGTGAGTTCGCTTTAATGAAAAAGTTTTAGGACTAATTTTGGTTTAATCATATTTAAATATAAGATGAAATTATGGTTTAATGAATTCATTTCAGATAAGCTAAGGTGAAAAATATTCACCATGAAACAACATAATTACAAGATGAATATCACTAGATCTCAAAGAATACTTAGTAAAAGTGTTCTTAAAGACGAGGCATCACCACGTTTCGCCTTCCTCTCAAATGCTTACATGGTGACATGACTAGGAATGTAAAAGAAGCGAGTCGAGCCCAATTTGAGTCGAGCTCACTCGAGTCGAGTTTTGATCGAGTAGATCTCGAGTAGCTTATAAGTGTCTCGTGTTAAAAGCAACCTTAAAATAAAAAATATGTTGAATTTAGGTATTTTGATATAAATAATTGGGTATTCAAACTTCTCACAAGTTTTCGAGTCGAGTATCGAGTTACCCAACTCGACTCGCCAACATCACGAGTCGAGCACGGGTTATATACGGGCTCATTCAAGTCGAGCCTTGACCAAGTTTTGGCCGAGTCGATCTCGAGTAGCTCGCGAGTTGTCTCGTCTCATTTACACCCGTAACCATGACATGCTATTTTTTTAAAACCTCTTGTATTACTTTATAAAATTAAGAAAAAAAGTCTGCAAGAGGTCTTAGATTCTTGACAATGTGCAAATCACTCACCAAGTTACCACTTTTACTTATGACAAAATGCCAATTATCAGTTCTAAAAATACAATATTTTACCTTATTAAACATCGTCGAAACATAACAACTAGTTTGCTCTTAAAAATATGATGATATATCTATCCCTAAAGAAAATTGTGAGCATACAAAAGTATTATATTTTACTTTAATTTCTTCATCACCATGTTTATCCTGAGCACTTATGTGAGACATAACTCCTCAACTATACTCCATTAGTAGTAGAGTAGTACAAAAGACAATAAATGTTATCTTTCATTGATATCCTCTATTACATTTTCAGTTTTAACACATCTATGATATTTTGTACTCGTACCTTATGGTACAATTTCAAGTCGACTTTTTTTAAATTAAAGTTTCAAGTCGACTTATCAAGATGTTTGGCAAAATCATTCAGTTTCATTCAATTTCTAGTTTTTCATTTTCAGTTTTAATTTTTGAAGAACTCTATTTGGCTAAACTCGTGAGACAATATATAGCTAATTGAAATTTAGCCAAATAGTTATTGTCTTTACTTTTTACAGCATAAGGGATGCTCTCTCAACTTATTTTTCCTCAACTTATATTATTTTTTCATATTATTCTAAACGTTTCTTAAATTTTCTAGAGCTTTTTGAACTTTTCCTTATATTTTTTGAATATTTATGAACCTTAATGAACTTTTCTTAAATATAATGACTAATCTTAATTTTAAGGGCAAAAAAATATTTTGACGAGAATAGACCCTAAGTATCTCAAAATAAAAAAATAAAAACAAAAGTTACCTAAGAGATCAGTACTATTGGATGAAATTGTCTCATTGTTGACGTGGATAAGTCAATTAGATAATAAACAAGGCAATATTATACACGAAAAGAAACAAAAAAAAAAGGTCATCTTACTAGTTGCTACCATTAGGTGATAGGGCATAGCGCGTAAGGTTATTTCCAAATTAATTCTGCCTATTAGTGGATACTAATAAGTTGTCTGGAAAATGCATTGAAGAACCATCATCTATTCATCTTTCTTGAATACTCCATCCATTCCAACATCTTTTTTATTTGTGTCATGATTTCACTAATGCTTCTAAAAATAATCTAAATATATTCCGTGAATTTTAAGATGTCTTATAAAATGTCATTAAAAGCACCCCCAAGACAACCAAGGTAAGCTTGATAGTGCCCTCGCCTAAAATTAGACCCATAAGTAAGTAAATATGGCTGCCGTTGTGCATCATGAAACAATCATGCACATATTTCTACTCTGTTGCTTGGGTCGGTTTTTGAAAAAAAAAATATTTTCATGGATTCTGTTTGTTCTATCCACTTTATTTTTGGGAGTTTTTATTACCATTTTACTTTATTACTAATATATGAGGAGTCCGTTTTTGGAGAGACGGTCTCACGCTAGTGTTAACGTGAGACCGATGATGTCATGCTGACATCACGCACGTGCATTAAACCAGCAGTAGAATTAGTTAAGCGCTTGCACCTATTAGTTATGCTAGCCTTAAAATGCTTCTGGGTGAATTAGTTAAGCGCTTAAGTATATTAGTTAAACGCTGAAGTATATTAGTTATATCATAAAAATTAGATTATAATGCATTTTATTGGCCATAATTTCAGTATCACGCATAAATAATTCTCTCTTTCTTAGATAACTAACGCACTAATTCTCTCTTTCTTGAATAACTATCGCATTTTTGCATTAGTTATGCCAACCTCAAATAACCAATGCGAAAACAATGTTTAGTAATGCATACAATAAATAAAACTAATGACCTTAAAATCATAACTATTGACCGCCCATACTATCAACCCTCAAAGTATAATTGTTAACTAAATATCAAAACTATAGCCATAAAACCATGCATCATTGTTACTCATGAAATTAATAAATAATTATTCATATGCTATAATTATAATCTTTCAGTTATTTTCTAGACTAAAACTATTAGCCATAAAATCGGAACTAAAAAACAAAAAGTCATAACTAATTATGTAAAAAACAATAATAACTAAATAGCCAAATATCATAACTATTTATCAAAAAACAATAACGAATAGCCAGAATCACAACTATCAACCATAAAACCATAATTATTAACCATAATTAATAACTAATAACCTAAAAATCATAACTATATATCCGAATTTCATAACTATTAAGCAAAAGCTAACTATGAATCAGATAACTAAGAGCCAAAAATATGTAACTAATTATTAAAATTCCTTAACTAATTATCAAAATTCAAGCTTTTCCCCCACAAACTCAACATTCTCTATATCTAATTCTTAATCTAATTCAACAAAAAAAAATCATTTGAACAAGACTATTAAGAATTTCAAAAGACAATATACATGTCCATCCTAGCAGCCCACAAATCGCTCGAAAGCAGCTTCTCCTTCAAAGTCCTAACCCTCTTCTTCCCCTTTGGTGGCTTTGGAAGTTCAACCTCCCTCCCCAATTTCTTAGCCTCACAAAACCCACAAATTCATTCAGCTTCAGGAACCTCCTTCAATGGAGGCTTTAAACACTTCAAATGAAACCCACCAAGGCATTTGTCGCACTCGATCATCACCGCCCTTCCACCTCGAAAACACACTTTACATTCCTCCACCTCAGGATCATCCTCATCCGAGCTCGCATTATCTCTCCTCTTCACATAAACATCATCCCCCACTGCAAATTCACCCCCATCATACATTGCTTTCTTATAATAAACCCTCTTTTTCGGCACATTTCGAAACAAAAAATCAGAAAAAGTAAGCGAATCGAGTTAACACCTAGACGAATTCCAGGATTAAGAGATCCTCTATCTGCCATGAAAACTGAACAGAGAAGAGGAGAGAGAAAGTGAAGCTTCGATTCGAAGCCACGAGTGCGATTGAAGTGAAGCACAAAGAAGATGAAGAAGAAGAATGTTGGTAGGTTGAGGAGAGAGAAAGTCGGAGTTTATCACCTCGGTGTCGCCGCGTCGCGCCTCCATCTCTTTCCCCCAACAGCAGCTCACTACTGTTAAACTTGGGCGATCTCACGTTAGTGTTAACGTGAGACCGTCTTTTATAAGACTTTGCGATAAATGAGAAAGCCTATCTTTTCAACTTTTCCCTTATAATCCCATATACAATACTACATCAAACATATAGAGTATAAAAGAATGAAGGTAGTAGAGATGATAATGAGTCGGATTTGGATAAGATCCTGTTAGATATAGATTCAAATGAGAATTTTATACATGGATTTAATTTCATTCGATTATGTTGGTTTGCAATCTGAATTTTGAGCCTTATTATGAGCATGTTTTTCACTTCAGAAAAAAAATTAAGTGTTGAAAACATTAGCCTAATAAATAGTATTAGTTACAACTTATCACATCTTGGTTAATTTTAATTTTTTATTTTTCCAAGCACAAAAACATCAATGAAAGTATGAAACTATTATTCTAACATAAAAGTAAGTGATCTATGCCACACCGTTAAACAAACCCCAAAGGCCCAAATACGCAAAAATAAGAAAGCGATTGACGTTGACATGTGACATTGTAATAGATTGCCAATAATACACCTCCGTACGAACATTGCTTATTGGCCCAACATAAAAATAGGGAATGATTTTGGGCCCTCTTAAAGAATTCACATATGTCAAGTTTTATGAACTCCCCCTGCCCAACAAATAAAACTCTATAAGATACTGGACCTCAGTCACTTTTGCTCCCCTCAGCCCAGATGCTCACTCAAATTCCAGCATGCAACAGCCAAGTGCAAGTCCTTGTAGATGCTCACTCAAGATCAAAGTTGGCAGAAATTGAGTAGATTGCTAAGTTGTTCACTAATTTCACATGTATTTTTTTTTCATTTTTTTATTAGGAGAGATACTTGGTCCAAAAAAATAATCAATTAGGGACATCATTGTTGTCGAACCTCGTGTCAAATATATCAACCGATCCGACTGAACACTTGTTCGATCAAATAATCTTAATTTTAATTTTTAGAAGAAAAAAAATGGAAAGCACTCCTTCACCACCATTACTAAACTTATTGAATATTAGAGATGTGTATTTGATCAAAATTGAAAAAAATAGGGTCATTATACTAAAATCTCATATACGGGTTAGAAATATCGTATATAATAATTGCAGTAGCTCCACCACCTCTAGAATACATGGTAGTCGAACTATGGTACCTCTCTTTACAAATAAGAGGGTAGAGAGACCTACCTTTAAAGAAGAAAGGCAGCCAACCAACAATCGGTGGAAAATTGCAACAAGAAAGAGAGGGAAAAGGAACGAGAATTGGCACGTGTGGTGTCAACGCCAGAGAGTTAAGTCAACCTATCGGAATCCAGTCACTGATACCTTTCTGCCTCAAAGTTTTTTATAAGGTAACTTGTATTCCTTTTTTATTAGGTAGTTTATCGCAAAAAGAAACATTTTATAAGGTGTAAGTTCTCTAGTTTCCTAGCTAATAAACATTACGATAGAGTCAAATGAAAATTCATTATTTTATCCGAATGGCAATTGGGTGCTTGGCTTTTTACCAATTTGGATCGGAATGGACAATCTAGCCTTTTAAACAAGCAATTTTCCAGATTTAGTTCTAAGAATGGGCAATTTATTCATATTTATGCTGAGATTTGTAGTTTTGTTTTTTTGTTGATGTGATTTGTAACTTTGTATGGTGTCCCTCAATTTCTTATATAAAAGAAGTTGATGCATGAGCATTGAGTTGGTGTATTCGGTATATACACGTCTTTTGGATCTCCATATCATAGCTATCTACCAAATATCGCCTGTTTAACCAAGTTGCCACATGCATTTCAATAAAAATAAAAATAGTAATAAAATAAGAAAAAAAATATTCACATGCGTGCATGGGATATTGATGCCTTAAGTGTTCTACTCGTTTAGTCGTTTTGTCAAATTATATATAGTTGGATTTGGGTCTTTTATATTTGTTAGCTTTGGCAGTATTGCCTAGCTAATTGGAAGCTTTATTATGAATACTAATTTGAAATTGATCCCAAAATCCACTTTCGGAGATAATAATATAAAACTTATATCAGCTGAAATAATGAAAAAGATCTCACGGTTAAACTAACTACCATCCAATACGAGGTCCTTTACTGCCAATTTCTAAATGTTACTTCCTCCTTTTTTTTATTCTACCTTTTAATTACTTTTGACGCTATCCACAAATTCTACTTTGACCACATTGTATTATTTATACATAAGAAAAAACATAGTCATGAGATCTTGTTGGATTCGTCTCGATAATATATTTTCAAAATATTAATTTTAATATTTTTACTTATACTTAATTGAAGATATAATTATACAGAGTTATACATTTGCAAATGTGCAAAAGCAAATGGTAGAAAATAAGAACGGGAAAGTAGGTTTTTAACTTTAAGAATAAGTGAACTTCAAGTGTTTAAATAATACTCCTTCTGCTTTTTTTATTTGCTACATTGTTGTTGCGCGGTTTTCAAGACGTTATATAACGCTTAATATCTCTTATATCGTTTATGTGAAAATTATAAAAAATTGATATTATGAATCTACACATCGTCGAATCTAACAAGAATGACTATATTTTTCTTAAAAAAAAATCAAAATAATCGATCATAGTTAGTGGTTGATTTTCCAAAACAACAATTAAAAAAAAGGAGGGAGTACTAACTCCATATATAGCACCCCACAATATGCTATAGCCACCGAGGTTACGTCCCCATGACTCTTCATGTCATGACTGACTAAAGCCATGCATAATGATTGATATGGGGTTGTTTGGCAATCGGCTGTTGGCTGTTGGCTTTTGGCTGGTTTGATTGGCTTGTTTGACTGGCTGGAAGCATTGGCTGTATGTATTGGCTTTTTAAGTTGGACATTTAAGCCTTTGTTTGCAAAAGTGTTTGGCAAAATTAATATTTTTGGTCTTGCATTGGTTGTTTATTAGAGAGTTTGTGGGCCAACAAGCCAAAAGCCAATCAAAAAAGCTGCTCCATGCAGCTTTTTCATTTTGGCTTAAAAGCCAGCTTTTTAGCCAACCAAAAAGCCAATAACCAAACACTTTTTTGGCTGTTTGACCAAATTGAAAAGCCAAAAGCCAAAAGCCAATGAAAAAGCCATTTACCAAACATGGCCATCATCTATAAAAAAACATAATGATTGATTCATTGTTCAAGTATTGGCAGAAAATTATGTCTTTTCATTAATTAGTTTCATACTATACATCTAGAAACCTTGATAAATTGGGTAAGTAAAGGGGATTCAACTTGCAGATAGTGAGAATGGATCCTAATACCTCTCATAATCGGGTGAGATGCTCTAACCACAAAACTATCCCTCATTGTCCATTTTTTCATACAATACATAGTAACAGTCATATAAGGCATGTTCGACACAAGCTTTTGGAGTAACTTTTAGTGTTTTGACTCAGTCAAAACAATAATTAAGAAAAAAAGTAGTGTCTGGTTAGGTAATGGTATAAGTAACTTTTAATGGTATACTTAGTGTTTTAGTAGTATTTAGTTAAAAGCTACAATTTGTAACTTTTAGGGTAGCGTTTAGTAGTGTATAAATTATATATTAAAGTTTCGTTTGAGCTTTTAACTAGTTATTTGTAAACACCTGCTTTGACAGCTTTTTTTACCTAACATCAATATCTTATACCGCTACTTGGACATCTAACAGCTACACACTAACCAGTAAAAGCTACCAGCAAAGCCTACTCTCACAGCTAAAAGCTACCAGCAAAGCCTACTCTCACAGCTAAAAGCTACTAACACAGCAACCGTTACCGAACACGTCCAATAATAAAATGGAAGACAGAGATAATTAACTTTCTTTTAAACCAAAATCAAATATTAATTAGAAATCATAAAATTTGTATTATTAATTTGTCAAAAACTTGTAAGCACATTGCAAACCTGTATGTGAAGATATCCGATAACATAAGAACAACAAAACTAAAAAACTGTCTAAAATAAAAATCAGATGAAGTGAGCTAATATGAATATGATTTCTTTTTATTATTTATTGTACAATTGGGGGTTTCAATTGAGCAAAAAAAAAGAATGTATCATGTTCACGTTACACTCAGGTGGATGTAAATAAAAGTTGTATACTGTATAAATATAAATCTATTCATCCTTCTCCAGGAAAAAAATAACTTATCCATCTCTTTAACTACAACAGTTTGACTTTTGGTCTTTAGTGCATTAATTGCATAGATATCCTTTATCTACTAAAAAAAATTCATAATTTGAAAATACACATAGATAAAGATACATCTAATATTATCTTATATACTAATATTTGCCTTTTATAGGAAAATTTATCCTAACCTACCTTATAAAATCCCTTTTTCATGAAAATTTTACTTCTTATACATTTTTCTTATTTGAAAAAAGCTATGTCGTTTTTGGTTGCATAAAGGTACCAATTGCTTGGATCCGGTTATTAGACCGAAAAATCAAGTTAGATTTTTTGTTTTTCTCTCCGTCACTCCTATTTCCTTAATTTTACTTCCTTCTCTTCTATTGTTGTCCTGTCCACATACTTCTCTTCATCTCACGAAAACCGACTTTATAAGGTGACCTATGAAAAAATCTTTTATATATATTAGGAATTTTTTTAGGGAACTACCTTTTATTAGAAATTTTTTCACAAAACTACTTTAAATGTTTTTCACAAAAAAGTATCTTTTAAAACAAATCCCTTTCTAATACTGCCAAATGGCGATTTTCGTTAAATTTGACTATTTAATTCCACCATTGACTTATGTGTAATAATTACATGACCTTCTTCAACACTATTTGAAGCTCGAATAGGAGAGATTTATCTAATGACCCCATGAACCAACTGTAGAAAATTCTCGGTAGTGACATCACAAATGGTGTAGAGAAGGTTAGAAGGTCTACGTGACTACCACGTGCAAGTCAATGGCGAAAAAACAATCCAACTTAACGGTGATCACATCTAGTAGTATTTTAATAGGAATTTGTTTTAAAATGTAGTTTTAAAAAAACTAAATTAAATAAGATAGTTTTTGAAAAAAAATCTTATAAAAGGTAGTTTTTTTGAATTTTTTTTCCTATATATTAATAACAAAAAGAATATCAACCATAAAATATAAGAATAATACAAAAATCAAAGTTCACAATATTAAAACAAGATGGATGATAATACAATATTACGTTTATTTTCCTACTATAGAGGGTTACATGAGGCAACTAGGATCATAGCACAACATATACTCCCTTCGTTTTTTAAAGTTCTACTCGTTTACTATAGAAATACATACTTTAAGGCAAAGTGGAGAGAGAGTGTAAAAAGTGGATCCACTTGGTTTCTTTACTATTTTTTTAATGAGGAGAGAAAGTGTGGGTTTATTATATATTAAGAGAGATATAAAACATTGAATAGATAGAGTGTGGGTCGAGGATGATTAAATTATTATATTTCTTTTACTAAATGAGGAATAAAGCATAGTGTAGAACTTTAAAAATTGGATGGGAAAGGAAAGTGAGTAAAACTTTTAAAAAAGGAGGGATCATAGAATTTACGAAGTAAAAGTTGACATAGTGCTAAAGGTTTGGCTATATGATTTTAAGGTCATGGAGGAATCAAATTCTACTAGAGGCTCTTTAATAGAGGTGGCAAGGGGTTGAATGGGGCTCCATCCGCCTCCATCTGTGAACAATCTACCCACCATCCAATCCATCACTTGATTTATACTTCACCCACATCCGATGCACCCATTATCCATGGATGAATTGAGTGGATCAGGTGATGAATCGGATGGAATAAAAGTATACAAATGTACTGTCGCACTTTCACAATCAAAATAAAGATTTGGGAATAAAGTGATTAATATTGAAACTTTGATACATCCTTAATATTTGTTACTTTCTACTGACAAAAAATCACAATTCAACCCAAACGTTGCAAATAGACTTAAAACTATATCTCTCTCTATATATATGTAATATTTTATTTAATAAATATATATTTAGCGAGTGGATGGATGAGTCGGATGATGGATTGGGTGATCGGTTGTATGAACCTCTACCTAGATCTGACCCGATCCATCCATCATCAGTTTATCATCCGCTTAAATTCGGGTTTTTGTCCATGTATTTGGATCGGGTGGATAGTTATCCATCGGATTTGGATGAAATTGTCAGCCGTACTCTTTAGGGTGAGCTGGTGAGGTTTTCCTTACCATTTCTCTTCACTCCTAATAAATCTAACCTACAAAATTAACTAATAAACTTATAAAAGATGCCAATTCAGTAAAGTTCTTCCCCTCACCCAACTTAAAAAGTAAAAGGACATAACATAGGATTGGACATCTCACCTCAATTAAAAAAAACAACATAGGATAGGACCACCAAGCAAGCAAAGTCCAAATATATCTCTAACTAAGACTAACTTGGATTTGAACTCTAATTTGCTAAGTACCACGAAACGTGCCGTTCTATCATAGTATGACTTGTAAAATTAATATAATCATACTCCCAATTTTTTGAAAAAATGAGCTGCAACTCGTGAAAAAAAAACCAATATTTGTTTAAATATATATGTGGCTCTGCACTGCATTTTCCCCGGTCTAAGTCTCCAAAATATTGTCTGTCTCCAGACTCCACCTCTTAAAATACCCAACTCAACAACAAAATTTTCTCTCGGTATTTCCTACCTCCATTATTTTGCATCTTCGGTTAAGCTACAATTTTACGGGAATTATATTTTCTCCTTCAAGTTTCAATTATTACCAGGTTTGTTTTATTCTTTCTTAGATATTCAATTTTGCGTAATTATGTTCTTGTGCTTGTTAATTTACTTATGCATCACGTTAATCATATGAAAAATGATTACATTATTTCATTTTCATATAGTATATTATTCTCTGAGTAATGATGATCAGCATGTTGTTGATTAATGATAAGATATGAGGATGTGTGGATTTAACAAATTGCTATAACATGAGAAAACTTATTTTTTTTTGCGAATGAGTAGATTTAACCACCGCTCATAATTCATATCTTTTCTGTTTTTTTTGAATGGGATATCTTTTCTGTTTTGTTATGTCCAAATAAGGCACGATAATGTATAGATACGCAATAATAGAACAACTTGATGTTGATACATATATTGAACAGCTATGATCAGAATATTTGTTATCTTCCCCTAAAAAAAAGAGTACTTAATTGCTATCTTTTTTTTAGGTGGAGCATTTACTATCTTTATGGGAATATATATATTTTTTAAGTATAAGATTTCAGTTGACCTTAATTTATTTAATTGATTAAGTATATTCAGTTTCACTATACGATTATGTCGAAGGAGAGTTTGACCACATACAAGTACAATAAATTTTATACAAGTATGTTAGACATCATCCTTTTTAGATTTTTGATTAATTAAGGACAATTATAAGTAATAAGTAGTATAGATCTACCTATAACTCCATCTTGAATATACGTGTTGTAATTAGATGTTATTTTATGTATTTTGGGAAATATATAAATTGAGGCTTTTAACTATTTGTTTACCGAATTTTTATAGTTCAAATTTAGCATAGCTAATGAAGGCATAAAATCATAGTACCAATTATCTAGGGGTGTTGAAAGTCTGATATGGTACGATGTGAAACATAACCCAAATCAAGCTGTAAATATAAGGTCGATATTTTTCCAAAATAAAGGAGGTTGCATTATGAGCCTAAAACGATTTGGTATATAGAGTCTTTATTTTTTGGTGCAAGTACTAAGAGTCTTTAATTTGTCAATATATTAGTATAAATATAACGACTTTTTGACAAATTAATATAAATACAATCATTCTGTAATATAAACTTGAAATTATGACGGTTTTAACTTTTTTTTTCGAATTTAACTTACACTTATAGGTGAACCGTGAACAACACACGCGAGAAACTCCTAATTTATATTTACTTGTTTCTTAATAGATGCATCATATTGACTGGGCATTGTGCACAACTTTGACCATCAATATCTTCAATTATATATTACTCCATCCGTTCCAGAATAGTCAGAACACTATCCTTTTATGTTTGTCCCAAATTAGTTTGAACACTTCCATTTTTGGCATGGTCCCACTATTAATATATTATTGCTTTTACACATCTTTGGCCCACACTCTACCTTTTATCAATAAAAAGTTACCCAAATTTCTCTCTACACTAATAAAAAAATACCCTACCAACTCCCTATCACATCTACTTTTTAAATAAAATAACATTTGATAACTACACTACAACTTATCACCTTAAACTACGTGTCCAAACAAGTGTTCAGATCTTTATGGGACGGAGGGAGTACTAACTATTACTAAAAAAATGACATTTATCTTCATAAACTAGTAATTAAATACGAGTTCATTTAGCATACACCCGGATGTACCAGGTGTCATTTAGCATACACCCGGATGTACCAGGTGCAGGTACACCGTACACCCAAGACTAAAATCTGCTCATTTGAAACTCTCTTTTAGTACCTTTTGCTCATCTGGATGATTTCAGATGAGTAATGAGCAAAAAATTATCACTACTGGGTGTATCATGCTCACGATACACCCAGGTGTGATAAAATTTGTAATTAAATATGGTCAAAGTTGATTTATAAATAGTTTAAAAAGTTAATACAATGCATATATTAAGAAACAGATGAGGTATCTAATACTTTATGAGTGACATTTTTTTTGTAATTTTTGTGAAAATAACTTTACCAAAATACCCCTTTACAAAAGAATGATAGCAGGAAGATCTAACATAATATATAAATATTATGACTGTATCTAAATTCAAATAGATGGAGAATTCGACAATAACCATACTTATATGATTAATGATTGAATCAAAATTGTGAGTTTATACGAATTTGTCAAAGAATTGCTATTTTCTATTGAAAAATATCGCCGAAGATTGAAGATTGAAGACTGATTTTATAATTTTATTAATACTTCAAAACTAGTCAAAAATCTTCCCTAATACACATGAATTTTGCCCCTTTTTTCTATGAAAGAAAGAAGAACGTGAATCGCAATTCAGCGTTTATAAAACATGCATTGGAAACTTGCGTCGAATGATAGACGTCGAACGGTATGAAAGAAAAATCAAAATGATCGACTATTAATTAATACTCCCTCCGTCCCATAATATAGTGCTTGCATTTCTTTTTGGGCGTCCCAAAATGTTGTGCTTATTTTATTTTTTATCAATTTATTTGGACTAAATTATCTTTCATTTCTACATAAACTTTCCAAAATATACCTACTTTTCTTTCAAATTATGTTCCCCTATTTATTGTTTTATACCAGAAACATTTATTGCCTTTTGATTTCTTTTTAAAGGAAAAAGAAAATAAAGAACTAGTTTCAAGACAAAGTGCTAAAAAAGTACTTCCTTAAATATATATTTTTTGAAAATCCTACTACTCTTTCAATTTTCCTTAATTCCCGTAAAAAATGAGAATTGAGCACTATATTATGGGACGGAGGGAGTTTTAATTATACATTTATCATTTACTCCCTCCGTTTTTTTAGATGTAACATTGGACTTTTCACATTTGTCGAGACACAACTTTGACCCATAATATCTCTAATTGTATAAAAGTAAAAATTATAAAAAGTATATATTTGGAAAGTGTATACCGTGACGAATCAAACAAGATCCCACATGACTATATTTTTTTTCTTATGTATAACTAATAATTAATGGTCAAAGTGTATTGGATGAATAGTGTTCAAAGTCAATATGTTACATCTAAAAAAACGGAGGGAGTATCATTTATCGCACAACTGCACAAGAGCCCCACAACACCAAAATTGACGAGTAGTCGATTGGAGATGGGTATTCATACTTTTTTACTTTATAGCCGCCAGTTTGGAAAGGCTTTTTAATTACTTCATGACTTAATGAGCATATGTCCAGAATAATTAAGGTGACGTAGATAATGTAAATCAACTTGTGAAAGTAACATCAAGGTCTTGTTTTTCTTAAGCTGAACTATTCTAAACTGAGCTGAACTGAATTGAAACGAGCTGAACTGAATTGAAGTAAAAATGTGAGAAAAAAGTAGTTAAACTGAATGGAAAATGTTCCCAAAAGAACTAAGCGTTCGTCTCCCAAAAAAAATTTACATTAAGCATGTTTTAAAATTAGAAGGCTACTAACTACTAAGGATATGTGAGTTGACAATAAAAGTACACCTAATGAGATGATTGTAATGTTTTTGAGAACATATGAAAATTACCATATAAAATTGGCCTATGTTACCATAAAAAAAAGAGTAAGAATTTTTGTGTCGTTTAAGGTTACAAGACCATGATGAAGTGATTCTTTCGTTCATTTCCTCCAATATAAGACAAATTATTGAATCTGCCCTATAGGCTAATATGTATTATAACAAACTAGTTATTAGGCCCGGGCTACGCCCCGGGTAAGGAAAATTTTCATTTATCAATAGTATACTTTAAGATGATAACACTAAATGTTATTTAGTCTAGTGGTTAAGACTTTAGTATATGCTCTTGAGATCTCGGAATCAAATCCTATACTATGCAATTTCTAATTCTTTTTATTGTTGTGGATTACATGGAGTAAAACTCACTTAGGGAGAGTGCCACGTGGCACCGTTTCTTGTTTAGGCACGCCTTTTAATATATTAGTATAGATTATTAGAGATTATTTTCTTGTTACACAGTAACACTAGATGACAATATTATCTTTTCAAATTCTCTTAATAATTATTCAAAATACAAAAGAAAATGTTTGATATAAATATACTATTTTGCAGTAATTATTCTAAAAGTAACACTAGATCAACAATTAAAAAAAAATATCTTCATAGAATCCATACTCCCTCCTTTTTTTTTAATTGCTACATTGTTGTATGTACAACAATTTAGGCAACGTCACTTTCAAACTTTTTGGAGGGTACTTTTTGACTCATTGTATCCGTTTGGTTGGGTGTAAAATATTTTCAGTGTAAAATAATTTTTATGGAAAATAATTTACAATGGAAAACACAATTCCAAAATTAGTTTTACGTTGTTTGATTCCATATAAGAAAAATGATGCAATGAAAGGAAAATAAAAGGGAAAGTAAGGAGGTAGTGAGTGGAGTGTGCAAGAGAGATAAGGAGAAGGAAGGAAAACAGTTTTCCCTTCATTTTGAAGGGAAAATGGTATTCCATCTTTAGGGAAGTAATTTTACTCCTAGGGAAAATGGTTTACACTCCCTTGCAAACCAAACAATGTAAAACTGAAAATAATCCGTTTGGTAAGGCGTAAAACATTTTCCAAGAAAACTGTTTTCCTCTATTTTCAATTTTACATTGTTTGGTGTGCAAAGGAGTGTAAAACCATTTTCCCTAGGAGTAAAATTGCTCTCCTAATGATGGAAAACCATTTTCCCTTCAAAATGGATGGAAAACCATTTTCCTTCCTTTTCCTTATCTCTCTTGTACACTCCTCTCACTATCTCCTTACTTTCCCTTTCATTTTCCTTTTTTTTCATCATTTTCCTTACATGCAACCAAACAACGGAAAACTAATTTTGGAATTGTGTTTTCCATTGTAAATTGTTTTCCATGTAAATCATTTTACACTGAAAATGTTTTACACCCAACCAAACGGAGCCTAAATGAAAACAGTTTTCTAGGAAAATATTTTACGCTCTACCAAACGGAGCCTAATGTAAAATAATAGGGAAAAGTGAAAAAGTAGTACTTTTGGGTGGAAAAAGAGAAAAACAAATATAATAGTATTATTTTATGGTGGGCCAAGTACCCCAAATAAGGAAGGTTTAAGCAATGTAACAATTAAAAAGAAACACCCATTTAAGGAAAATATACCAATAAAAAATAAACGGAGGGAATACTTAATTACTTATAGTACCGCCCCTGCCCCACCCTATGTGTTGGCTCGCAGGCTCGCAGCTCGCTTGAGGATGAAAGATACATGCATGATGCATCTTACGTACATAAGTAGTGAGTAGTTGAGTACAGCTTGCTTTCGTATACTGTATCTCTTATTCTCTTTGTCTTGGATCTAATAATTCCTGTCCAAAAAAACAAAGATCCAATAGGCACCAAAGAAATTGTCTTTGATGTGATTAAGTTAGGATTTGATCGGCTGGCGATGAAAATTATGTCGCAAATAATAATGGTATCTCGCTAATGCTGAGGTGATTTGTCATTACTCTCTATTTTTGTTTTTTGCACAGTCTCGGATACACATATTTAATCATTAATATCTTCGAATATGTTTTAAAAAAGTTAAGAAGATTCCCATATTTGAAAAAAAACAAAGATATATAATATTGGACATGATTATATAAAATATGGTCAACTTTTCAATCTTTGTCCACAAAATTCTAAATTAGAGGTTGTGGAGATAATTAGATCACTCATGTTTATCATTCCTTTAATCCTTGTTTGAGGTCATTCTTAAAGAATAAATGAAAATATCAAATCCCTATGTATCACATTAAAATTAACATTTTTCTTGAAACAATAACAAGAACTATGAGAGAAAAAAAATTGTGCTTATGTAATAGAGGATATAAGAGAGAACACAAGCCTCCAAAAAGTTAGAGTAGTTTAAGTTATTATTTAACGTCCCCTTTAGTTAATGTTAAATTTATTGAATTTATATCTCAAGTTCTCAATAGTAGTTTTATATTTCTTTGAAATTCGAGTTATAGACATCACTAACAATAGGAAAAACTTCAAAATTCCACTAATCAAATCCCAAAAGGGTCCTTTATTTTGGGCAGATAAATAACCAACACCGGTCAGCACGTGACCTAGCTATTATTATTACCTTTTCAAGATAAGGAGAATCCTCTTACAAGGAGGAGGAGAAATTAGGAATCCTTCTTGCAAGGTTGAGAATGGACCCCCTGTCAACTTCTATACTCACGTGACCTATTGTTATTTGGGAAGGTATTATGTTTTTCTTTTTCAAAATGCATACACTTGATGTGAACCTCTAGTCCTCTACCAAAGTACTATGAACCAGATTGGCTTTTGGACAACTTATGCGTAGTGTCCTTGTCCAAAATTATGCTTTTACAGGACCATCTATATTTAGTTCTCTCAATAATGCTCTCTTACATACATGGCATGTTCCTAGATATTTCTATTCATGTGCAATTAGGTCACTCTTAGTTTCTTTTCTTTTCCTTTATCTTGAGCTTCTTCTTTGTCTTGTGACAATCAAGAACTCCTATTTACTTATAATTTATATCTTAAATTTTGCAATAATATATATATAAAATGAAGTTTATAAATGAGTTACTGGACTTCTTGCAGAAAATTTGCTGCTTCATTTTGCAAACATAGAGCTTTTGATCAGGAGAGTTTAAAGAAAGAAGAAGAACGAAAGGAAGGAAAAGATGGGTTTCTTGTCACTCTTCGAAGTGGCATCAATGCCCATTTTGCAAGTGCTAATAATCAGTGGTTTAGGTGCTTTTATGGCAACTGAGTATTGTAATCTTTTGACTGCTGATGCTAGAAGATCATTGAATAAGGTAACTGGGAAGTTTTCTTTAGTGTAAATCACTTTCTTGAATCTCCGTTTTTGTTGTGTTCCATGCTAAGGTCGTCCCCTAAAGAGAGGATTTTTCCAGTCACTGTACTACGACATAAATCAGCCGTCCATTCTTATGGGATTAAAGCTGCGACATTGTTGTTTTAGATTATGACGTGAATATTAACAAACAATTTTATGTCTAGGGGATGATTTTTCCCATATTTGGACTGCACATTTTCTAGAGGAAATCCGGATCCATCTTATTTCGCAATCATAGAAAAAGTTAATAATTAAGATAACAACATACACAACACTATATTGCTGGAATTGAGAAACTAGACTGTTGCAAGAAAATCCAAGGTTCTGCCATAATTTATTGCATAGATTTCTTTGTAGCTTAATTATGGGGAATATATATCAGGATAATAATAAAGAAAAACAATGCAAATGTTGAAATTTTGAAATGCAGATAGTGTACGTGGTTTTCACTCCAGCACTGATGTTTGCAAGTCTTGCCAAGACCGTTACGTTGCAAGACATCATTTCATGGTTAGCTATCTTCAATTTTGATGCTTACATGATCTCTTAGATTTTCTACTCTTCTTTGTTTGATTTGTTTTTCTTTTGCCACCTTTCTGTTCTTTCGCATCCATATGAGGTGCGATTGTGCGAAGGCTGTCAAAAATACGAGTATGACTATTTGGCTAACAATTTAAATAGCAAAAAATATACACATACAGTAACACAAATTCTTTAAAGCTGGCATATTTGAGCTCAGTATGTAACCCAAATTCACAGTTACATACTTACATCTTTGCATGGTTAATCTCAAACTGCAGGTGGTTTATGCCTATAAATGTAGGGCTAACATTTTTCATTGGAGGAGCCCTTGGATGGATTGCAGTAAAATTGCTGAAACCTGGGCTACACCTTGAAGGTTTAGTCATTGCCTCTTGCTCAGCAGGTAACTCCATTTTATTTGACTAGCCCTGAATCTTTTAACTTGGTAAATTTTAGCATGTGTACTTTTTCCTTCTCCTTACATATTTCCTTTTCCTTTGATACTCCCAGCAAACTTGGGAAACCTTGTTCTGATCGTACTCCCTGCCATCTGCCATGAAGATGGCAGTCCATTCGGAGATGACCATGCTGCTTGTTCTTCTATCGGTCTCTCTTATGCCTCTTTCTCCATGGCGGTACAGAAAAAATTACTCTGATTTTACATATATTCAGTACTTATTAGTAAGAACCGTGAACAAAATGTGTGTATTATACACACTAGGATCATCTTTGAAACATGTTTTCCATTCAACCAAATAGAGCGTAAGAATCCTGAAGAAAATTGATCATTAAAGTTGAATCAACTTCTTTTTACCGTCTTCATAGAAATCTTGAGCAAAAGCGTGCTATAAAAATACTAGCAAGGACTTTAAGAGCTAAGGTAAAACTATCTTCTAAGTAATTATATATGCTACTATTATTGCAGCTTGGTGGATTTTACATATGGACATACACTTTTCACTTGGTAAGGAGTTCATCCGTTAAGTTTAAGGCACTAAAGGAGGCAGAGCAGGAGCCTTCAAGGGATCCGAACAAGGACTTAGAAGCCAACGAAAAAAGTCATCTTCTCGAAGGGGAGGTTCAAGGTTATGATGCAGAAAACCATCCTGTAAGTTCCTTTTCTTTTTTCTGTAGTATGCATATAGATTATACATAAATGAGCATAATAAGTATAGTTCTGTCACTCAATAAACCTTACAAAATTCTAGGTACCTCATGAGAAAGAAATTGTGCCCACTTGGCGGAAGATAGTAGAGCTTCTACGTCACATTGTCGAAGAACTGATGGCACCTCCCACTGTTGCTGCGGTGAGTCTCTCTTTCTCTCTATATAGCAACGTTTGCAGATTACGAAATGTTGAATGGAGTACATTTCTAACATTTTAATCATCGGTAAAGCAAGCATAAAAGGACTATTTGAGCCAATATGCTATGAAAATCCACAATTAAGCTATGTCTAGTTCACAGTAGGCTTAGGATTGGTGCTTGTGGGTGATTAGTATGGTAGAAAGGCTTGAGCTAGTCTGTGATTGAGGCCAATTCTAGGTCTGAATAGAGCCATCTGATGATTTCCTACATTGCTATAGCGGCTAGGATATGATATTATAATATAACTTGATATTTGCGACGCTCAACTATGCATCTAAAGTCATACGTTCTCCTAGATGTTGCAAGTGTGTGTCATTCAGTACAGTTGTCTTTCTGCATCTATATTATGTCTTGTTCAGCAAAAGCAGATGTTGTGGTAGTTGTTATACTAGTGGTCAACTGTTAGATATTAGTTCTCTAAAGGTTCAGCTGTCACAATAGTTTTTGAAACAATTACTAAACCTCTGTAGTAAGAGAACAAAAAAGAATTATATTATACTTCAAAAGCTACTCCAAAGGACCAAGAGCAGTCTCTAGCCAAACGCTAAAGTTTTTAGCTTGTTCAAACACTACATCCACCACTGAAAGCTAGCTTAAAACACCACTATACTAAACACTACTCCCTCTGTATTTTTTTATCTTTCTCACTTAGAATCTTGACACTATTCACAATTAGAGAGAATCTTTTAAATTCTTCTAAATATATAAGAACAAATATAGTCATGTGGGGTCTTATTTGATTCGTCTCAATGAATATTTTATTAATATCTAATAATTATAATTTTTACTAATATGTAATAAAAGATATTTAAGGTTGAATAAGTACATTGGCAAACGTGCAAAGTCAAAGTAGGAAAGATAAAAAAATACAGAGGGAGTACTTGTCACCTTTAATAGAATTTTAAC
The DNA here is from genome assembly GCA_947648045.1 of Beta corolliflora. Classification (NCBI taxonomy): domain Eukaryota; kingdom Viridiplantae; phylum Streptophyta; class Magnoliopsida; order Caryophyllales; family Amaranthaceae; genus Beta; species Beta corolliflora. The sequence continues at coordinate 2,097,212 of CANSZD010000274.1, forward strand.
TTGGTCAAATCTCTGAAAGCTTTTTGTAAAAGTTGTCGAACACATTCAACTAACTTATACAGCTCAACAAAAACCCTAGCCCCCCCTCTCTTTTTCTCTCTCTCAAACCCTAGCCTCCCTTACTCCTTCTTCATCAATTAGGGGCTGCCATACATGATTTCATCCATGGTAAGCCCCTTTTCCCCTTTTATTTTCAATTTTTAGTTCATTTTCTTGTTTTGTTTAATAAATTAGTCTCTCTTTATGAGATTTTCACAAACCTTGTTATGGGGTTTTTAGTTTCTGTTTTGGAAATCTCCTTCTCCCCTATGGGAGTTGTGAGTATGGTTCTTTTGTTTTTAGGTATGAGAAATTATTCTCATTGGTTGAAGTTCGAGACTCAACATGAAGGTATTGGAATCTCGGATGCGGTCAACCTGACTCGATCAAGAATGTTCTTCCCAAACTATATCAGAATGATAGACTTCCTCATCAATAGTCGCTTGATTCAAGCAAATACAAGGGGGGGCTTATTTGTATTGCTCGATCTGGTTCATTGTAGTTTCTTCGAAGACGAATTTGATTTAGTCTTGTTTAATTGCATCTTGTTTTTCTTTAATACCTATTGTAGATGCCGTTTGGCCTTCAATTAATGAAATTTCTCTTTCAAAAAAAAAAAAACTTATACAATTACGCTTCCGTTTCAGGTTATCGGACTCATCTTTGGATCTATTACTTGGTTAAAGGGTCTCATCATAGGGGATGATGCTCCACTTCGAGTGATTGAAAACTGCCTCAAATTGCTAGGGTAGGTTTTGTGTGATGTTCACAACCAAGCAACTATTAGAAAAACAGCTTCTGAACTGTGGTAAACCTGATTAACTCTTTTGCAGGGATGGAGTAATACCTTGTATCACCCTTATACTAGGTGGAAACCTAATTCAAGGTAACTAATTCCAGATGATTGATCATATAATTTGTTTTAGAAAAAGATGCACAGATTGCTGACTAAGTGCTTGGTTTGAACAGGTTTACGATCAGCAAAACTAAAGACCACTATGATTTTGGGGATCTTATTTGTTAAATACTTACTACTTCCAATAATCGGAATTGGAGTAGTAAAAGCTGCTGATAGTTTTGGCTTCCTCCCACCAGACCCTTTGTATCGCTTTGTGCTGATGCTTCAGTTCACACTACCTCCAGCCATGAGCATTGGTCAGTAATGAACTCCTAAGGTTCTAAATTCCTGTTTTTATAGCAGTCTAGTTTGGACTAATGGTTCAACGTTTTGAATAACCTCATATATAACCGCACATATGATTCTCAGTGAACCCATGTATGCATTGGCATTAACCTCATTTGTGTTTGTCGGTAACCCATGTCACCCCATCAACTGATGGTGTGGCACGTCGTATTTATGACTTACTGCAGTATTATTTATATAAGATTGGCCAAACATGGGATTGTATACTTCAAATTTTCCTTGATTAATTTACTTTGTTATGCTTTTGGATGGGGGTTGCAGGAACCATGGCACAGCTTTTTGATGTGGGACAAGAAGAGTGCTCAGTGATATTCCTATGGACATATGTTTTTGCAGCACTTGCACTTACTTTCTGGTCCACTGTATTTATGTGGATCTTGTCCTGAACAAAAAATTACTTCGGGTGTGTTTGATGATTCTTCAAGCAGAAAAAAATTCGACATATTCTGTACAAATTGTCGAATAAATGGGCATTTTCCCTGATTATCAGCAACTGAAACTCAATGTAGTGGTGGATTCTGGGGATAACGCACGCTTTCAGCTGATCAAAAAATCTCTTCTTTAGCAGACTCAAGGCATATGATTCTTTATACCCTCACGCCTGTATCATTCTTTATAGTATTATTATAGTATAGTTGAGTATTTTTGAAGAGAAAAAGGAATTTGTTGAATTCAAGTTCAATGAAATAGATAGCAATATTGTAAAATTAACAGGCCACATTTGGGCATTCGTGTTTCGATATATGGTTTACTTGGCTATAATTCAATTTGGGGAACAAATCTTGCAAATTTTAAATTTTAATTTTCATCATATATGGTAGATACTTTGATATGTAATTTGATCAAAGATTTATAGGATAAATATCTCTAATATTACTCTGTTTACATCATGTTAAATACTCTAACAAGATACAACATAGAATGACTCAACGATTTCCTAAAGGAGAATTTATATTCAATTACTTATAATATGACAAAATCAATTTCCTTCATTAGTTTGAATTTCAAACCATTGTAGATTGGACACGTTGAACATTTCAACCAATATGATATAATCGAATAATTTAATTTTGGATGTTAAAGTTGAAGTTCAGATGGACCAGGTCGAAGAACTTGGAGTTGGAACAAATTTACCAGGTCTAATTGATATTTACTTCACGAGAATTGTACTTAAACCAACTCAGTTTTACAGGAGAGATCACTTTCATACCTCATAATTTGCAGAGGAAAGCTAAAATAAATTACTTCTAAAAGGAACATCAATGGTACGGATAGCTTTTTTGTACCTCGCAATGAACAAAGTAAATTGAGAATTGCCAATTATTCTGTAAGAGTAAGTTGAAGTTTAGGCCTATTTGGCTGGGGTTCTACAACCTCCAAATGAATTTTCACCATCTGCAAAACATTGTAACTAACGCTCTCATCTGCCTTTTTAACCAGCTGACGCTGCTCGTCTACCACCCAGTCTCCATTCCCCTTCTCACCTCTTGCAGTTAAATACACAGGCCCCTCAATACCATACCTACAAATAAGATTGGCACATCAGACAGCATTCTTTAAGGGCAGGGGACAAATGAGGGGAGAGGGGAGAGACGTAACAAAATTATGAGAGAGAACACGAAGAAGAATTTTGCAGTCTCTAACGAGGAAATGCATGCTCGTTCTGTTCTATCGATTATGCAAACTTGGTTATTCACAGATTCATGTATCCTGGCCATGAGAGGAAAGCAAACTAGAACCTAGAAGTCTAATTCAGATCATCTAGCCCAAATGCAGAGGTGTTTCCTTGTATATATGAAAAGAAGTCACCCCATATCACCCCACGGACAAGCAAAATTTTCCCTTGAACTGCAGTTTAGCTTTAACTAGCATTGCTGCTTACTTGCCATAGCAATTAGCAAATGATTGCATCTAAACTTTTTTTTTAGAAGAAATTGCATCTAAACTTCGAAGAGGGAAAAGGTTGAGAATCTGCAGACTTCAGCATAGCATAATTGTCATTATTATCCACATAACTTCTGAAAAATAAATTCCAATCGTGCAAAATTGCCGTTTAAGTTTCAACCAACCTTATCACAAATTCTTAAGATTCCTATGTCTTTATTTTCAACTTATAATGCTTTTTTAATTAACGGCATGACTAAATAAGAATCTGTAAGTAACTAGAATTACTGCACACTATATTTGGATTGATCATGTATCATGCTATCATTATCACATGGTAATTCCACATTTTAATTTTATAAAAGGAAAAAGTCGAGACCAGATCTGATGTCAAGTAAATACCCAAGCAACCATCGAAGTCAAGAAAACAGGTAAAGAGGAGAAGAATAAAGGAGACTAGAAAACATACTTGGGCACAAATACAATAAAACCATTGGATCGTATCTTCACTATTCGGGCCTCTGCATCAGTGGGCCTGCAAAGAGTAGAATAGTTGAAATGTATAAAAACCAAAATAAACATCAGCAACCATTAATAATCAGAAGCTTTGGAGCATGTCTCCAGAGTCATAGTAAGTCATGTACCGTTTTCTGAAGTATATTAGTGTATGAAGCTCGACTGAAGCCCGGCCAGCCATTTGGGCATTTCTATGTCGATAATTCAAATCTGGAGGCAATCGACATAAGAGGACAACCATTAATAATCAGAACCTTTGGAGCATGTATCTCCAGCGATAAGAAGTTTCTATAAAAAAGAAGGCTCTGACCCAAACTCATAAAGCCTATGAAAGAACTAAAATTAGTACTGTGTACTTCAATTGCTATTTTTCCCTCTATTCACTTGAGTTATTCCTACTTTTCTGGAAATACTTTTAAAAACAATTTTGACAATAATATTTTGGAAAAATTCACAACAATAATCCAAACTATAAGCAATACCTTCCTAAAATGATCTCAAGCGACTGATAATGTTTAATTTGTTGGTTGTTAGTTTTTTCTGCTTTTCTTTTCCAATCCTCTTTTTTGTAACCTACCCTTATCCAGTTAACACATCATTATTTGACCTCCTATATCTGTTTTTTTCTAGGAAACCGGATTATTTTGAGAAGATACATCCCTTAGTTGGGATTATTATTAGAAAATTAAATTTGGGTCAATGAAATTCATTAAAAAAATCCTAATGATTTTATGAAATGATTTGAGTCGATAAAATTCAGACTGTTTCAGTTCATGTAACTTAGCTTCCGGTATCAACTCACTTTTGGTTGAGGTTAAATTGGTTTGGGTCACTTCAGGTATCGGGTCTAGTTATATCAGTTCGGCTTCCCAATTAACTCTTAAAAGTTAAACAAAACACTCCACAATATTCAGCATGCCTCTCCTTATATTCTCTCTCTATATAGACTAACTACCTAGCTTATTCCTCAAGCTAACTCATAAGGATAATGCCTAAAGTACCCTTTTTGACCAATAGATAGACCAAGGGCTATAAATTTCAAATAAAAATAGAAGTTTAGGACCACAAGTTTCATTCCAGCTTAATCTTGGTAGGTTTACGCTTGTCTCTCAGTTCACCTCCATCACTCCATCTATGTCCTAGGCATCTAGCTCCAGTTGAGAGACTGATGAATTATGCACTCAGTTACACATAATCCTCCATGATTAAGTATTAAAGTAAATGCATAACTTACTGTCAGCAATACTAGTAAGTTGAGGCCTATCCTGAAATATTGCTGGAAGCTTGGATATCCCTATGGATGCAGCTAATAACCTGTGTACTACTACATCTGCAAAACGAGAAACATAAAGAAGTTTGTAAATTACCAAAGTAGAACAAAATGCAGTTCTGCTGACTCAGAAAATAGACTAAGAGAAGTTCAACTTTTTGACCAACCTGCATATCTCCTGATAGGAGAAGTAAAATGAGTGTACAAGAGAGCAGCAAGACCATAATGAAGATACTCCGGAGGGCTGAGATCTCCACTGCAGAAATATACTGCCTATAATTGTAAAGAGGAAAAATTGAAGATTAGGGATTCAACCATCAAAGCATATGACATATATCGAGAATATCAAGAACTCTCACCTGTGTCATACATCTTGTTGCTAGAATCCGGATCAGCTTGTTGAAATAAGGATCAGAACCCTAACAAACGAAAACCTCTTTGGTCAACAACAAATTGTTTCTCCCCCTGCTAAATTGCGGAGGGAAAAGGCAATGGACATATGCAGAAGATACGCATGCTAATTGTGGATATTGAATACAGATAGAGCTTTGTTTGGAACACGCCCTTCCCATCATCTGCCCTTTTCCTTTCTGGTCCAGGAGATAGGGGAACATGAAGAGAAAACATGCATCTATAGAACACTTACCACAGCCCGATCAAGTGAATCAGCAAGTGCCTTAGATGATGAGACATCCAAATCAAGGCCAATGGCAGCAGCAGTGCGTAGCAGAGGCTCAAGCATCTCTCTTGTTGGAGAAGGGTGACGCCTATCAGCATATTCCAGAAGGAAACGAAAGCAAAACTTCAGTGATCTAAACCACCTTATTGGAAAAAGTAACTTGCAAATACAAATGCACCTTTACACACTTTGTTTGAAATGAAAGGGAAGGAGAGGGATGAGGGATGAAAGGCAGGGGAGAGAAGAGTGAGCTTGCGTACCTTCAAATCTTTTCAGCACTGGAAGGATTTGGTTTATTATGAGGGAAGGAAAAAATAATTCTTACCATTCTCTTCCCTTCCCTTCCCCATGTTGTATCCCAAAGGGGAAAATCATTCCCTCCCTTCCATTCTCTCCCTTTCCCTCCAACTTCCCCTATCCAAATAAGCTAATAGTCCTCTAAACATTCTTTTCTTTTCTTTTTTTTTTTTTGGGGGGGGTTAAATAAGGAAATTAGTCTACAGTAACTGTCATTACACCTTCCTGAATCAATTTAATAATATGGGCTATATGCCTACAGCTAAACACATCTATGAACTTACACCCACATGTTCACAGCATTTAAAGTTTAAACAATGGAAGTTTTGATATCACTGTAACAAAAAGGGCCACAAATATGGCTAAAAGTTGTACCTTAATAATGAACAAAATGGAAAATGTTTCAGTATTTTGTCTGCAACTGAAACATTGGCAGCAAGCATAAACTCCTCGACCATTTGGTTAGCTTCTCGAATTTGGTACATTCCTGTAAAACAACATCTAGGCTTACAAGATGACCTTGGCATTGCAAAAACTAAAACTGGGGGAGAGAGCACTGATACACATAGAAATCATAAAATAAATTACTAATATCATGACAAGGGTCATAGTCATGTCTGGTAAAGCTTCGGCTTGGCTTAATAGATCAGTATTTAACCATTCAACCAAAGGTAAGTGAACAATTCATGCTTCCAGGCTCGTGATTTTGGCATGCATACTCAGTACATTCAACCACCTCTCTGTAACAATGGGGATAGAAAGATTTAAATAATACCTAAGATCATTGTCTTTACTCAAGCCAACACTTCTCTAAACCAATAATAAAATATCATTCACAATGGAACCTAGAATATCTGGTCTATCCCACATGATTGGCAGGCTTGTATATTTTCAATTTTGTTTCTCCATCAACTTAATATTCAAAGTGACAACGGTTCTTTTGAAAAAAGTCAAAAACAAACTGCCACATGCACCCTCACTTGAAAACCCAGATTTAAATATTTGGAAAGCACCCAATTTTATCTACTTTGTTCTTAGATAAAATGTACAGAATATAATAAATTTTTGCCCTCATTTTTTCTTTCTTCACAATGATAGAGCATTTTCTTTTACATGTAAACATTATAATGGTCCGGAACCAGATCCAAAACAATAAGAGCACATAAAGTCTGAGGACCTAAATTTGAATGTTGTAGTTTTTAAATTTAAAAAGCACAACGAGCAAATGGTTTCAATGCCGAGAAAGTAGTCGCGAGGTAAGGTGCACGCCTCACTCACATTTGGTCACCTTTTTGCCAATAGACAACATGCATGCCATTTTGAGACTCTTTTTTCACTTCTGCAAAATTACGATCTATATTACTATGTTACTAGCTTTCAAACCTATGCAATACACAACGGCAAAAAAAAAAAAAAAAAAAAAAAAAACTTACATAACATTATTTTTCTCCTTGAAATTCATTTTTACTTTTGTGGTTTGTATAACTATTTAATACTTCCTCCGTATTTTTTTAGATGCTACGCTTGCATAGTAATTACTATTCACCAACTAACCTTGTTCGATTTGTTATTTCTTATACATAAGAAATAACATAGTCATATGGGATCTTGTTTGATTCATCTTAATGCATATTTTCATAATATCAAATTTCATATTAATTCACTATGCATAACTAAAGATATTATTGATCAATGTATTGGATGGCGTGAAAACAAAAAGTGTAGCAACTAAAAAAACATAGGAAGTACATGGATCTCATTTGTTTGCATATTTTGAGCTATTCTCAATGGAATGAACATTTCAATTTTTCGGCTCATGTAGCAAATATAATAGTATAAGAAGTTTTTGGTGCCTTCCCATATCAATCCCAAATTTGATTTGTCTCTTGATTATACCATGTTTGGGGTAACCTTTCAGAACTGTTCCCATGTGACCTTAGAATTTACTTTTGTTCCTTTTTTTCTAGACCTAAATTCTTTCTCTACCTCTCCTATCTCTCCTCTTAACCCACCGTCCACCACAGCCCCTCTGTAACTGCCACCTGACCACAACCACCACCTCCGAGATCTCTACCGCCACATGCTTCCTCCACCCCCCACCACAATCACCACTCAAGCTATGCCCACCAACAAACCAACTTACCCAGCACCATGAAACCAGTTCCCCCCACAACTCCCAATATAGGCTAGTGCAACTGCCACAACAGCACCAGAACCACCACACCCGATCCTTTTCCACTGTTCTCACCACCTCAATAATTAAAACCCACACCATAATAATGAAACCAAGTATTGAAACCTGAATTTCCTATATACTGAAATCGAAATACAAATTTAAAGTGACATAAGGGTTGAAGAATCAATCAATTTTGAAGATTGTGAAGGATCCATGACTGAGAATGGGAGAATTTTCTTGATGCCATTGATGGAAATGCTGGTCTGAAGAGCAGAAAATGCCCATGAAATGAAGAAAAAAAAGGAGGAAAGATGCATCGATGTATGGGTTTACATTGAATTTATTTTTCTGTTTCCTTTTCTTTCAGATAGAGCGGCAGTAGTAGCGAGCAGAATTAATTTCAGATTTATTTGGGGTTGTTTTGAAATATCTTGTCTTTTAAATTCTCATCTTCGTTTTAGTATGTAGCACATTGAAGTTTACTTTGATGTTCTTATTTCCTTGTTTAACTCTCAATTAGAACTTAGAACAAAGTAACATTTTTCACTTTTAGTAGTGTAAAAGTAGAAGTGATGGCTGACCACAAAGAGGAATGAAGCAGAAAGAAAAAGAATGTGAAACAAAGAGAAAGAACAATAAATATTACAAAGTGAGAGAAACCAGAGGGAAGGTGGGGAAGGAGACAAAAATATATATTATAAAGTTAATCATGTACCACCCATAAGGTATAACTTAAAATTGCAACATCACTGTTTTAACTGGCTCAACAGGTTGCTCGTGACTTAAGACCAATATGACAAGGAACCCCTTAAACTTGGGATTAATATGGAGGACACAACATACTTGGATTTTATTGTGCCATTGTTTTCAAAATTATACTTTATTTTACAATTTTATTTTATTGTTAATCATTCATTGAAAATCAAACTCTATCTTCTCTCATCCTAAACAAGGGAGTCAAAAGGGCTGAAGAGGGGGTTCTCCTGACATGCCTCAAGTGCACCTCAAGTGCACCTTAAGTACCTCAAGTGCGTGTCCTTGTTACTCATTGTGCCTATATATGCGCCATGAGCTTACTGCCTCAGACCTAAGGAGGAGGCGCGCTATTTACTAAAGGTGGTCCTTGGTGCGAGATGATATGACATAACCCCATAGCAGTGCAACTTTAAAGAAGTGAGTTTGAGTCACAATTGTAGATTTCTTGCATGTTTCCCCAAGTTCGCGTCAAGAATGTATGATTTCTTGGACGTTTCCCCCAAGAAAGCCCCTCCCCTTTCCTTGCACTTCACTACCCACTTGTGAGAAAATTTCATCAGCGATGCATAAAACTCAAAAGCATGAAAAGGTTTATATACCAATATCAAGAGGATCATGAGTTTCAGTATCAATCTGGAACTTAACCTCCGCAGAAGCAAGTGTCAAGGCTCCTCTCTCTATACGCCTTTGCCTCATTATCTGCAAAGGATATCAGTAGAAGTACCTGTTAATCAAAATGGCAGAAACAGCCACGCACGGAGCACTGAAGTTACAGGAGCAGAATGGCATAATGTAGAAAGCTTATAAAACATACCTTCGCTAAAGTATTCATATTTCTTAGATCGGTCGTTAGCGGATCGACCAGACGACTGCAAGTAACAATAGGGCATCAATTAGGATGACAGCCATAAATAAATATCCGCACACAGTAGCTACATACTCAACAAAGATAGATAGAAATGAATATGCTTATAATCTAGATACTGGCTCACTTTCATTGGACACAGGGGCATCAACTTGACATTTACCAGCACTCCTTCCCCAGTGAAAGCCAGAATCTTTCCCAAGAAGTAAGGAGTATGCTACCATAGAACCCATAACAACTTTTTTCATACGAGAATGGAACAAACTGTGACCAGTCCGATGAGTTAGCAAGTCTATTGGAATTTGACTAGCCCGTCAAGAGTACGGGCCATGCAGTATAGAGTAACAGTCTAATATATGACATACACTCATTATCTACTGCAATGAATCTGGAATCACACAGAACATTCTCAAGTTTGCCATGCACATATTCTCACATCCCTGGACAAAATGTAATTAGAATTACCACTATGAGCAGGTCATCAAGATCCAGTTCAAGTCTACTGATCTAGCAAAAGTCCGATTCATGCACTCATAAGAGAGAAGATAATTTCATTCACTTTGACAGAAATCACACAAATGAAACAACAAAATTAAGGTTGGAAAAATAAATATCTCTAATCTCACCCCGATTATGAACTTTACGCTGTAATCTCTCTAAACATGCATTTAGTCCTGGCTTAATCATTAAGGGTATATCCTATGGGTCAATCAATATCACACAGGTAAGTCCGTCCTTCAAGACAGACTGGCTGGCCCACAGGTAGAATAGGACTGCAAGACCTATACTAGTCCTACATAACACACACACCATCAAATAATAAAAGTTGTCTACAGAATTCACAGACTTTTAAGGGTCTGGTTCTGGATTTACTCTTAACACATTGACTTGTAGCATTACAAAATTCTCCTGAAAGGTTCCAAACTCTTATCCATTATATCAAAGTAGGCCTGCTTCAATAATGACTACTCCAAATACACTTTCCTCCAAATGAGATAACCAGCAGCACGAACATAGTGGTAATTTAAACTCATTGTGGAGCATGTAGAAGTATATAACTCTTGTCTTAAGTAACTTTCAATAGCATACAAACAATCAACTCTGTACCGCCTTTCTAAAACGTGGGAGACACAGTGAGCCGATGAGGGTTTCAGCCTTCCAGGAGCCTAACCATGAGATGAGGGGTGAAAGCATACGCCTAAAGGAAGTAAGGTGCATATCCTTCAGAGCTAAAAGTAACATAAGGAGAATATTTCACAGTTTAACAAATTACATATATATTGCTACATAATCATTGATTATTTACATCATAGTTCGAAAATGCAGTTTCGGTCGCGGTAACGGTCACGGTGATGCGCATCAGTATTTGTCTTATCATTCAGTTTCTGTAGTACTTCTATTGCTTAATTTTACATTTTAGGAAGTTTCTTACTCACCAAGATAGCCTTTATTCAATATATAGGACTGATATGTTTTCTGCTGTCAGCTTGCTGTTTGAACCTTCAGAGAGTTCCTTTTGTTTTCTTGCTGCTGTTTGTTTGTGAGTTACAACCCTGTCCCTGGTTACCAATGCTAAATTTTAATAAAAGCATTAGAGATCTTTTAGCCCACTGTATGCTCTTATGGCCACTTTTATAGTTGAGAAGTTAGTTAATGATCGACTTGAAGACATACACCACAAGTTTCAGCAGCTTCCTCACACTCAAGAGAAGGAAAAGCACAACGCTGAGTCCCCAAAGTGTCCATCATTGCCAACTCCTAAACAGCCCACTGGAAGTAATATTGAGTCCTCTCTGGACAGAATCTAGTTTCCCCTACACTATGATGCCTCCTTATCCTCGAACTTCCAGCAACCCCCTCGATATCATTATGCACCTCCACATTATCCACCTATGCAGCCGCGTAATGACACCCACGTGATTGAATTACATTTCCCAACTTTAATGGTGAAGGTGAACGTGAGCCTGATACTTTACTCGACTGGTTCATAAATGTGGAGAATATTGTTGGGTTTGTGGCCCAACTTTTATGGCCTATTTCCATTAGCTAATGTTGGTGATTACCACAAGCTATTTACCTTGTCAAGGAGTAACTATCTCTAGAAGATTCTAGTCACATCATCATCATTCATCAAAACAAGTGATGAAGTATTACGTGGCTACATGGCTCTCATCTTTGGAGCATATATACTAGAGAAATCTAGAGATTATTAGGATGATCTTGATTAGCTACTTCACCGCCATTCCTCACCTATAAATATGGAGTTGTAGGTTAGCTTTGGGCATAACCAAAAATCATCAACCAATACCCAACATTAGAAGCCATACATTCAGGCCTTCCTACCATACTAACCCTCCTTTCTTAGCCCACCTTGTATTATTAATCCACTATTCTTCTTTGTAATACTCCTTTGTGAGTTTATTGTATAGTGAGAGTCTTATTGTATTACTCACCCGAATAATAGGGTTCTTGTACTATCCTGTTTCATATAGTGGATTTTGGGTACTCGTCGTCCATGGGTTTTTTTACCTCATTTTAGAGGATCTTTCCCACGTTAAATTGTGTGTCCATCTTTTACTACTTTTCTTGCCACATATTTCCAACTCTATTATTTTGCTCAATCTCTACATCTTTAATCTGCTTCCGCTACGCACTCACAACCCTAACAGTATTCATCACTCAACGAGTTCCAGACGAAAAACATGTTGCCTTTGCTGTTACATGTTTGAAGGCATATGCTTGTCAGTTGTCACTGGTGGGTGTGCTGCCAGCAACTACAATATCAATGCAGGCACGATCTCTTGGTGTACATAATAGTTGGGAGGTAACGGAACAACTTATGAACGACAAATTTATTCCTCTTCATTATTACTGCAAGATGTATTTCACTGACTTAGCACAAGAAGATATGTTTGGTGATGCGTAAATCGCGAATGTCATAAGGTGTATGCTACATGCCGAATCACAGGAGCAACTACTATACCATATTCACATAATGTATTTAACATCAAAGCGGAAAAGCACAGCTGCATGACAATACACCTAATTTATAATCTAATACTAGGTTACCTCATACACCACTACATATCAAAATAACCAATGAACATGCAAGATATAAGAGCCCTTGTATGTTAGAGATGAGAAACAACCTATCGTCCATCCTCGCTTGAGCTTCAACATATGACAATGCTGCACATGACTTGATGACACTTTTTGTGAACCTAGAAGATATAATATCTGCTTGTGGCGTCATTTCCTGAAATTAAATGCAGTACATATTTAGAAGATAAGGGAAGTAGAACCTGCACTTGGTTAAAGATCAAGTTTTGAAAGGAGGACACATTGGAATGTCAGTGAACGTGCATATCAACATTGATGACAGCAATTTAATTATAAAGCAGAAAGCAAGAACTTACCCAAATAACAGAAAAGGCCAGCCTTTCCACATCTGATCTGAGGGAGCAGATATCTGCACATATTATACAAAGTCATTATATTTTAGCACTACAATTCTCATATTTTGAGACTTCATTAGATAGGCAAGGAAATGCCTTCAAAAACAAAAATATTGAACCTTCCGTCAAAGGCTTCGGAAGCATGTCAATTCGTCGCTCCACAAGATACACCGATGTCCCTCTTTGAGAAGCCTCGTCATCAAGAGGAGTTCCAGAATGGACAAAATTAGTCACATCAGCTATATCTAAAATCTATGGTCAAGGATCTCCAGCAAAAAAATTATCCATACGCTCAACAAACAAAATACAATTTGAAGTGACACTTTGATTAAACAGCTGCTAAATATTACTCAAAACCATTTCACTAAAGGACCTATAGAGCTCCAACAGCACAAAAGGAGTGAACTTTGAAAATTGCAGATACATTTAAAGAAATTGTCGTATACTGCATCTACAAATAGAAACCCTAAAAAGGAACAACTACAAATCAAACTCAGTGCAAAAGCCAAATATGAAGTGCGTGATTTATCCGGCATTTGTCAATTTTCATTTCGTATTTAGAATTTAGTATGAAATGAAAAGGTAATTATCGGAATGATGATTTTGGGATGAAAATGAAGATGGCCATTCCATTTCCATGTCCAAGTACCAAATACCAACATCTCTCTTTGCTCAAAAAGAACCAAAAATAAAAAGGGGGGAATACTGGTATGTTCCCGCTTCTCAATTTCTTCTCCTTTTGGAGTATTTTATAAATCACTCTTTAAAACTAACAAGTTGTAGTTGTCTAAATTAATATACATCTATATACATACATATGAACCTGAATATATATATATATATATATATTCCTCCATTCTGAAATAAGTGAAACACTTTTCTCAAAAAGCTCTCACATAAAAGAGCTTGTGAAATTTCAAAACACAATGGAACTGTTATGACAGATAATGGAATAGTAATGCCCAAGCCTCAATCCCAATAGGATAGGGTTGGTACTTGGTTGCATGAGCCAGGAATCCAATTTTAATGTTCATCCACATAGATCCTCTCTCCATTCCATTATGTCAAGGGTTATATTCTTTTGCAAACCAACTGTTTCATATTGTTCTTATTTCCCTCCATCAAAGCCTCCCTCTACTTCTTTAAGTTCTCCATAATTCCAGGTCTTCACTACCTTACTGATGCACTCTCTTGTCGATATCTCGCATGCCTAAAGCAACATAATGTTCTACCTATCTTATTCTCAACTCCAAGCATCTTAATATATTTGTTTTAATATTATACGTTATGGTAATCCCACACGTCTATCTCAACAAACACATCTCTACTACCTCTATCTTCCTATGATCCTTCTGAAATGCCAAAACTCCAACCTATATAGTAGTGTTGGTCAAATAACCATCCTTTAAACATTAAGGTCACATAATATCCCAATTGCTCCTTCACATTTGAGCTACCCAAACTTTACCCTATGAGCCATGTCTCGGTGAATATCACCATCCTCAAATGGTCCCATATACGCAAAGTACTCATTTATATAGGCAACTCGTTACCATCCGATTTTAATACACCCTCAATTCAACCCTCCCTTAACTCCCTTCCATTACTATAATGGCACTTCATGTACTTCCTTCAACTAAGCCTCAGCCTTGGATAATGGAGATTCTAACTTTTTCTTCATCATTCCAATCTAGCAATAACCCCATTTAATCTCGTCCAACAAAACGGTATCATTCAGAAAGAACACACAACAAAGTATCTCATCTAGATAGGTCATGTTAGTTAAACTATTAATACTGCAAAAAGTAAAACACTTGTGCAAATCTCTGAAAGTAATAGGAGAATTCTCCAAAACATCTTCACAAGTCCATAATTTAAATACATAAATTTAACTTAGTCAATCTATTTACGTGGTGTACGCTACTTGACATTGTCCACCAAAGCATGTCTCTTGTACCTTATCACAAGTCTTCTACATGACAATAAAAGTCATGTATAGATCCTTCTTACTAGCCCCGTAACATTCTATCATTTGTCTCAAGATGTATTATGTATAGCTTTTATGATACATCGTTCCCGCGTAAAACCAAATTGGTTCTCCGTAATACTTGTACATTTCTTCAATATATCACTCTCCCCCAATTTCATAATATGACTCTTAAGATTTATCCCTCAATAATTTCAGCCTTCTGGAGCATCTCCTTCGTTTTTATAAATTGGTAAAAATATCAAAACTAACCTCCCTAAGGCACCTCCAAACCTCAATAGCAATACCATATGGCAAATGTGCTAACTACTTTCCTTAATTTCATTCTCTTTACTGTCGTATTTACCTCTATTTTCTAAATTCACCCCATAAAATCCAACTTCGTACTCCGCAGTAACATTGTCTCTCATGATATCAGTTCACTTTCACTCAACAACTCATTAAAGTATTCCATACAGGTATCCTTAATCTCTCCCAAAATCCTTTGGTTTTGACCCTTAACAAAACTCGCCATACCGAGATCCTCATTGAGCATTGTATTCTTTTAATTATCTTATAGAACTCTCTTTCATCATTCTTCGAATCTAGTTTATCTTATACCTCCTAGATACTTAGATTTAGCCTGTTGGACAGCTTCCTTAGACTTCACTCTAGAGGCCTTATCCTCTGCGATAATTTAATCTTACATTGTCACAGAACCAAGTAACATTATCGTTTCTTGCCTCCACATATTCATTTAGATCTCCACCAATAAAAAATAGCTTCTATATGTGAGACATACACTGAAACGCCTCATCCAAACTCTCCCAAAATTACTGTTACGAGCTTCCTACACACTGGGCAGGCGCATATGCACTAACAATTTTACAATTTTCACTCGCGTAATCCTATCGTCCTTCCTATATATCTGACCTACATCAATTACTAACCAAGCTTCATTCCAAATTAATTATGTAAAAACAAAAGAGTATGATCAATTCCATATTTAAATTCCACTAAAACAAAATTACACCCCTACAAGACATATAACCCAAAGCTTGGAGCTGTGCAATCACAAAACTCCGTAAAAAGTTGTTCATTTGTTCACAACTCACAAGTACAAAAAAATTCAATAAATTCGCAACAGTATGGAAGGCTAAGGGCGTTTTCATTATCGATGTATATCCCATTCGAAAATTTGTACATTGTCCACTTACGAAAAATGCAAACAATTGCTAAATTAAAGATATGCTAAGTACTCAAGCTTTAAAAGTAGAGCATATATGTACAAAAAAGTTAAAATAAAAAGATACGGACTCCCACTGCAAAGTTTCCATTTGGGAGAGGTATACAATGGAGAGCATCATCAATGTCCCGGCAACCTATAAAAACAGTGTAAGAAGAGAACAAAGAAATGGCTAAATGATACAGGAATCCACATAAAAGCTAGATCTGCTGTACCTGGAGGATCAACGCTAAAAACTCGCAAATTTCTTAGATCCTCTCTGTTGGGATCAGATAGATGTTCAGGAGAAACTGACCATGGTAATGGTGGCAAACAAGCCAACACTTGAGAGGAAAATGGTCGAGAGTTTATATCATTCTCTATTAGTACCACCTGCATCATCCACGTCACTAAATGAAGTCTAACAAAACAAGAGGTTTCAAAAGATGAAAAGAAATGGTTGAGTAATAGCATCAGTCAAGGAACACAGACTTGTTCATAAGAAACTAGAGAATGAAAGCAATACATGAAGGTTATTGAACTGTGCATACCTCAGTTTCAGTTTCCCTATCACCAATTACTCCAATAGTTTGGACATAGTGACCAGAGGGATAGCGAGATAAACGGTCCCAAGAATCAACAGCCACAATAATTCTCTTATCCAAAAGGTTCCCAAGCTGTCGAGTTTGAATACGAATCTTAGGTATCCTTCGATCCTTTGAAACAAATAACGCATGGGCAGTGCCACCACTACCAGCAGGCAAAGGCATTGGTTCTAGAGATCCACAATAACTACAAAAAAAGAATTGAAATATGTCAAGGCATAAACAAAGATTCTCTCTAAAATAGGATCCAGAAGAGAAAATTGCATATTCCTAAAGCAAGCAATTTCAATGGCTTATCATACTGACACTAACCAATATATGTACGTATTTATCTCGGACGATATCTAACGAGGGTTTCAACACTTAATGATGAAAGCTTCATCAGTTTCATTATGATCCTAACCCAACTTCTACAACTTCCATGTAAAGCTTCGCAACAAGCATCCTTACTTCCTTAGGGTAAGTTGGCCATGCTGTACAGCTCAAAGAAGTACTTGGAGGCTTGTTTGGTTTACACATTGACCAACACAAAACAAGATAAGTTTGCATTTCGTACAACAAGAACATTTCAGCGTCTATGATAGGAAACCACGCACTATTTGACATATCTGAAAGTGTCAAAGCCTATATCTAAATCCTACACCATTCTAGCTGTTAAAACTCATTCTCCTCCATTCTCAGATCCTGATCCGCAATTGTTAACATGGTGATCAAGTAACACTACCACAGGAAGGAAATACTTCTTGAATTTTGCACAGGTTGACGAAGGATGCATATTACAGATGCAGTCGATAAAAACTAAATTCCTGTGAATCTTATCCAAACAAGGAAAGATAGACCTCTTTCTCTCCCTCCCCTAGTACCTTCCCTCCAAATCCCTCTTTCCACACACACAGTAAAGGATGAAAGAATTATACATATTATGGAACAAAAAAAAAGTTATGTTCAGTACAAAGAAGACTGTTTAAATTCAGCCATTCGATAAATGACATAGAAATTGACTTACGAGTGCCAGTTACGCTTTATGATACCCACAACAAGTCCAGATGGACGATCAGGAGTTGCATCTGCACTGAAGCCTTGGACATTTGTATTTCTGGGTGCATCATCAGCACTACTTGGAACAAGTCGTACATTTTCATCTTCCTCATCCTCTGACAGGAAATAAACAAAACTGGATACTCTCAGATCTTAATATCTTATGTGCCCTGAAAGAACATTCAGGGTAGTAGCTTATCTCAAAATTCATGAGTCACGAGAAAGAACATTTGCCAATAAACAAAAACACAACCACAAAGGAAAAGAAAACTCTCTTAGTGAAAAAGCTGGCCCCAAAACTGACGGGAAATCATCAGTAGACTATTGACAAAGAAGAAAAACTATCAAAAAGAGTAGCAAGCTAATTGGAGGTATGCTTATGACCTTGAGCATAACAGCTTGTAGATCCATTTTCTTGATGTTTAGTTGATCAAGACTGCATATGCTATTTAACTGAAACCATGGCCTATGATATTCTCTGAGAGACCAAAATCATCTCCCTCAATCAACAAGTCCACGTGCTGCTTTCCACAACATCATTGATAAATGATAATCACTATTTACCCTTCTACTGTCAGACAACATAAAAGCTACTATGATTCAAACAAGCCAAGTATAGCAGCCCAATTCCTGCTGATTTTATACTGTCAGACACACTATTCTATTCTGTTTATCTATCTTAGTTAATGCCAAAATAAGGAGCAGCTTCTCTTTTTCTCTGTCTATTCTATCCGATTTTCCTTTATAATTTTTGGGAAGAGGGGAGAAAGAACTTGAAGCAAGAGCCATAAACCTAGCAAAGAAATTGTGCACGGTACAGAAAAGTAACCCCACCATGCCGATCAAAACTCACAGTTCATTTGGTTAGCAAATGCTCTGAAGAAAACTGGCTATGTTCTATAATGTAGACATATTATCCGTGCTCTCTCATTTGAATCAATCATTAAGAAGTTATCTTCTGGCATAACAAAATTTGGAAGACTTAATTCAGCATATAAAACTCTAAAACAAGCAAAAACTGATATAAAGTAAGAAAATAAATAAAACTCAAGGTCTGCATACATTACATTCACAATTGTGTGGTCCTGAGGATAAAATAGTAGAGAAATGAGGAACCAAAGGAAAACCCCTTCTGATGCCTCTTGCTTTACCAATTTCTTGGAATATTTTTTGTTTATCTTCATTGAAACTTTTTACCTAGGCTAGCAAAACCTTCTCAAGTGTATTTATACTTCCTCAGTGGAAGGTAAAGAAGCAGTAAAGAAATGGTGGAGGCAACAAACCTGAGCTAAACAAGAAAAGCCTTAGTCAAAGATGAAGGATATACAGCATCAACATCACATTAACCCAAAGTCTCTAGCCTAGTGCAGGTAAGGGGAATTTTTATGATGAGGGTATACCTTCATCTGCTATTCTAGACTTCTCTCCATGCCACTGATCTTGAGGCAAAAGTTCCACAGCCACTATATCACCATCGAAAGCTCTGTTCATGTTTGTTCGTCCATATATGACTATCTCATCCCCAATGCTTTCACTTCCAACATACGCTTCAAATGGATTATAACGGTTAACACGGAGTTTTCCTTGATGGTAAATGCCACGGTGTAAACCAGCAGTGATCTCAGACATTGGTTTATGCTGTACAGAAGGGAAATAATGCAGATCTAGGAATTAGATATTTACAGGTCAGACAGGTATTTTATGGTATCAGAGCTGGCATAAAATTTCAATGAAGTTACCTCACTGTAAATGACTTTCCTCTTGGAAGGTCTCAAGTCTTCAACACCGTCCATCACCATGTCCTCAGATGCAGGTTGCGCAACCAGATCCAGCAATGCTGGTTGACCGAGTGATTTGACATATGACTCAACTGAAGCATGATTTGAGCAGCAGAGTCAGGTTTAAATACTCAAAGGTGAACAAAATATTGCAATCACTTTGATAAAAATCAAAATTTGACTCATTTTTTTATCTTTCCACAAGAATATATTAGGCAGGGGAAAAAAACACTCTACAGAAAACCTGTCTCAGCAAGTATGCCTTCCTCATTTGCTTTCCTTTTGTTCTCCCTATCATTGGTAACCAGTAAGACTCGTACTGCAGAGCCTAGATGTTTCTGATACCATTGAGTTGCCACACGAATTGCTGTAAATCAATTAGTCATATGTCAGGATTTGAGAGTTGAGACCAGGGAAAGAAAAAGCAGAAAATACCAGTATGCAAACTGAGAGGCATAAACGTAGACAGCTCTCTCGAAAGATGATAATAAGTCTTCCACAAATTTTCAATTACAGCACACAACTGAAAAAGCTCCGGTTACACAAGACTACAAAGCACAAGGATTACCAGCCATAAAAACCAGGTTGCCACCCACTGATCCATTAACAGGGATCCTATATTCAATTGTCACGCTAAGATAAACTGGAAGCTGCAGATAACTGCTATAATAAACTCCACACTCAAAAGAAACTACTTTCTGTTTTCTAGTTCTCGGCCTTCTCATTAATTACTTACACCCCTGTCTATCCGTCCATCAACAGCTCTAACCTAAGTCACCCATTTCAATTAAGCCATTTCCTGTCTTTATCTTTCATCTTACATTTTTATTGTGTAAAAAGGAATGCAACATGCTATCTTGTATGAACCAGACTGTAATTCAAAGATGGGAACATTTGAGGTATAGCATATAACATACCTCTATCATTTCGATCATTTGGACTTTCACCAACCATACCTTTGACATAGGTCTCCCTGAAGAAGGCAAATAGATAAAGGCACGGTGAAAACATCAGCATCAAAATGGAATACCAGAACTGAATTTCATAAAATTACTACTTCTGCACTATTTAACCTTTATAAGATAATCTCAGCAGAACTTGATGTGCAACTTAAACAATAGTAAGATATCAACCACCACAGCCCATGGCAGAACTTCAAACTGTAAGGAAAATTGCTATTTAAGGCCAAAATACTAACAGCACAGCCACATCACCTTGTTGGATAACATCTCAGCTACCACCATCTAATGGCGCCTCAAACTACTACCGCTCTCTGCCACTCGAAAAAAATGTTGTTGCTTTTGCTATAGATTTATAAAAGTAAAACATAGTCCATTACGGAAACTAGTAACACACCTTTTCATTTCTGACACTGCAACTGTGGTAGACAGAATTTGGATAGGGAAAGGAAATATCATGGTTTAGAGAGTGACAGTTGAAAAATACAGCTGAAGTAGGCGCTTATAGATAATAATAGGCTCAAAAACCAGTAGACTGAAAATTTTTCATTATCGGATAACTCTGCCTTAGAAAGCTATAAAGTTGAAGGTTCACTAAATCAACTTGTTTGGTTTTGCAGCTAGCCTTAGGGGAGTATATCAATATATGGTTATCCTACATAGTAAAAAGACCTAGCAGATTTTGATCAGGCTCAAAACTGAATGAAACCTAATTAGAAAAAATCAGGTGTTGAAGAAGTGTAAACCGACGCAAAACCTAGATCCAACCTGCACATAAACCCAACTTGAAAGCTGACAGACTCATAACCATTAACCAACTCGACCAACCCGCTTCAAATGTTAATTGTTGTATTTTGGTCATCTAATTTCTTTCCAAAACCTTGAAAGTTAGCTTATGTTCGCAGTTTCCTATTAAGTTGTATACTACTCTAATAATTAAGGTTCAAAATTAGAAGTCCACTAAAAAAATACAAATACATCTTTGTAATATATATATAGAGAGAGGTGATGCCTAAACCTTTTGGATTAATCTAAAGCAAAGAATTTTAATCATAAGCAATCATCCCTCAACCCGACACTGAAAGATCCTACCTCTAAAACTACCATTTGCCACTTATAAGTTTAGAACACGAGCATATGATGTCATAGATAATTGAAGCATGGGGATGGAGTATCTTCTACCATTACTCATATCCAAGAGCCCACTAGTTAGAAGACACAACTGAATCACATAGTTTACATTAACTTTTCAGCAATTCACCAACTCCCCCTCTCGCCGCATCAAAGAAAACACACACACACAAAAAAAGGTCCACAACTTACTTATGATGCTCATTCGAAAAAACAAAAAACTTCCTTTGAGAATTGCCGCAAAGAGCTCTGAGCCTGTTATAAACAGAAAGATTCTTATTCTTAACCTCATCCAACACCACTGACAACACCACCACTTCATCAATTGCCGGATTCTCAAGTAAATCAATCTTTCAAAAAAAAAAAAATTCCATCAATATTCTACATTAACATACTAAATTTAAATTAGAAACTCAAAATTCAAATACAATACCTGATTTAGAACAACATTAGTATCGAGAATAAGTACAGTAGAAGCATCAGAGCTTAACCGAGCAACTGAAGAATCACAGATTTTACAAATTGAAGCTCCACAGTAGATATCATCTCTTAAATAGTGTTCTCGAACAACCTATATTAAGCATAAATTACAGGAAGAAGAAGAATATTTAAGAGTAATCGAAAAGAGTATAATACTACAATTAGGGTTTTGAATAATTGGAGAAAGAAGAGAGAGAAACCTTGACAACTTTGCCTCCCTTCGTTTTCTTGACGAAGGATTTGCTTTGCAGCATTATTGAGCGCGAATTTGTTCCGCTTAATTACAATGAATTGAATCAAATTGTTCACAGTATAGCAAATAATTTGAAGTAATTAGCTTATTGAGGAAATAAATCACAAATCTTTTTTCTCTCTCCCCTGGAAATTGCAAGGTTTATAGGGTTTAACTCTTGCGCCGCTGCACTGGGCGCTTGAAAATACAGTTTGTTTTTTTTTGTTTGAGGCGTGTGGGGATACAAAACGATCCTTTGGCACGAAGAGGGAAGAGTGAGTAAAGTAACCATTCACGGCTCACGCTTCCATATCGGGCAATGTTTGTGCCTAGTATGCTTTTGCATTTTATAAGAATGCAACTTATGAAAGGCCCACGGTTTAACACGCATAGAATTGACGTTGAATCGTGTTTGTTTCAGGTTCGTGATGCACACGGTTTACGCATAGAATTGACGTTGAATCGTGTTTGTTTCAGGTTCGTGATGCACTATTATTGTATAGGGTTGTGTCATGCTTTGGGCCTACTTGGTCTACTGTCATCCCTAAATCTGATATATTAGAAACTTAGAATTGAAATTTTGTGTTCATGATCGAAAATCAACTATTTTTTTTAAAAAAAATGTTCAAAAAGGAAATGGATTGCAATAGTTGATATTGTTGCTCGAAAGAGAAAGATTGTTGGCTATTTAATTTTAGTAGACTTTTAAGTTCTAACGGTTTGAAAGTATACATTTAGCTATGAGCATAGACACTGAACTATGGAATTAAAACTCTCCCGTTCCGTTCTAGAACGGTCGTTCTGTAACGGATTTTGGATTTGTCGTTCCACGAAATCCCGTTATGGAACACCATAATAAAAATCACATACTTCTCACCACATTGTCTGTTCCGTAATGCAAACTCTCCTCGTCAGAACGTTTTTACCCCCTTTACATCCGTTCTTTTCAAACATTGGCCAAAATATTATATAAATTAATTATATAGTTAATGAAACATGATATTCTGATAGATTTGATTATATTATATGTAATAATGCTTCATAACTAAATCAATGCAAGTAAGGTTAGAACATATTAATGTGAATTGTTTGAAAAAATTAACGTCGTGTCGGCCGTGATCCTTTCCATTCATCCGTTACAAACAACACAAATGTTGCCGCAATTGCCACCACATTCGCGATTTTTTTCCTTGCACTGAACTACCTTTCTTTTTTACCTCATCTCTTAAACGTGATTTCTCGTTTAGATATATGGTGCACAGTTTATGTTTTATGTGGTAGATTAGCTGTGATATCTTATCAACATATCCGCCCCATTTTATATGTCAAAAGTTAAACTCCTTAATAAACACCATACCGAATAAATATCTGTCCTATTTGGCAGGAGGACCATTGTTGAATAAGGGCGACGCACATTTCTAGTGAAAAATATTTAAAGCCAAAGAGAGAGAATTTAAGTGCCTTTTCTGTATTTTATTATCATGATGGCATTACATATTGATGTTAAAATGCAGCACACAGCCTTGACGAGGAAAGGGTAGAAAGGATCGAGGCAAGAGGAACTCAAATGAGATTTCCTCTAGTTGAAGCTCACCTACCCTAATTTACAGAAAAGGATAGAGAATTAAAACCCCACGAATTAAAGTTTTCAATCAACTGTTTTAGCAAATGTAGTCATTTACCCTAATTTGAATCTTTTCTCTAGGAGGATGGCTGTCTAAAATCAGCTTGCATTTTACAGAGAACCAAATAACAGTCTATACAACCCGGTCATTGAACCTGAGCTTCACGAACAATGCAGAGTTTCAATCACTCATTGGACCAGTGAGTAATTTCAATACAAAACTATGGAACCAATGTTCATACAACCGGCACATTTAGTAACGATACTTGGTTGAGTAGTCTTTAGGTGAGATCACGAGACCTCTCCCCTTCCTTGCCCCACGATAGACGGTCTCAACAATGTCAATAAATTCCTGCTTGTTCTTGAGAGCCCAATTGATCTTATTGTTGTTACCAGTACCAAGATCTATCATTATGTGCTTGTTTCTAAAAAAGAACATCACAGTGCATGGATCATATAGTTCATACATTGTGTTGAAATCAGGCACCTCTGTTATGTCCACTACGTAAATCACTGCAAAGTTCTTTATTGTCTCCGCCACAGCAGCCAGCACTTCATCCATCTTAAACAAGCAAAAGGTGAGTAATAAACAAAAGGCTCCAACAATGAGGAAACAGAAAAGATGCAACAACATCAAAAGATTGTGAGACAACCCTGGAAAAGTAAAATTTACAGCACTGTAATTTGATGAAAACACAAATAAAAGAGCCCACCTTCTGTGGCATATCAATTGTTCCACTTTCTCAGCAAATAGTCAAGAAGGCCACTGAAAAATAAAAACAATAGCATGATGTAAAGGGGACCAATTGAAGGTGAGAAGTATTTTCTCCAAAAATATCATATGGCACAGACATTCAGATACAAGGCGGGTAGTTCTAACACCCGATTATATAGAAGGATTTCTCAGAGTCATGTCAAGTACTTAAAACTTAGAGAATGCCAGAACGAAGACAAATACTAGATACCTTAGGCATTAATTTGTTAACATACATTAAAAAATTACAAAAGAAGGCAATAAGAAAATAACAAAGACTAGACAGTCAATTGAACCCCGTGCAGATGCGGTTTACCCACATCTCATGAAGTATTATCTGTAAAACTTCCCAGGGTTTACATATAGTCACTACTGTTGTTATTCTTATAATTGTAATCGAGAAGTATAATAATGTATGATTCCATTTTACTAAAAGTGAAAGCTATTCTAAAGTGAACAACCTTCTTTGTTTACTGCAGATGCCGTCCAAGAGGAGGCCAAGAAGGAGCTGGGAGCCATCCTAGACGTTCCTGGGCGGCACTGAGAGGCCGGAGATTGATTATATAGCCAACCCACCTCTTAAGAACAGTTATTTAAGGCACACACAACCAGGACCTACACTGAGTTGGCTGAGCGTCCATGTCACAGAGCCTTTCTCTAGCCTCGGGTGGGGTAGTATGGACAGGAGAAGGGCAACCACTCATTCAATAAAAATTTATTGAAATCAAAAATTAAGAATCCGTCATATGTACCAAGCTCAAAGTACAAAAGGACTGCCAACATTAAGTATAGAACTCGATGGATGGTCATATAAATCAATGACTTCGCAGGCAAGATAGCAACCCATAATTGACCCATTTGCAAACCCTTTACAACATGTCCAACATTATAGTTAGCTCAGCCATGAGCTGAAACAAAGTAGAGAGGAGGCATTAGTGAACTGTAATCATAGAAATTAGGAATGATCCGCACAACTACACGTCTACACCTACTGACTGTATTGAGATGTACCACCATGAATCTGAAAAAAATCTTATCAAGATGACACACTAGCTGATTCAGAGTTCTGTATGATACAACATCACAGTAAGCTAAGGCATGAGCTGCAGCAAGGCAGTGACAGGGCCCTTACTCTTAGCAAATTCCAAGTCCCTATGCTTTGGCTTTAGCCTACACAGAAGGGCAATATCAGATTATCTATCATCACTCAAGGTGACTGGCTTCGCACGTGAATAAGAGATTGCAGATAACCAAACGGCGAGAGGCTGACAGCTTTCTAAAAGAAAGTAACCAGTAAAATTGTGAACATTAAGCAGTCCAGGAGTTTCGCTTCCCTTCTTAAGTAACTGTAAGTTGGATTGAAGTAACAACCTTAAGAGCTTTTCTCAGTATGGTGCCGTCTTATTCACCCAAAACAATCCCCTACAGCCTTGGGCCTTGGGAACATCGAAATTTCTGATAGCCTATTATACATTTCATCAAAGTTTTTGCCACCTATCAACAGGGGAGGATTAGTTAGGGCTGGTAGGAGTCTGGCCCCTGATAATTTCTTATGGAATATTAGATTTAACACATATGTTGTATTACATATATTAAAAAAACTTGTAGCGTAATAGCTATAATTCAACTTTTAATATAACGTCTAGGCGATCAAAACTTGGCTCTCTTAAGTTTTTGGTCCAAAATCCGCCACTGCGGCTATCCATGAAAAGGTATTAGAAAGGACCGTCTCTTCAATTTTCAAATCTAAAACAGCACAGCCAAAAGGGAAAATAAGTGTAAAACTAAGATAATTAGTCAACACGTACAGAAATTCACAACACATATCCTCCTAGTGCGAAAAAGCTATGTTACTTGAACTCTTCATTTCTCCTCAACCATGAAAAGTTTTGGACACTTGACACTTCATTTCAATCCAAAATCATATACATTTTTCATAAAGATATACGAGTTGAACACTTGGACATGTATGTATGACGTGCCCTATCCAATACAAGTGGCGAGTACCCAAGTCAGAGTAACATAACGTAAAGCCCCTTCACATCCAACTAGCCATACCACAACTCCTCATATGCTACTCACTCGCAAACTTGACCATATGACATACATTGTCTATTTAGACTCCGTTTGGTTAGATGTAAAATATTTTCAATGTAAAATGATTTTTCATGTAAAATATTTTACAATGGAAAATTTAACTCATTTTCATGGAAAACATATTACGCGCTATCAACGGAGCCTTAAAGCTGTTATGCAAGCGCCACAATCAGTAGCTAAAAAAATCCAGAAAGCATAATTCTCCAAACTTTATGTTAAAGACAACAAGCTCATCCACCTACATATCTCTCATAGCAATCAGATAACTCTCAATTCATATACCGATTTAGTAATGATCTAATCGAACAGACACTACCAAATTTGATCCGAAATGTCAAACAAATGAACAATTCGATTAAATTTAGAGTAAGCAAATACAATACGATCGAACCACATTCCAACATAATTAATTTGAATAGTTAGTGAACAAAATATTAGAAAAACCTAAAGTGATGGAAAATAGAAAGTAGTATACATACCTGCATGCAAGTGTCATCCCAATCATGGCCGAAACGGATGATAACAACACGTTGTTCTTCGGAAAGAATGGCCTGATCGACGGCCCACCCTGAGTGTAAGTGTGGCAGCAGGTACGACATTTTTTATTTTCCCCTCTAAATATATTTGTTGTTTTTGTCGACCTTACAGATTATTCAGGACTCAGGAGCTTCCCTTTTTCTTATATAAGATACCTGTCTGTTGATTGCTGAGTGTTTGCCAGAAGACTCTAGAATATCAATCTTTCTTTCTAGTTGGATCATTTTTCTGGTAGTGGTACCCGAATACTCGTGTTTATGTGGTATAGGGTTTGATCCTATAACTTCAAAGTTTATATATTAAAGTCTTAATCACTCAATCAATTGATATTTAGTGTTATTATCTTAAAGTATAATATTAATAAATAAAATTACATAGCTCGGGCCTAATAGCTAGTTATAATTTATAACTAGCGCTTTTTCTTCTTCACAGAAAAATAATACTTAATAATATGTTAGTGATCTAAAACAAACAAGAGATTATATTATAAACTGAAAGATAGTAAAGAACTGATGTTTTTATTTATTCCGCTGTGTCTTGAAACTTATGGCAAATGTCATATTTATACTACAAAATTTACTATTACAAGTCGAATGCACATGAACTCTAGTATATACGTTTTGGAGAAAATGTTGTTAGGCATTCATCTTTGACTCATAAAAGAAGAACCATGGACTTATGACCTACTTGATTTTTTTGGATGCACTTACTAAAAGTGAAAGCTATTCTAAAGTGAACAACCTTCTTTTGTTTACTGCAGATGCCGTCCAAGAGGAGGCCAAGAAGGAGCTGAGAGCCATCCTAGACGTTCCTGGGCGGCACTGAGAGGCCGGAGATTGATTATATAGCCAACCCATATTAGATATTAATCAAGAAAATTCTCCATATTAGTAGAAAGATCATGTAATATCTAGAGTAATCTAGGAAAATATCCATGAAAATATCTATGTTAGAAAATTCTAGATATCTCTCTAGAATGATGTATAATAATATCTAGCCTAGGGAAAATCCTAGAAAAATCTAGAGGATGCACAAGTTTTCTTACCACACCTATAAATAGGTGATGGTGTAAGCCTTGATGATGGATGAAAAAAACATTACAAAGTTAATGAAAAAGCCTACCATTTCCCACAAACAATCTCTCCCCTTACCATCAAACAACAACACTCTTTGATCAAAACATCTCTTAAAGCATAAAAGTTCACTACTACTTCCGCTCAAGTTTCCATCATTTGGTATCAAGAGCAACTATAATCCAAAGCCTTCAACAATTAAACACATTCATCCCTCAACTTCAAACCCCACATATTCAACTTTTTTTTAAAAACAAAATCAATCCACATAAATTAAAATGACTTCTTCAAACACATTTAACTACCCTCAGGTAAATTGGGTACCCACATTTAAAGGTGAAAAATATCAACAATGGTCTATCCAAATGAAATCCATATTTATCTCACAAGATTTGTGGGAGTTAGTACAAAATGGTTATGAACAACCAAATGATTTAATCCAAGAAGCTACTTGGGATGAAACACGACGAAAGCAATATAAACAAAATCGGATAAGGGATAATTATGCCCTATCCTTAATATATCGGGGAGTAGATGAAACAATCCTCCCTACTATTATGGCTGCAACAACGGCCAAGGAGGCTTGGAGTATCCTGGAGACAAAATATAGGGGCTCCGAAAAGGTAATACTCTTCAAACTCCAATCTTTATGGAGAGACTTTGATAATTTATTAATGGCGGGAAATGAAACAATTCAAGAGTTTTTTAGTCGAGTAACAAATATTATAAATCAAATCCGAACTAATGGAGATAAAATTGAAGACGTCCAAGTTGTTCGGAAAATATTAAGAAGTCTCCCCAAAAATTATGATCATATAGTGGCTGCGATAGAGGAGTCTAATAAAGATTTATCTAAATTAAGTTTAACTGAATTAATGGGCTCCCTTCTAGCACATGAAGATAGAATGCGGAGATTTACAGAGCAGCCACTAGAACAAGCATTTCAAGCTAAATTAAAATTCTCTAATAATGGAGAAAATAAAAATGGCTACGGTAAAAATTTCCGAAAAGGAGGGACATCATATAACCGTGGCAGGGGGAGAGGAAGTTATAAAAATCAAGAAACTCGAGAAAATAATCAATCTGGCCTCATATTGCAATTTATGTAAGAAAAATGGCCATAATACACAAGATTGCCGGTATAAGTGTAAAAGATGCACACACATTTTGAAAAAGATTGTTGGTTCCGGCAAAAGGAAGAGGCTAATTTTACGGAAAATAAGGAGCCTAGAGATCAATTATTTTATACGTGTTTGAATGCTCACCAAGAGTCAAATGATATATGGTATATCGATAGTGGTTGTTCTAACCACATGACTGGCAATAAAAATTCATTTCTCAGTCTGGATGAAAACATAAAAACACAAATTACTCTTGGTGATGGAAGCAACCAAGAGGTTGCTGGTAAGGGGACAATAGCCGTTAAAACAAAAAAACGGCTCGTCTAAATTTATTTATGATGTTTTCTATGTCCCCGGGCTTGCACAAAATTTGTTAAGTGTAGGCCAACTGATCCAAAGAGGCTAGCTACATGGTGAAATTTGATGCTAATAAATGCCTCATATTTGATAAGAGAAAAGGGCAATTAATTACTACTACTCAAATGGCTCCTAATAAAATATTTCCATTAAGAATGCAATTGGAGAATAATATTGCCCTAAGTTCTATGGTGGATGAGTCCACATTGTGGCATTTACGATTCGGGCATCTAAATTTTAATAGTTTAAAACTGTTAAAACAAAAAGAAATGGTGATTGGGCTTCCACCTATAACTAATGATAGAAAAATTTGTGAGGGTTGTATATATGGCAAAATGCATAGATTGCCATTCCCTACTTCATCTTGGAGGGCTAGAGCTCCATTAGAGCTCGTTCACGCAGATATATGGGGCCCTACCAGAAATTCGTCTCTTGGCGGAAAAAGATATTTTCTATTATTTGTCGATGATTTCACTCGCATGATGTGGGTTTATATTTTGGAGCAAAAATCAGAAGCGTTTTCCCACTTCATGCAATATAAAGCCCTCACAGAAAAACAAAGTGGGCATTCTATAAAAATTCTAAGAACAGATCGTGGGGGAGAATTTACAAGCAAAGAATTTAACAACTTCTGTAAGGAGCATGGGATTAAAAGAGAATTAACAGTAAGACGCACACCTCAACAAAATGGTGTTGCGGAAAGGAAAAATAGAACAATTGCTAAAATGGCCCACAGTATGATGCAAGCTAAGAATTTACCAAAATATTTTTGGGCCGAAGCTGTCTGTACAGCAGTGTATATTCTCAATAGGTCTCCCACGAAAGCAGTGAAGGGTATGACACCCTATGAAGCTTGGCATAAGAGAAAGCCAAGAGTGAAGCACCTCAAAGTATTCGGGTGCATAGCATATGCCCACATCCCGAAAGAAAATCGGGAAAAACTTGATGGAAAAGGAGAAAATGTATCTTCATTGGATACAGTGACGAATCTAAAGGATACCGTCTCTATCAGCCCGAATCCAAGAAGTTAGTCATTTCAAGAGATGTCGTCTTCGATGAAGGAGCTCAATGGATGTGGATAGAGAAGGAATCTCAACCACGTGAAGGAGATTTTCTTCCACCAAGTCCAAGTGAAGATGAAGGCCCAAATCATCAAGCAACGCAGTCATCCTCAAGTCCATCATCGCCAAGATCTACAACAACATCCTCGAGATCGGTGAGTCCAACATCAGGATCAAGCTCTCAAAGCTCAGCTCCAGTAGTGCGATGTTCACAAAGAGATCGGCGACCACCAGGCTACTTGGAGGATCTCCAGTGCAATCAAGCTATCATGGCTCTCTTCACTAGCGAACCACAAAGTTTTCAAGAAGCCGCTCGAGAAGACAAATGGATCGAGGCCATGAATGAAGAAATCAAGATGATCGAGAAAAACAACACATGGGAGCTTGTTGAGAAACCTGAAGACAAAGAAGTCATCGGTCTCAAATGGGTCTACAAGGTCAAGTATAACGAAGATGGCTCCATCCAGAAATATAAGGCTCGTCTCGTCGCCAAAGGTTACTCCCAACAACCAGGGATTGACTTTAACGAGACATATGCTCCCGTTGTTCGCATGGAAACTATCAGGTCAGTCCTTGCTCTTGCTGCTCAACTTAAATTACCAGTCTTTCAATTAGATGTCAAGTCAGCATTTCTAAACAAAGAGATCGAAGAAGAAGTATACGTTGAGCAACCACAAGGATATCTCATCGAAGGCAAAGAAGACAAAGTATACCGCCTTCGTAAAGCCCTTTATGGGCTTAAGCATGCACCCAGGGCCTGGAATAGCAAAATAGATGGCTACCTACTTCAAAATGGGTTTACAAAAAGCCCAAGTGAGCCATCACTATATGTCAAGGCCCAAGGATCACAAGATTTTCTCATATTGTGCCTTTATGTAGATGATCTAATCTACACAGGCACTAATCCATAATTGATTAAAGAATTTAAGAAGACAATGATGTCGGAATATGAAATGACTGACCTTGGAGCCATGAAGTACTTCCTTGGCATGCAAGTCAAGCAAAGCCCAGGAATAATATTTCTCTCACAGGAGAAATATGCAGACGACCTACTTAAGAAGTTCAACATGAGTGAATGCAAGCCATTGGCTACACCAATGGCACTTAATGAAAGGCTATCTAAGAACGATGGCAAAGAGAAGGTCGATGCATCAATATATCCAAGTTTGGTCGGCTCTCTCATCTATCTTAAACATACAAGGCCCGACATAGTACATGCTGTCAGCATCGTATCCAGGTTAGGGCTGAGCACCGGTCCAGAACCGGCTGGAACGGTGGACCGGAATTGCGCAAATCTTTGGACCTGGACCGGACCTGTTTCGATTCCGGTCCGGTTTTGGACCTGTTGGACCTGTTTTTTTTTTCGATTTTTTTCTTAAAAACGTTTAGTATAGCCCAATAGAGCATAGTATAGCCCAATCTATTTGTAGGCTTTGCACGCCAAAAGTCGTCGCTCATTTTAAGCTTCATATAGCCCAATAGAGCATATTACAATTTACAAATTACAAATTACAAGTCCACAATTTATACTACACAAATTACAACCCATAAATCCATAACAACAATCATAGTCATAAGTTCATTCGACGAGCCCGAGTTTAATTGACAAAATACATTCTTTGTTGCTTCATTCTCCACTAGATCAAAACAAAGAGTCCACAAAAACGACTTCATCATCCAAATCAGAACATTGAACATCTATATATAGAAGAAAAAAAAAATCTATTAGTAAAACAACTAAACAAGCATTAACTAGAGGTAATCAAATATATATCAGATGCTTTAACTAGAGGTAATCAACATTTCTTCGAAAATTGAAATCATCCATATGTTACTTACTCAGCCTGCAACTAATTCAATACATTATAGATTTATTCAGTATGCATAAATTCTAAGTATGCAATTAGAAAATACAAACGAGCAAACAACTCCAGTGAACCTCTGATATCCGCTCACTTATTAATCAAAGGAATTAGTACCAAAAATTCAAAACAAATTAAAAATGGTAAGATAACTAAAACATACAAATTTATGAAATATCACATTCAAACAATCAATCGCAATAAACAAAAACAGGAAACAAAATCAACATGCACAAATCATAAATCCAAAGATGAGTACTTACTAATATATAATAATAACATTGTATTTCATATCTGCATCGAAACAACACAGATCCAGAAAACATAAAACCTACAGATCTAAAAACATAACCAGATATTAAAAAAAAATAACATTCTAAACCCTAACCCTAATTTCACATCCACCTCAACCAAAAACCTCAAACCCTAACAAACCGCAAAATACATCATCATCATCAACATCATCAAACCTCTTAAGAGCTAGTAAATTTAGTAACAGCCTTAGTTCCTTCAGAAACAACGTGTTTAGCAAAATACAAAAAGGAAATTGCGAAAAAAACACAAAATAAATGCACGAAAAATGTAACTCACCGAATTTACTTGATGAAACTAGAATTCAGGCTTCAGCAGCCTTGCCGGAATTTTCGCCGGAGGTTATGGCACCAGATCCGTGGCGAAAGGAGTGAGACAGAGTGAGAGGAAGAAAGAGAGAGAGAGAGAGGCGTGTGAGGGACTGAGGGGTGACTTGAGTGTTTAGGGTTTCAACTTGTTGCTGCCTCTTTTTTACCTTTTGCATAGAATTCATTTTTTTTTTAAATAAAACCGGGTTTCCGGTCCGACCCGGTAGATTCTGGTTTTTGCCCGGACCGGACCGGAAACCCGGAATCAACGTTTTATTTGGACCGAGGACCGGACCTGAATCTCCGGTCCGGTCCAGTCCGGTCCAGATTCAGGTCCGGTCCGGTCCAAATTCCGGTCTGGACCGGGCTTCTGCTCAACCTTAATCCAGGTTCATGAGTGAGCCAAGTAAAGCTCACTTGGCAGCAGCAAAAAGGATTCTCAGGTACGTCAAGGGAACAAAAAGTTATGGCATTCTGTATGAGACAGAGGAGAATCACAAGCTTACAGGATACACAGACAGCGATTGGGCCGGAAGCATTGACGATCGGAAGAGTACAAGTGGCTACGTCTTCCAGCTGGGAACCAAGGCCATATCTTGGTCATCAAAGAAACAAGCAATAGTAGCTCGTCATCGGCGAGGCGTAGTACGTAGCGGTACCGCAAGTGCAGCATGTGAAGCGGTATGGCTCAAAAGGATTCTCAATGATCTACAACATACATTAGAAGAACCAACAACTATCTACTGTGACAACATGTCTGCAATAGCCATGACGAAGAATCCAGTCTTCCACAGTCGTACGAAGCACATCGAGATACGGCATCATTTCATCCGAGAGTTGGTCGACAAACAAGAGATTGAGCTACAATTTTGCAAGACGGGGGAGCAGCTCGCAGATATATTCACAAAAGCAATTCCAACAGAGAAGTTCATCCAATTCAGAAGACAACTCGGAGTACAAGAATTTTCAGATTAAGGGGGAGTATTAGATATTAATCAAGAAAATTCTCCATATTAGTAGAAAGATCATGTAATATCTAGAGTAATCTAGGAAAATATCCATGAAAATATCTATGTTAGAAAATTCTAGATATCTTTCTAGAATGATGTATAATAATATCTAGCCTAGAGAAAATCCTAGAAAAATCTAGAGGATGCACAAGTTTTCTTACCACACCTATAAATAGGTGATGGTGTAAGCCTTGATGATGGATGAAAAAAACATTACAAAGTTAATGAAAAAACCTACCATTTCCCACAAACAATCTCTCCCCTTACCATCAAACAACAACACTCTTTGATCAAAACATCTCTTAAAGCATAAAAGTTCACTACTACTTTCGCTCAAGTTTCCATCAACCCACCTCTTAAGAACAGTAATTAAAAGCACACACAACCAGGACCTAGACTGAGTTGGCTGAGCGTCCATGTCACAGATCCTTTCTCTAGCCTCGGGTGGGGCAGTATGGACAGGAGAAGGGCAACCACTCATTCAATAAAAATTTATTGAAATAAAAAATTAAGAAACCAAGCTCAAAGTACAAAAGGACTGCCAACATTAAGTATAGAACTCGATGGATGGTCATATGAATCAATGACTTCGCAGGCAAGATATCAACCCATAATTAGTGATTTTTGTTACTTATATACTTACTTATAAACCTCCTCTGTTGACTGTTTCTCAATAATTCCAACTAAACCTAAGATATATATCAATACTTATATACTTGCTTATGAGAGATGAGATGAGATGTTTTGATTTATAAACAGTCATGTTTTGATTTATTAGGATATATCAATACATCTTACTTTTGATTTATAAACCAAGATAGAAACCCAGCAGAGCAGAAGTAAGAAACACTCATCTCATCTCAAAGTACAAAAGGATTGGCAAAATTAAGTATAGAACTCGATGGATGGTCATATAAATCAATGAACTCGAAGTGAAAAATGTACCTTAAGATTTTTGTTTTTCTTTCCCTTCATAGTAGGGTCTTTATCTTTGTCCTCTTCAGTTGGTGCATGGCATGTTGGAAATATGAGTTAGATTAATGTATTCATGAAGAACAAATAAATAAACTATATTGATATACAATATAGAGAAGAAACTTATCTGCAGATAAAAATCAACTGAACTTAGTTGAATTCCACAAAAACAACGTTGCGCCGTGGTATGGAGGCCACTGCCTTAGAAACGAATTTCGCCATCTCCGGTGCGGATTCCTGATGACGTTCGTCCCCCAAGGTTCACACAACGATCCCCGACTCCGTGCACCCGGATCAAGGAATGGAGATTCTCAAGAACTGCTCAAAACTCGAAGAAAGAGGTTGGCCATGTGTTTAGGTTAATGAAAAAACCATAGAGGGAGGAAAACGGCCAAGAAGGTATTTATATAAGGGTTATAAAACAACTCCGAAACAAATCCGGAAATAAGAAGAAAATAAAATATTTCGGATATCTCGGAAACCGCGAGTTGCGGCATACACCGCGAGTCGCGGTAGGCTTGCGGCAATCTACCGCGAGACACAGACGAGCACCGCGAGTCACGGCGTCCACCGCGAGTCGCGGCGTCCACCGCGAGTCGCGGCACCCACCGCGAGTCGCGGCACCCACCGCGAGTCGCGGCAAGTCCTCGCCAAACTCTTCGCGTTAAACTTTGGATGAAATTCAACAATCCCCCACAAACGCGAAGACATGAGAAACAAGAAATGAGCAGTAAAAGGAAGGTTTGATACTTACAAATTAGTGTCCAAGGATTGAACTAGCATGTTAGTGAGATGGGGTGTCCCCTCACCTACAAGCGTCCACTGGATTGAACTTGCAGGAGAGAAAAGGGACCCGATAACACATATCTTACCCTCAGAGCTTGAGAACCTCCGCGTTATCCATGAATTGCCTCTTGAACAACATACAACACTGTTGATCATACAATTCATATTCCTTTTAAGACAAGTCACATGTCTTTCAAATGATTGTGAACATACACACAGTTCAACAATCCTGGCCATCACCCTGGGATTCCAGTGAGCGCTCTAGAATGCCTACAAGTACGACATTCGACAGAAGGAGGCCATCCCTTCACACTCAAATCTGATGTTCTATTACGTTCAAATAAATTTGAATCAGCCACGAAGGCCATAGAAACATCAAGTCCATTACGTTCAATTAAATGAATCAGCCATAAAGGCCATGGACTCCAACACAACCCCTGCCGGTTGCCGCCGAGTACCATCAGTTCCATTTGTCAAACCACCATAAAGGCTATAGACTCTCACGATCCATTAGGTTTGAACAAAGTAGATCATCCATTTTTCAGGACTATGATACCGACCATGTGAGATCATGCACAAGGCATCACAACGGTGTAACCATCAAGTCCATTCCAAGGACTACCCAAGCCTTTGGGATATGGAAACATTAAGAGCGGTCAAGCTCAACCTCACATACGATATCTCATTGTATGCCACATACAACATCACATTGTATGCCGGGTGTGTCTATAAGTCATGTCTTAGAACTATAGACACATTAAGGACAATCACTTGTCCAACTTGATATCTATGAATCTACCAAGTTCAATTGCTAGTTGAACCAACCAAAGGTTATAGATTCATCAATCCATTAAGCTCAAACAAAGTAAGCTACACAAAGGTAATGGATTGTCCTGTCACTATACCATCAAGCTCACTATTCAAACCACCAAGTCTGGTAATGGATCCTCACACATCCATTAAGTTTGAACTAGCTGAGCCACCAAACTGGTTATGGTTATGTGACCCCACGTGAGCATGGCTAGTCCCAACACGGAACCTCAAAAGCATCCATCAGGTCCTCTCAGTGAACACAGCACCAACCTGTGCATGCTCCTGTCCATATGTGGCTCCATTGGCTTCACATGACAATGTACGTAAGCATCTGAAACATCACAATGTAAATAAGTGAATATTTCATTACCCCCACAACCGGCAACTTGCCAAGGATTTCCTCATCAGTCGACTTCTTGACTTAATCAGTTCAACTCAATGAACTTATTCTTATGGTTGACTCTGCAACACATCTTACTTTGCATCTCCTCAACAAAGCAACCAGTCAAGAACAATATGCCAACATATAAACTTATAAACATATAAGCATAATCATTTAGAAAATCACTTTCTAGAGACAATTCATAAACATGCATACTGAACATAATAGTTCATGCTAACTATTCAACCTTCTAGTTGAACCTGCTACAAACCATGTTTTCTTAACAAGATTGAGATAAAAGGTGTCATTACCAATACATTGGCATTACATCCATGAACCACATGAATTACCTCATCCCCAACTTCCATCTTGGCTCAAGAATCGAAACCCTCAGTTTCATAAAGACATCAAGAGTGTGAACATCAAAGACATAAGATCAATCATATACACATGATCACCAAACATTGTCAATTTGATCAATATCACTTAAACAAATACCATCTTGAAAAACCAAGATACAAAACTTAGTTCATCACAAGGAACTAATCATACAAGTGGTATGAACCATAAACCACCTACAGACCATTCAAGTCTTCTCACCAAGGAAACCTTACATGTCAGCTCCAAATCCCGGAATATTTAGTGACTCTTCCTTCTCTAAGATGCCATTCAATTATGCACTTTACAAATCAAATTGATACGCAATCAATTAACACGATTCCAATGCAAACACAGCCACTGGCCTAGGCAAACTTAGCAACAGGTGAGATAACTACGTAGGTCAATATCAAAACATTAATGAACCTCAGAATCATGTACCTTGCCCATAGCTTTTCAGGCTCACAACTTTAAAGTCTATTGAAGACCAACACACACCCAAAGTATCAACTATGGTCCGGCAAAGACATACACGACGAGTATGACAGGTCACTAATGAGTCATGTTCAAGCTTGTTTTTCTCTAAGCACTAGTCGCAATCAGAAGTCATAAAAACCCCTTGTGAACTGATCATCACCACCAGATAATAACCCATAGACTTCACATAGTTGATCAACAATGTCAACTTTCTAACCACGGAGGTTACAAGCAAGGCTGGACTTTGCTAACTTAGAGAATTAACCTTTTGCTACTCCTTTCTTCGAACTACACATCAACAATACTAGGAGAGACACCAAATAGAATCAGGCAACAAACACATAATCATGACTACCGAACAATCATATCAATGACTAACAAATCATCAATGATATCATGAGATTCATCCAAATGAGCTTATTCAAGAAGAAATAAACACATCATCAAATTCAGACACGAGAACGACCCACGAGAGAACTAAATCCTCACACCAACCTGTGTGAAGGAAGGATAGAAATCCGACCATAGCTAGAAACCCCTACAATGAGAACATGGAGAATAACTAACAGCTCATCAGCTTATCTTACATAGGCCATAACTTGCCGAAAATGACGATAACCCCCACATGAGAGATGATACCCGAAGATGGTCTGAAGAATACTCATAACCCTCTTAAAACCCTCATGATCCTTCATCCTTGAATGATTTCCCTCACTTGGCACACAACCACCATTAACCTCAAAATTCTGCTTATTTACAAGGAGTCCCAAATGGTCTCACCTAGACCCTTAACAAAAGGATAGGAATGCTAGCCTCTGATCAATCAACACATGAAACATGATAACATTCACCAATCATTACTCCAAGTTTACCAAAGAAGCTAAGTCCTCAAGAATTAACTCAAATAATTCAATAACCCTAATAGACACAACTATAAGGTTACCCCAAGACACGACTTAGCACTAGAGTTGCAGTTAGATTACCCAAAAGGTCATTCAACCAATCCAAAAGTCCATATGACTAGACATGGCCAACAAATTAAAACCCTACAAGAGTCTTACAAAACAACTCTAAAGTACCAAATATACGACTTGTATACAACATATACAATGCAACAAGCAGAAGTAAACAATTCCCAGCTCAAAGGTCAATCATGAAGTTTGCTTTCTCATCATGTCTACTCAAGCAGGCCAAACTAATATACTCATTAATCTCAAACACAAACTCATTTCTCAAAAGAAACTAACAGTTTGAGGACACAAGTATAAATTTAAAAACCAAGCAATGGGTACATAAAATAAATTATGTAAATAATCTATACTTGGAATATTAACGGTAAGAGAAAAACCTCCCTTTCGCCAAGCCTGTTGAAGATACTATGAATTCCACATAGTTGCCACTCCTCCAACTCCCCTTTGCTTGCTTGAACGTTTCAACCTCTAACTCAACCCTCACAAACCTAACATGTCACAAAATTGACTGTTATATATGAAAGGGGTACATAAAATAATTCATGTAAATAGGTTAGAGTACAAAATTAAATTAAGGAGGAAACTTCCCTTGTAGTACGTCTTAAGAACAACGTCCACTTGACTTATCTGATAGCTATCAAGAACTCAATGAGACGCATGACCTTGAAATTTACTTAGCTTCCTGCTGCATCAATAACTCGAGTAATATGATGATTACACCTTGGAAAAAGCATTTGGACTAAAACTTGCCAAAGAATTGCCTTTAGCATCTAACAACATAAATTATGAGACATCTAGATGCCAAACTACTTTTCCACCTCTAAGCTCCAGCATTATGGGAGAGATGAACACCACAAACTTTCCCAACACTCAAGGTTACACCTCATACGAGCAAAGCACCAAATTTTAGGGTAATCATACACTAAAGACAAATTCCACCTCTTGGATTTGATTAAAAAGAAAACACACACGAGCAGATCCACCAAACTTGTTGATCACAAATACCATTGTTCATAAGACTGAAAACAATAGTAATACGCAGCAAAGGACGATCCACAAAAATATGGAAATCAACATATAATAAATTAGTCCTTCAAACCTCCATAATAAGTCAATTCACAAGACTTAATTTTTCTAACTATATCCAAACAAATAACCAATACTCAAGGAATCCTTTCCAAGGTAGATTGTTAAAAATAGGTTAGAATAAATTATACATCAGCATGAATACAACAATCTAAATAAATTCGTTTCTAAATTGTTGGAAATATGAGTTAGATTAATGTATTCATGAAGAACAAATAAATAAACTATATTGATACACAATATAGAAAAGAAATTTATCTGCAGATAAAAATCAACTGAACTTAGAAACGAATTTCGCCATCTCCGGTGCGGATTCCTGATGACGTTCGTCCCCCAAGGTTCACACAACGACCCCGACTCCGTGCACCCGGATCAAGGATTGGAGATTCTCAAGAACTGCTCAAAACTCGAAGAAAGAGGTTGGCCATGTGTTTAGGTTAATGAAAAAACCATAGAGGGAGGAAAACGGCCAAGAAGGTATTTATATAA
This sequence comes from Beta corolliflora, assembly GCA_947648045.1. Taxonomy (NCBI): domain Eukaryota; kingdom Viridiplantae; phylum Streptophyta; class Magnoliopsida; order Caryophyllales; family Amaranthaceae; genus Beta; species Beta corolliflora. The sequence goes on from CANSZD010000274.1 coordinate 2,138,240, forward strand.
GGGTTATAAAACAACTCCGAAACAAATCTGGAAATAAGGAGAAAATAAAATATTTCGGATATCTCGGAAACCGCGAGTCGCGGTAGGCTTGCGGCAATCTACCGCGAGACACAGACGAGCACCGCGAGTCGCGGCGTCCACCGCGAGTCGCGGCGTCCACCGCGAGTCGCGGCGTCCACCGCGAGTCGCGGCAAGTCCTCGCCAAACTCTTCGCGTTAAACTTTGGATGAAATTCAACATGGCACACAATTGATATGCTGTTGAAAAAAAAGATTGATATGGCCCATCAAAGAAGTTGAGGTCAATTGGCTGTTGGGGTTGGTTATCATATGTAATTGATGGTTAATTGAATCATATTAGGAGTATTAAATCCTTTGTTTCGCTAAAGGTATGTGGTTTTTTTCCTTACCTTTTCGCGAACTTCATTTTTTTCCTACGTTTAAGTTTAGAGATGCCTAATAATTGCAACCTTCTTGCGAAAAGTTGTCATTTCATTACCCTGTCAGCAGTCAGACCTTTTGTGCTCTCGATTGCAACCTATTTGAGTTAGAAGATAGTATCTGAATTAGTTAGCTAATTTTATCTTTTGCCTCTACTAATAGGTAGCTGCACTTGCGACGGAAGATATGATATCCTGGATGCAAGAAGGCGGCCAAGTGCGTGTCTAAGTTAGATCGTGGTTTTTTGGTAGGGGATGATTGTATCTCTGTTTTTATGTATTTTGATTTATTAATGAATATTTTATTTAGGTAGGTATAATTGATGCTACAAACAGCACCAGAGAAAGAAGAAATTTGTTAATGAGAGTGGCTGAAGGAAAATGCAAGGTATACGTATCAATCATTACTGGATAAAGATATGAAAAATTCTCAATGCTTACATGGTGGCAAACTGGAAATTGATGTTTTCAAATTATGTTTGCATGCAAAGGTTTTGTTATATGTTGTAGTCCTATACCAAGTAGTACTAGGCGAAGTGGTAAAGGATGCTCCTCAATTTCTTCATGACCTTGAAGTCATGGGATCAAAGCCCACTAGGGGCTCTTTGGCGGTTGAATTCCCTTTTTCTTTCCCCCAATGGGTCTGACTTGCTAAGCTTAAGTGGTTGACCTCCAAGTGTTGTCGGTTCGATATTTGGAGTTACTTTTTTTTCAATGTTACAATCATCAAAATCATAATTATTACTCCATCCGTTCATTATTACTCATTACTAATATATGAAAACAAATTTGATCATGTAAATTGTTATTGAACTTGTCTCATTGTATTTATTTAAAATATCGACTATGTGTAATTTTCAGTAATCGATCAATGAAGATATTAATGTTCAAAGTTGTGCGTTGGCAAAGGTGTTAAGTCAAATGGTAGAAGTAAAAAAGAACGCAGGAAATATTCTTTATGTCATTAATAGTACTATTTATAATAATGATACTTCCTCTGTTTTTATTTTCATTCTCCTCTCATTTCTTTGCATGGTCTCTAATGCACAACTTTAACCATGAATATATCTAATTATACATTATTAAGAATTATGAAAAATCAATAATTTGAAAATATACATTGAGACGAGTCTATCAAGGTCATATGACCAGAAAAGTAAAAGACGGGAGAACAAAAAAATAAAAATACAGAGGGAGCAATATTAATATTATTATTGTTATTGTTGTCGTTATCTTGTGGTTGGGGTTGTGGTTGTTGTTGTAACAATAAGAAAAATTTAAGAATAATCATTGAGAAGTGTTGACCAGGTTGAATATGATACTGTATGGGGGCTATACAAGTTCCCTACCGGTCCAGTTAGACCGACATTGACCGTTATGGTCAACTCAGTCTGAAGAACTCCATTTCGCTGAGTACATGCGTGCCAGATTCCGGCGTATGGTACATGCCGGTTACATCAGCATATCTTATCGGTATCTATCATTTGGGCCATCGTCAGATGGGCCTGGATTGATCCAGTACTTACCTAATGCGCCTATGGGCCTAAAGATAAGTATCAGAAGAGGATAGAAATGTATCTCACCAATAGGAGCAGTGTCCTACCTTGTTAAGGACACTGCCGGCTCCTATAAATACCCCCCATGATCCGAGTCATAAGGTACGTTCACATATACTAAATACAATACACTGGAGACATCCCGTCTTTAATCTTTACTGACTTAGGCATCGGAGGGGCGTTCCTCGGATCAACCCCCGAGGTTAGTTTACGCGTTCTATCTTGCAGGACTTCAATCTGGCTTGCATCAAAAGGAGATACCGGTTCACACCCTACCATTTATTCCATATCGGAACAATTGGCGCTAGAAGGAGGGGCGAACTATACTTTGGTCTTAAGCCGTGATTAATCCAGCACACCTGCCTCATGGATCCTAAGCAGGCTTTCGGGATGCCAGAAACCGATGAGAACAACACTGTTGTGGGCAGTGCGCCCCCTGGGTTTAAAACCCCGCAACCGGTGGGGGAATCCTCCAAACCCGCCGCCGGGGGTGACATAGGGACCACTGAGGTACCACCACCCAACACATTCGAGGCGTTGCAACACATGTTCAGTCCTGAACAGCTCAGAAGCGTCGCCGAGGTCTTCCAGGCCATGGCGAGCCAGGCACCACTTTCGGGCCGCGCCAGCAAGCGTCCACCGGCACGGCCGCATAGCCCAGTCAGAAAGATGCGGTCTTTCTTAAGTGGCCGACAGGGAGACCCAGGCCGGCCGGACCCGGAGCATGATGAGCACTCAAAAACTCCCACCGAGCCGGTGGGGGATGGATACGAGGATGAGCGGCAAAACACTGAAGTCCAACACTCATCCCAGCCCTCATGGAGGGACACTGAGTTCGCCCGTCGCAGAGCACCGGTATCACTCCGAAATTCTCCTTTCTCGACTTCTATACTCCATGAGCCCATGGAAAAAATTAAAATGCCGACATGCAAGTATGACGGTAGAACGGATCCTGAGGATCACGTCTCCGCTTATGAAGGACATATGCTGTTGTACACCGACACTGATTCTGTGTGGTGTAAAGTGTTCCCCTCAACTCTGGCCGGCTTAGCACAAACTTGGTTCAAGAGTATTCCTCCGGCAACCATAGCTGATTTCCATCAACTCACGTCCATGTTTGTGACTCACTTCGTCAGCAATAAACGAAGGGAGCGGACAACTGGCGAGCTGATGTCTATCAAACAGGGCGAGAAGGAAAGTCTGCGAGATTATATCGGCCGTTTTAATTCTGAAGCCGTCACCATACCCAGCCTTCAGCAAGAGGTGGCGGTCCTAGCGCTGATGACTGGTCTGAGAGAAAGCACCGCCTTCAGAAGCTACCTTGGCCGCAAAAAACTGACCAATCTCACTGACGTCCTCAGGAAAGCAAACGAGTTCATCAGAGGAGAGGAGTTTGATAAGGCGGCCACCTCAAAACGATCTGAAGGGGATGGTAAAGAGAAGGAGAAGGAGAAAGAAAAGGACAAGCACCGGAAGGATAAGAAGTCCGACAACTCGGGAAGACGGGGGGAGGAAAGCAACTCGGTCAAGAAAGGCCAGGAAAGAAGGCCAGACCGGTATCATGACTATACTCCCCCAACCATGTCTAGGGCCGAAATCTATGAACTCCACAAAACAGACGATAAATGGCAGCGTCCTCGGAAAATGTACTTCAAAGGTCGTGACAAGTCAAAGTGGTGCGATTTCCACAGGGATCATGGTCACGTCACTGAAGACTGTAAAGACCTAAGAGACGGGATTGAGGACCTGATAAGAAGAGGCTACTTCAAGCAATATCAGGCCCGAACAAACCGGGAGCAGGAGCGGTCGCCAAGAAATAGAACGCCAAAACAGGATGACGACCATCAGAAGCCTATCAAGGAAAGGATCACTGAGATACATGTCATCTCAGGAGGACCAGTCCACGGCGGAAGCATCCACGGTGCCAAATCTAGCCTTAAGGAAGTAAGACACCAAGTGAATTATCACAACTCCGGCGAGTGGCCAGCGCCGCCGCTCATGCCATCCGTCTCATTCACAGCGGAGGACGCCAAAGGAATTATCTACCCTCACGATGATCCGCTGGTAATATCCCTGCAAATTTCCACCGCAATGGTCCATCGAATCCTGGTGGATGGCGGCAGCTCCGCTAATATCCTCTTCATGCCTACATTCGAGAAGATGGGGTTAGGGAAATCTTGCCTTAAGCCGGTCTCATACCCGATATTCGGTTTCACCGGAGCATCGGTCATCCCTGAGGGTACCATAAAGCTGTCGGTTAAGCCAGGGGAAGGATCTCATTCCCGAGATCTCCTGGTTGAGTTCCTGGTAGTTGATGTGCCGGCAGCCTACAATGCCATCATTGGAAGACCGCTGATCCACGACGCTCAGGCGGTAGTGTCAACTTATCACCTGACCATGATCTATGCGTCAAATAGTGGAAAGCCGGAGAGGCTGAAGGGTAGCCAAGAATCGGCCAGATCCTGCTATCTGACGACTCTTAAGAACTCTAATCATAAGCGGCCGGCAGAATCTCCCCCGTCAGAGAGAAAGCGGCGAAGGGTCGAGAACAAAGCGAACAAAGACTTATCAATAGAGAACTTCGAAGGAAGGCCGGCAGATTTGCCAAGACCCAGCCCAGAGGGAGAGACCGAGGAGGTCAGTCTAGAACTGGAGAGGCCAGAGAGGACAGTTAAAAATTGGAGCCGATTTGGCCGATAATGTCAAAGTCAACCTAATCAGTTTGCTGCGAAGCAATGCTGACGTCTTCGCATTCTCCGCGGACGAAATGTCGGGGATTGACCCCGCGTTCATGGTACACCGGCTGAATGTCAGCGAAGAAGTAAGGCCGGTAAAGCAGAAGAAGCGCAACTTCTCAGCCGAGAAGAACGCGGCCATCAGGGAGGAGGTCGATAAGCTGCTAACGGCATACTTCATTGAATCATGTGACTATCCGGAGTGGCTGGCAAACGTGGTGATGGTTAAAAAAGCCAATGGGTCTTGGCGGATGTGTGTGGATTTTACCGACCTCAACAAAGCCTGCCCAAAAGACTGCTACCCGTTGCCTCGGATCGACCAGCTGATTGACTCTACTAGCGGCCATGCGTTGCTGAGCTTTATGGACGCCTTCTCTAGGTACCATCAGATCAGCCTCCTAGAGGCAGACAGGAGCAAGACGACATTCATAACAGAAGCCGGGGTGTATGCATACAAGGCTATGCCGTTCGGCCTAAAGAATGCAGGAGCAACTTACCAGAAGCTGGTGGACAAAATATTCGCTAATCAAAAAGGCCGGAATGTCGAAGTCTACGTTGACGATAGCATCGTCAAAAGCTTGACCGAGGAGGCCCATGTCACGGACCTCGAGGACACTTTCGCGACTCTGCGAAAGTACCAGATGAAACTTAACCCTAAGAAGTGTGTATTTGGAGTAAGGTCTGGAAAATTCCTCGGGTTTATGGTCAGTGAATGGGGGATAGATGCCAATCCTGATAAGGTCAAGGCGCTAAGTGACTTGCCGGAGCCCAAGAGCATCCGCGACATCCAGAAGCTGACCGGCAAGATGGCGGCATTAACGAGGTTTGTCTCCAAATCGGCTGAGAAAGCGTTGTCTTTCTTCAAGGTTCTAAGAGGCAACAAGAAGTTCGAGTGGGGAGACGAATAGAGGCAGGCCTTTGAGGCCGTCAAAGAGCATTTCAAGCGGCTACCGACTATTACCCGACCCGAGATGGGAGATAAGCTGCAATTATATGTCTCGGTGTCGGATAAAACGGTAGCAGCAGTACTGCTAGTGGAAAAGGACAAGCAACAACATCCGATATACTTTGTGAGCCACGTCTTAGCAGGGGCAGAGCAGAGGTACGAGCTGGTGGAAAAGATGGCATACGCCGTGCTGATAGCGGCAAGAAAACTCCGACCTTACTTTGACTCACACACCATCCAGGTGCTCACAAATCAGCCACTGGAAAAGGCGCTCCATAAGCTAGATACAACCGGCAGGTTGCTGAAGTGGGCAATAGAACTGTCCGAGTTTGACATCGAATATCGGCCGCGAACAGCCATCAAGGCACAAGCTCTGGCCGACTTCATAGTTGAGACCGCATACAATGAAGTAAAAGGACAAGTCGGCACCTGGCAAATATCGGTCGATGGCTCAGCGGCCCAAACAGGGGCAGGCGCCGGGGTGGTCATGACGACTCCAGAAGGAGACACTTTTGAGTATGCCGTCCGCTTTGGTTTTAAAGCATCTAACAATGAAGCGGAGTACGAAGCGGCAATAGCGGGAATCGGTCTATGCATAGCGTCCGGAGCAAAGAAAATACGGATGACAACAGATTCCCAGCTAATATCAAGCCAGATCGAAAGTACTTACGAAGCCAGGGAACCGGTCATGCAGAAGTACCTACAGAGGGTAAAGCAGATAACGGCTCCACTGCAAAGCTTCGAGGTAGTGCTAGTCCCCCGCGCAGAGAATACGGCAGCCGATGCGCTATCAAAACTAGCAAGCTCAAGCACCATAGATCTCAAGCGCAACGTCATGGTGGAAACGCTGCCGGAAAGAAGCATAGAGACAGTCAAGGCAGAGGTGAACGAAGTCGCTTAGAACAGAGAATGGTACGACGATATACTGGCGTACAAAACGACTGAAAGTTTGCCCACTGACAAGATGGCGGCAAAAAAGCTGAAGAGAGAGGCTCTTTGGTTCTGCGTTTTCCAAGGGCAATTATACAAGAAAGGTCTTTCACTCCCACTCCTAAGGTGTGTGACGGCCCACGAGGCCACAAAAATCATTGAAGAAATACACGAGGGGGTATGCGGAAACCATATCGGCGGAAAGACGCTTGCACTAAAGGCCCTGAGGGCCGGCTTCTACTGGCCAACAATGTTGATGGATGCGCAGGCGTACGTAAAAAAATGCGACAAATGCCAAAGGTTCGCACCGGTTATTAACCAGCCGGCAAACGACTTGCAGCCGATCCTGAATCCAATCCCTTTTGCTCAGTGGGGGATGGATATCATAGGACCATTCACGCCAGCGTCCGGAGGAAGGAAGTTCCTAATAGTCGGAATAGACTACTTCACAAAATGGATTGAGGCCGAACCGACTGCAAAGATAACGGCTAATCAGGTAAGAAGTTCATCTGGTAAAACATCATCACAAGGTTTGGCATTCCCATGGGAATAGTTATGGACCATGGCGTTCAATTTGATTGCGGCCCGATAAAGAGCTTCTTGAAACCGTACGACATCAAGTTTGCGTACTCATCCGTGTGCCATCCTCAGAGTAATGGCCAGGCCGAAGCTGCCAATAAGCAACTTCTCAACGCCCTCAAGAAGAGGTTAGATGACCTGAAAGGTGTCTGGGCCGACATGGTTCCAGCGGTCCTATGGTCCAACAGGACCACCGAGAAGGAAGCAACAGGGGAGACCCCATTCAGGCTGGCATTTGGGGCTGAGGCAGTGCTACCGGTTGAAGTAGGATTACCAAATTGGCGAATCCTTAACTACGATCCGGAATTGAACAACACATTGCACCGGGAGGAACTTGACCTCTTGCCAGAAGTCAGACTTGCGGCAGAACTCAGGTCAGCAGCATATAAGGACCGGACAAGCAAGGCCTACAACAAAAGGGTAAGAAGCCGGCCAATTGAGAAAGGCGACCTGGTACTAAGGCGCACAGCGGCCACCGGTAAAGCTCACACAGATGGCAAACTGACGGCGAACTGGGAGGGACCAAACCTTGTAAAAGAGGAAATTGTCCCAGGCGCTTACTGGCTGGAGGACATGTCCGGCAAACAACTTAAGAACACCTGGAATGCCAGCGTGCTTAAGAAATATTTCGTTTGATGTTTGTTTAGCCTAGATTAATAGTTAGAATAACGCGGCATTGTTACCGATTTCAGAGTTATAAGAACCAACTATTTATTTTTAATAAGATCAATTTCCATTATTGCATGCACAAATAATTTGTTGTTTTAGCAATCTATCACACTGGTAATAAAACCGCAAAGCCCCCTTGACGGTCAATGACCTGCGTGGATCTGCCGTCAAGATGAACTAACGGTTTGCATGTTCCTGGCGGTCAATGACCTTAGTGGATCTGCCGCCTGGGAGGGTCAAACATGCAGGCAACTTGGGGATGGTCAATGACCCTCGAGGATCTGCCAACCCAAGAGGTACACTGCTGACAGGAGAGTATCCTACCTCATAACTGGTCAATGACCCTAGTGGATCTGCCGGAATAAAATAGTGAGAAAAACTATTTGTCGGTCTATGAACCATAGTGGATCTGCCGGAATGATGGAAACAAAGGAAAAATATAAAAAGCAAGGTAATTGAAATGGCCGACACAAGTGTTTGCAAAATATATTTCATTAATATGAAGAAAAGCGATTACATCCTAGTCTAGGAGCAAAAAGAGTTAACAATTAGGTCCGCCACAAGCCGGCCAAAACGAGAAGTGTGTAAGGGGAAGGGAAGACCTAGACTAAGCGCCCTGAACAACCTCAGAGGCGGGAGCCTTGCCGCCTATGGTCGCTTCAAGCGCCGAATCGCCGGGACTTTTGTCAAGAACAACAACCTCGTTAGCTTGACTATCCTCGACACCCAAGTCAACCTGTTTATCATCAGCTCCCGGCTCGTCTTCCTCAAATTCGGCACGGGGATCGGCATTGGCAATATCGGCCTCAGTCACCCCCAGGTCCAACTCTTCACCCTCCACCGGGATCTCGAATTCCCGGCGACCATGAGCTTCTTCAACCTTGCTCCAGTCCACATCCGGAAAAGTCTGTCGGGTACACCGCATAGCGGCGGCCCAACCTCCATTATACCGGTTGGCCAAACGAGTGACGAAGTCCATAGATCGCCGGTATTCGCCGATGGCGTCAGCTTCCGGGGCCTTTGACTCTTGCAGCTGCTCCCTTAGTTTCTGCAATTCAACGTCCTTGTTCTGGAGGGTGACACTGTTTGTCTTGTTAAGGGCGTTGGCAGTTTTCAAGTCATCCCGGGCCTTGTCCAGGTCGGCCTTCACAGTTTTCAGCCGATCTCGTTCAGCGACGGCGGATGAAAGCTCGGCCTCCTTGGCGGCCAGCTTTTCCCGGGTGGTCTTGTGGCCCTCCACCACACCGACGTGGGCGGCCTGGTAATAGCGGTAGAGGTCACAGAGCTCCTTCCCAGAATGTGCAGCCTGAAATAGATATATGAAAGTTAGAGAAACACAAGCATCAACAAAAAGCGCCGGGATATAACTTTTGTCTAGAAAACTTACCACAGCTAAATTGTGTGCGTGCACAGCAGCAGCGGCATGGACCTGTTCCACCGGCATGTCGAATTTTAGTTGAAGGCCCTTCAGTAGCCGGTAACCCAGGTTGCCGCCTTCCAGAGGGCGGTCGAGCAGCAGGGACTCGTCGTCCAGGACGTTGAGCTTGGGTTTGTATAGCTCGCCATCCCGCACCGGCGACCGGATCCATCGCTTTCGAAGGATTTTCGGTATGTCTACGTCAGAGTGCTCGATGAACCCCTTCTTGCTCACATCAGCGAATTTCCGGAGCTCCGGAACCATGTTGGGCAGGGTTTGCTGCTTGTAGATTTTTGGACGCAACGACGAGGTCCCGACGACCGCCACGCGCCCATGGGGTTCTTTGGCGCCAACAGGTAAAGTAGAACCGGTAGCCCCCTTGGATGTTTCCTTGAGGGGAGCTTTCTTTCGCGGTTCGTTATCAGCTTGAACCTCTGCTTTCCTTTTCTGAGGAATAGTCGGAGGTTGCTTACCCGTTGAGGCAGGCGTCTTTCCCACCACATGGCCACCACCTCCGCCATCACCACGACCGACTCCTCGACCAACCTTACCACCCCGGCCTCCGATGCTGGGGGGGATAGATGTATACTTCTTAAGAGGCTTCGGTGGCATGTTGGATATCGGAATGTAGTTCTGGTTGAGGTGAAGAGCCTGCCGGATTAAATGCTCGCGGCCCGAAAGCGATAAAAACATGGCACAAGTGAGCAATAAACAGATGCAATATGCAGAAACATAGTATAAGTGAGCAATAAAACCGGCATCACACTTGATTACCAGTAGGTTCAGATTGGCAAAAGCCTAAAGCAGACAGCGGCGCGTTGCCTAAAATATAATCGGCATGAGGAAGCCGGGATGAGAGGCACCGGGAACGGACTTCCCCCTTTGGGACCCGGCTTCGAGGAAGCCTCAAAGAAAGTGAAGACCTCTAATTCCCTGCGCGTTAAACGCCTGTCAGGGACATGCTCCATCCGAGGGCGTGGTTTAGTCCAATAGCGGCGTAGAGGAAAACTATCCGGCACTCGAACCCAGAAGAAACGGGGCTGCCAGTTCTTAAAGGATGTCAAGTTAGGGTACACCGTCAGCTTTTTCGGACGGGTGTACATCGACATCCACCCACCTTGGCCGAGTTCCTTCTCGGCCTAAGATCTCTTCTTTTTGGTTTTCCCCTTACCCTTGGCAGACCCATCCTCCTTAATCCAGTGAAGCTTCCGGAAGAGGTTCAGGGTTTCCGAAAACTTCTTATACCGGGTTGTCCAGGCATAGCAAATTAAGTTGCGCCAGGATAACGGCGTAAGCTGGGATAAACATATATTCCAGGCCTTTAAGATTTTGACAATAAAGGGGTCAAGAGGAAACCTAAGACCGAAGTCCAACATATGAGCATACACCGCCACATGGCCTGGCGGACAGTCTGTTACCTGGGAGCCCTCGGACGGCATAACAAGCTCATAACCATCCGGAAATGCAAAATACTCCGTTCCTTTACGGCCGAAGTTGTTATTATTCAATGCAATCCTTCTCCAGCTCTTGTCGATTTCAACGAAGGAAGCGCTACCGGCCTCACATGCCGGCATGTAAAGGTCGTCCAGGGTCTCGTCATCATCCTCCGGTATAACTTCGGAGGGATCTTCATCGCTGTCGGCCTCCAAAGAGACGACTCCTCGTCAGAAATCAGGTTGCGAAGGATGCTATTCACATCCTCAGAAGCAACGGAGGACACCACATCCTCCTCCCGGTTGGACTCCTCTCCCATATCATCGTCAGACGGTGCAGGTGACGTTCTTTCCTCTAGCGGCTCCACCGGACCAGAGGTGCCCGCTACAGACGGGAATAATAAAGGGGACCGTTCTGCTATTCCCAACATGGTGCCATACTGACCAGATACCGGTACTCCTACGGCTTCTCCAAAAGCCCTAATAGCGATAAGAGGAGAAGCACGCAGTGTTGGCTCAAGGGTCCTACCGGAAGTACTACAGTCATGGCCATATTTACTCCTACGTTCGTTGGGAGGATTTACCACCGGTGAGTTATTGGATATGGTGGGACTAGCGAATTTACTATCGGAATTAAAGTCGCTATCGGTCAAGGATTGGGGACTTTCAGGTAAATTTTGTGAATCAGAATGAGAAGACATGATTAAAGGCAGAAAGTGAGTAAGAAGTTCGGTGGAATACCTGGATAGAAGAAAGAGAGCAGAAGCTGGCACCAAAAGTAGCCGGTAAGAAAGTTTGATCACAGCTCGGGATGGCACGACGAAAAGCTGGTAACTGAAAGGACGTTAGGTCTCGAAGAATGTAATGAGAGCAGATGCTTAAAAGTTTGAAAGCGATGAGAAAGTGTAAAAGTGCGCTGGACAGAACACTATTTATAGAGAGCTTCATGGCTTGGATTGAGCGACGTTTCGTCTTCCCGTCCCGATGATGCCACGTGTATTCTTCGCTCAAAAACAGCTGCGACCAATTATTTTTTGCTAGTCAAATCAGCACGAAGATCAAGGCGACGTTTGGCCTTCCGTTAATTAATTTCATCTCCGGAAATTCCTAAACGGCCTCAGGAACGATCTCCACATCACCCATAACGGATCCAAGAACAATTAAGCAGGATATGTTGGTTCCAGACATACCGACTTGGGGGCTAGTTGTATGGGGGCTGTACAAGTTCCCTACCGGTCCAGTTAGACCGCCATTGACCGTTATGGTCAACTCAGTCTGAAGAACTCCATTTCGCTGAGTACATGCGTGCCAGATTCCGGCGTATGGTACATGCCGGTTACATCAGCATATCTTATCGGTATCTATCATTTGGGCCATCGTCAGATGGGCCTGGATTGATCCAGTACTTACCTAATGCGCCTATGGGCCTAAAGATAAGTATCACAAGAGGATAGAAATGTATCTCACCAATAGGAGCAGTGTCCTACCTTGTTAAGGACACTACCGGCTCCTATAAATACCCCCATGATCCGAGTCACAAGGTACGTTCACATATACTAATACAATACACTGGAGACATCCCGTCTTTAATCTTTACTGACTTAGGCATCGGAGGGGCGTTCCTCGGATCAACCCCCGAGGTTAGTTTACGCGTTCTATCTTGCAGGACTTCAAACTGGCTTGCATCAGAAGGGGATACCGGTTCACACCCTACCATTTATTCCATATCGGAACAGATACAATAATAAGGGGGGTTAATTCAAGGCATTGGGATGAAAATGTGTAGGAATTTTGACCTGGATTTTTTTGGCCAAACAGTGATAATTTTCTGTAGTGGTGAGTGAATGAATGTTGAATGGTTTTTTTATATCTTTTCTGACAAGTAATAGAGAAATGTAGTGACTAGTGAAAGACAGCAAAGGGGTGTCAGTGTCACCCTTGTGCAAAAGGAGGCTAAGGACGTAAAGCTCAACCTATCACGAACAAATTACTGATAGAATCAAGAAATATTAGTATCCTATACAAAAACTTCAAAATTGAACTTGAAACGTTGATGAGGGGAAGCTATACTCTCATAAATCAGTTGATTTTTTTCCCTTCCCAGCAGAACGACCAATTATTTCCACACAACTAATGAAGCGCATAACCAATATTGACTGCTAAATAATTCAGAAGATTGCCTTACATCTCTTGATTATTTTGTTATCCTCTTAACAGATTATATTCTTGGAGACCTTGTGTAATGATAAAAGCATTATCGAGAGAAACATACGTCTCAAAGTCCAACAGAGCCCAGATTATGCAGAGCAGTATGTCTCTGTTCTCTGCTCTAATCGATGCCATCTTCTTTTTTTTTTGATGGGAGATGCCATCTTCTTGGATTTGTTTACTCTATTCTAATTATGGTGATATAATCAGGCCAGATTTTGAAGCTGGATACAGAGACTTCAAAAGCCGACTAGATAATTATGAAAAGGTAACTAAGTGCATTGTGTTTCTGATAACTCTGCAGTCTGCAGACCTTCTTGGATGTAAGTAACACCATTATGTGTATTTTACTAGGTTTATGAGCCAGTGGAAGAAGGGTCTTATATAAAAATGATAGATACGGTCAGTGGAAATGGTGGCCAAATACAGGTAACTTTTTGTTTAAATTTTTTTTTTTTAATTTTTTCTTTTCTTTTATGTTGAATGGACGGTAGACCAATATTTGCCCAATCCTTTCAGTCTATCAAAAGTTTGTAAAAGTCACAAGGTTATCTTCACTGACTGTTGTCCTTATATTACCTTATTTGCTGGTATTGTTACTTTGTTCCTCAGTTACTCCTGAATATTTTAACAGTTACTCCGGCAAAAATCGACCCAACCCATCAACCCAACCCGAAACCAACCCAATAATAATGGGTTTTTTCAATCCGTTTAATTAATTGGGTCGACCCAACACAACCTGATTAATTAAATGGGTTGGGTGAGGTTGAAATTTCCAACCTGAATTCAACTCATCTAACTCGTTTACTTAGATGGGTCAGATTCGGATTGGGTTGACCCACTAACCCGTTTGTTTGTCCATCCAAAAAACCAAATTTCCAAGTTAAATGGACGATAAAAAGGGTTGTATTGTATTTGAATTTGTCTTCTTGTTATATATGGACTATTTGTAATTCGAAGTTCTTAGAATGTGAGGTATTTAAGTACTCTCTCCGTCCCCCAATAGATTTGCCGTTTCTCCAATGCACGTTTGCCAATGCACGTTTGCGATCGTTAATATCTTTAATTACATATTAGTAAAAATTATAAAAGTTGGATTTTCCTGAAGTACACAATGAGACGAATCAAACAAGACCCCACATGACTATGTTTTTTCTTATATATTGGTTTTTTTTTTTAGGATATTCTTTACCTATGAATAGTTTCCCCAAATTAGAAATGGGAAATCTATGAAGGGACAGAGGGAGTTTTTACTAATCAGGTCGTCGTTATGTTGGGTTAATCTCAATGTATATTTTGAAAATATTAATGTTTTTTATATTATTTTTTAATAATATATAAATTATACATATGAATGGTCAAAGTTGTGAATTGACAAGTCTGCTAATCAATATCCATGTACAAGTTGAAAACCAGGTTAACATGGGTGTGAGTTGTAACATAACAATAGAAAAGTCAGATGACTGAAGTTCTGCTAGGCCACTAACAATGGGCAATATATGTGAGTAATGAAGACATAGGAGAAAATCGTTAGGCATTGTTCTTGTCTCCAAAACATTTTTTCAAGGAAAAATCACTTTAGATTAGGGGCTTATAAGGATTTTAAAGTCCACATTAAATAATAAAAAGGATTATAAGGTTAGATAAAGCTTATCAATTTTTTTCATTAGAAAAAATCAGATAAGTGGAAGTGTGTCTTTGCTACATCACCGCATTGTAACACCGCATTGTAAAGGTTCTCGAGCTTATTATGGCCGTGATATTTGGTGCGGAAGTTGATTACCATCCGATCAAACTCATGTAACCCTTGAAAGTGGTTCCGTAATCCGTATTGTAATCTCAAATGAGATTTAAAAAGTTATCTTCAATTAAGTTCAAATAAGCTTAGATAAGGTAAATCAAGGACCAATGTGCTCATAAAAGTCATGAGAAGTTAAAATAAGTTGAGATAAGAACTCAAGAAGTTTTAAAGAGAGAGGATGCCTTAATAATTTCCATACCCCATCAGTCTTCCTCTCAATTTTGCCATATGCGATCATTTATTTGCTTGTTAGCTTGTTGATTTTCGCTCGATTCGTTTTGTTTTCTTCGTGTGGAAGTTCCAGTGTTACGGGGAACGTGGTACGTTCCACGTTCCAGGGGACGCGTCCCGGAGCGTGGTATGTGGTCTAGGAGTCCATCTGGTTTACTCTAGAGGTTGCGTTACGCGTTACCGTTTCCGTACCACGTTCGGGAACGTTCCGCGTTCCATGTAACAAGTGGAACATTTCTTGCCCGAAGTCTGAACTTTTGCTGCAGTAATGCTGAATAGCGTCTTTGCTTATTTTGACCCGTACATTTTTTATGTGTTGAGGAACCTTTTCTTGGTGCAGGTGAATAACATAAGTGGGTACCTTCCAGGACGGATTGTTTTTTCACGTGACTCGGCCCAACTTCATTTTTTTTTTGAAAAATTTCTTATTTCTGTATTTGCTCTTTTTTCTACGAAAAAGCTGCTATTGTTATGAAGTTTTTTCCATTTAACAATATTTTAATAATTATATACTTCCTCCGGAGTTTAATAAGTGACACATAGAGAAAGGGCACACTTCTAAATAAATCTAGAGAGAAAGAGTTGGGGACCACAATTAAGAGATAAAGGCAAGTAACTAAATAACTTAATAACTACCCTAAACTAATTTGCATAGGGCGAACATATAATTATTAAAATATTAAACCCCTTTCTCTATGTAATTATTGGTATAATGGAAGAGATTCAAGTGAGAAAACAACCACTGCATAGCAGCATAGGGCGAAGATGCCTAGCTCTAGCTACGGCTCCACCTCAGCTCAGTGCACCTGGTGGCACCTTCATTAAGTATCCTCTGAAGCTGTATAATTCTTCTAACTAGAGCTAAATTATACATTTTAGCTGTCGTATATGAAGATCCCCGTTATGTTCTTTGTGAGCTAACTCTGTATGGTCTTTTTCTCTTTTTTGCTAGGAAATTGGAGAGGCTTATAAGGGATTTCTTGTGGTCTTGAGTAGGTGGGGAGAAGAGGGATCATCTTGTGAGATAGGATTATATCTATAAGTCTAAGGAGGAGAGCAGTCTAGGTTTTAGTAAGTTGGTGTCTACAACTATCTCTCAAGTGGGAGATGCGGTATTATTCCGTAATGGTTCAGGATAAGTTTATAGGTCTTAGGTTCCTCATACTAACCCTTGACGGCCCGTTTGGTAGTCGTTAATAAATTGCGGTAATGGGAATGAATTTTAAGTGTAGGTTCTGAGGAATCATCCTTAAAATCTCCATGGGGAGACAATTTCAACCCCCAAGTTTGTGTCTTTTCTTCATGGGGAAGCAATCTCACCCCTAATTTTCATCACCACTCATTACCACATAACAAGGTGGTATTGGATGGGAATGAAAATTCAAGAAGAAAAATACACACTTTAGGATAAGTTAGCCTTACCATGGGAATGAACAATGACTTTCTTCATAAATTTACATACAAATTTATTCCCATTACCACCATTTATAACCAACTACCAAACGGGTCGTGAGTGTTAATTTCATTTGTGTCATCTCTTTTTTATTACAAGGTGGGTAATGGAGAGCATAATGTTTTTCGGGAGATTCTTGGACAGGGGAGCAGGAATCACACCCCTATATTCTTTCATTTAGGTGAAGAATGATGATTACTTCTCTTTGTATTTTCTTTTAGGTAGGGACTCTCATAATTGGGCATTGAGGGTTGCTAAACTTGTGTGAATTCTTAATTCTATCTCTTGTTAGATTGCAAAAATAGGAGAGTGGCCGGTTGATTCTTCTTGGTCTTTTACTTGATATTTATTGTATATCTGCCTATAAAGAAGTGTGAATTTTACTGCCTCTGTTCCCCATTGGACCTTTGTGCTAAAGAATCAGATCTAAATATAGATGAAATGCTTAGCCTTTTTGTCCCACACAACCCATTCAATTAAATATCTCAACACCTTAGGGGTTTTTGACTTTTTGTGGCCGGATCGAGTAAAAACCCTCATTTAATTTCATTAGATTACTTCGAATTGGACCCTAAATTAAAAACCCTAATTTCGAAGAAACATATGCGTGAGGGAGGCAACCGTCGGGCGCTACATCTCCGGTCATGGTAGAGAATGCTGGCGAGACATCTTCGGCTGCGTCTGGCATCATAGCTGCCTGACGGTGGTTAGTGTTCTAGTAAGGTCCTTATCACTTGCTTTGTGGATCTTGTGTTCTCTTCTTTTCTCTTTCTTTTGCTTCTTTTTTCTTCCCTTTTTCTGTTTATGGCCAGACACATATTTCTTTTGTTGAGGGAACAAAGAGAGAGACTCTGCCACTCACGTGACTCGGCCCAACTTCATTTTTTTTTTGAAAAATTCCTTATTTATTTATTTGCTCTTTTTTTTACGAAAAAGCTGATATTGTTATGAAGTTTTTTCCATTTAACAATATTTTAATAATTATATACTTCCTCCGGAGTTTAATAAAGTGACACATAGAGAAAGGGCACACTTCTAAAGAAATCTAGAGAGAAATAGGGGTGTCAGAAACAGATCTGACCGCTGGGTCAACCTGATTCTGACCTGACTTGAACCTGGTTCGACCTGTGAGGGTCAGTCCCTAGACCTGACCGAAACCTGACCTGGGATTACCCATACCTGACCGGCACCTGGAAAGATTATATGCTGACCTGACCAGACAGACCTGCATTCAAACTCGAACCCGACCGTACTCAACCAGATATTACTAAAATTCAATTATTTTTTTATATCTACAGAATCATTTAAATATATTAATTTATAAAATTTATTACATTTAATAATTAATTAAACAAAAAACTAAATTACATTTAATTTAAGAATTAAACTTTGAATATCATGTACTTGTTTATATTTCATTTAATTACCCAATATTCCCATTTTCAAATAATATTAAAAAGTATCTGATTAAACCCTATACTTCAAATTTATTATCTCATTTTAATATTCTACCAAAATTTCTCCATTTTTTATTTCTACCAAATTATCCCATTTTAATAATCTACCAAATTTTCTACCAAATAATATCTCAAATTCTCATAACCCTATACTAAACAATTTGCAATAACCAAATTAAAACTTACATATTTACAATCTTCAATATGCCAAATTAAACGGAAGAAAACAATTGCCAAATACGAAATCTCTTACATTAACATGAGCAATATAGAAAAAAAAATCCAAACCCATATGGCAAACATAGAAAATTCAGATACTAAAACAAACTAAAACAAAATTACAGATTTATTTTTCTTTATACTAAACAAACCCATATGAAAAATTCAGATAAGACCTACTTCAATTTCATGACAAACAAAAATATAAAATACTGCAAAAATAGATATGTTTATTGAATTTGAGAATGTCAAAAGAAAATTACAATCCCAGATCTAAGTTTATCAGATACAAAAATTTCAAAAAAAAAAGGTAAAATAAAAACAAAAATTTTCAATGTTTAAGTAAGGTAGAATTAGAATGAATTGCAAACAATCTCGCAACCACCATTAACTCCGGCGACCTAGATCTTCGGTCAGCAAACCTTCATCGAGATCTTTGCTTGTTCAAATCAAGATTTGAGATGAAGTTTTGCTTGAACCTTCACGTTTCCAGATCTTCGATCTTTTGCGTTCGATAAGATCTTCGATCTTGGCCTCCAGCGAGAGCTTCAGTTAGCAAGATCTCCACCGAGATTTTCGCTCTGCAACATCCTAACAACATCATTATCTATACAGATTCGGCGTGATCGGCCAAGCTGCGGAACTCAGGATTAAGCTTAGTGCTACCGGAGTATCCGACGGTGGTGCGAACGACGCCGTTTAAGCAACAAAGACAGCTTCAGATCTCCAGAAACAACCGAGTGCAAAAACGGCGATGATGAGAATCAGAAATTGATGAGAGAGACTCATATATAGTGATCATCGTAAAGTGATGGAGTTGAAAGAGAAAGAAGATCTGAAGCAGTGGAATTGAAGGATAAGAGGTTTAGAGAATGAGAGATGGAAGTGGAGGTGGGCGGATGAGAGGGGTGGGGATTAGGGTTTTAGAGAGGATAGATGGAAGAGAGACTAGGGAAATGAAAATGGGTTTGAGAGATAAATGGTTAGATTTTGATCCTTCTTAAATCAAAGGGTTCTAATTCATGATCCATGATATTATTTTTTGACCAATAGGAAAAGAGAATAATCTAACACATGGATTGATGACCTAGCACACATGATTGATAATCTTATATTCTTATAAGTTATAATATTACTAATTATTTTCTTGGTTTAGTAACTTACTAACTTTAATTTGAAAATTTGCTTATTTTTATTGAAATTATTATGATTAGTATTTAAGCCATAATTATCATTTATTAATTAGCATATTATTATTATTATTATTATTATTATTATTATTATTATTATTATTATTTAATTAGAGTTATGAATCGAGTTTTAAAATTTTAATTAGACTCCATACTTATGGCGTTACTTATACAACTATCATTAGTCTATTACTCAAATAAGTAATAGTATAATTATATTTATTAAAGTGAACTTATATGCAATGTTACATTGACTTTGATTATCGACTTACAATGATACATTCATTGATCTCGTCCGATAACATCTTGTTTCAATTCAAATACATGTTTTAGTTTCAAAATGCATTTAACATGAAGACTACTATCTAAAATAGTGTAATATTATCTTGAATTAGATAAAATAGTGTACTATTCTCTTGAATTAGCTTATAACCTATATTGATACATTCATTAATCTTATATAGTAACAACTTCTTCAACTATTTAGGAACAAGCTAGTGAGTTATTAAGTTGGTATAAGTCTATGTGAGTAACTGACTAAATGCTAAGTTAATATATGGTTTTTAACAAGTTACTATCTAGTTAACTATTGACTTATGGCTGTTATGTTTACTATCATTTATATAAACTGTTGTTATGTTTATTATTATTATCGTATAACATATGAACTCTCGTTATGATCACTTAAGCCTCATATGAATCGTTGTTGTAAACATATGATTGTCATTTGTTATAATATTATAAGATATCAAGAGTCGTTGTACTTATTTATAATCAATATAGTATTAGAATGGTTTTACAATTATTCTAATACCAATATATAGTACTACTAAAATGATTAAACATATTGATAAAATAGTTTGTGTATACTTTGTCATATATAGTCACAGCATAATACATATATACCGCGTTATATATGTTTGTTATTGTTATATCGTACTAACATATATAAGCCTACTGATAAAATAGTTTCTTTATAGTCACATATATATATAAGCCTACTGATAAAATAGTTTCTTTATAGTCACATATATATAAGCCTACTGATAAAATCGTTTCTTTATAGTCACATATATATACAAAGTTAAGAGAAGACCATAAATACTATACTAGTATTAAACTATAGTTTAACATAAAAACAATTAACTTAAATAATCTTATAACTTATAAAGATAAGGGAGTGTTATGGTTGTTAATCTTATACTAGTATTAAGCTATATGGTTGTTAACAATTTACTATTTAGCAACTAGTAAGTACTTGTTAACTATTTTACTTAACTTATGGTTGTTACTTGTTAACAGTTAACTTATTTTAATAAGTTATGGTTAGCTTTTATATGGGATAATGATTTGGGGGTATAATTTATTATAATTATTATTGTGCAACATATGAACCCTCGTTATAATCACTTAGGCCTCATAGTATTATAACATATTAAGAGTCGTTATACTAATTTATAATCAATAGAGTACTAGATTGGTTTTACAATTATTTTGATATCAATCTTATATTAAAATGATTCAACATATTAGTATTTATATTGTTATTGTTATTGTTATTGTTAGTATTCCTGTTCTTATTTGTATTACTATTGCTATTGTTAGCCTTGTTACTATTACTATTACTGTTATTATTTGTATTTTTACCTATTATCATTGTCGCTTTATGTTTATTAGTATTATTATTCTCATTACCATCATAGCTATTTACAAACTTATATATCAATCATAATGCTTCTAATAATAAATCATTTATATAAAGTTTGGAATTGATCGTCTACTCGTTATTATTGTCGTTGGTTATAATATATAATATTAAAACATATGAAGAGTCGTTCTACTCCTTTACTCATTAGAGTGGTTTTACGCAGTTGATTATTCGAAATAAGAGTTGAGTAAGAGAATACACTAAACATCACGGTAATCAATATAGTGTTTTTATTGGTTTTTCGTTGTCATCCATATATCTATCGCACACACATATGTATATATATGTCGATCTTAATACTTTTATTAATATGTTTCGTTTACAAAATCCATAACAAAATCAAGATGGCCCGATCAGGAGTTACCCGAAGTTAAGTGGATGTTCAATAGCGAATGGACCCGATGTTTCACAATGATCGAACTAAGGTCATTACTAATTCAACCCGAGTACATTTGGCTTAACTCAACCGTACATGAAACCTAAATATGACCTGCGCAAACCCGGCAAAAAAAAATGTCAAGGGGCGATCATATCCGGGAATGAATCGACTTGTAAATTGAACGCTCGCACTGCCCCAAGACCGGAATCCAATGATTCAAATGTGTTCGACCCGGTTGAACAAAACCTGACCAATCATGACCTGGGGCACTGACAATCAGAATCCTGACCTGTCCGGGTCTGACCTGGTTCACCGTGGGTATACCCAGAACCTGTTTGAGAACCTGTTTTGACACCCCTAGAGAGAAAGAGTTGGGGACCACAATTAAGAGATAAAGGCAAGTAACTAAATAACTTAATAACTACACTAAACTAATTTGCCTCACCAAATCTGCCACCGGACCTAAACACCACCGCCACCTCAACCCAAGCACCATCGCCACCTCAATCCAAACACCACTAATTTTCCACCGTTGGCTGCCGTTGCATACATCATCCTCCACTTCCAACTTGATCTAAAAATTGCTACCACAAACACCACCCACGGCCTGCCACAATTTTCGTTCACCACTACACCCGCTAAAAATTGCTACCCAGAAATCTCTCTCCTTAAAAACCCAGAAATCTCTCTCTCCTTAAAAACCCAGAAATCTCATTTTCTTCTCTTCCATCCTCCACCACTATACCGGCGCTAGCCACTTTTCATGGCTTTAATCTCGAAATTTTTCCTTCAAAATTAAAAGAGAACAAAAATAAAGAAGATCCAAATAATATGTAGATCTACAAGAATTCGAAGCATACCAAACAATTTTACCAATTTTCATATCGCCAATCACCATTTCCCTAACAAGAAATTACTATATTTTGTTCAACCACCATTTTCGTTTATGGGTTTATGAGGAGAGAGAAAATGGGTAGTTGTTGAGTTTTTGAGTTTTTGGGGGGAGACGAGAGAGAGAGAAGATGAGGAGGTCTGGGTTGAGGATAAAGAGGGTGGGTAGTTGAACGGCGGTGAGCCGGAAAAAATGGAGGTGGGTTGAGGTGAGAGAAGATAAAGGGGGTGAAAGAGGAGGAAGATGGTGGTTGAAGGGTGGTTTAGTTCATAAAATGGTGGTGTGGTTGAGGTGAGAGAAAAAGAGGGGTTAAGGATGAGGAGAAGTTGAGCATCTAAGAAAGACATGGGTGGATGATTAAATCTAATTTGGGTTAGGTTTGTAGTTATGTGATTAAATAGTTTGGTTTATGAAAATTAGTAATGGCAATGCAACAAAAAATTTCCACTTTGAGTTATGTGTCACTTATTGTGACATTTCCCTAAAAGGAATGCGTGTCACTTATTAAAAAACGGAGGAAGTATGCATCAAAAATGTTTCATTTATAATAGTTTTGGACATAATATGGTGTAAAAAATATAAAAAATGGAAAAACAAGCTTGAAAATCCACTCATGTGATTTTTTTTTTTTTGAAAATTCACACCGCGATGGTCACAAAATGTTCTATTTTACCGTTACAAGCCGTTCCCGTGACAATGCGATCGAAACTGCAAAGGGGGCAACTGCTTTTTTCCATGCACGAAACTAGAAGTCATATATGGGTGACTCGTGCAGTACCCAAACTTTTTTGTTCCTTTTCTTCTCACTTTTTGACTGTACTCGCACCTATTAGGTGCAACTACCATCTAAGTACCCAGTCAAGCCTAATTAACTATAGGTGGCATTCTGCTTGTGGGTTCCCGTACCTTGCTTAAATGTAATTCTGTACCATGTAAGGTTGGTCAGAACTCTTCTTTTGCTACTCAATGGGAGCTAGTGGTGCATTTAGCCTCTCTTTGAGCTCAAACTCATGCAGCATTCCCAAATGGCCCCTTTTATGATGTATTGCAAGATTGGAATTTTTTTTCTGCCTTGTTATCTGGTGGATTTTTGATTCCTCTACTTTAGATTGGTGGTTTTTCTGTTGAATGAAATTTTCCCCCTGAAATCTTATAAGAAGTTAGGCAATATTAGAGATTAATCTAGAAAAATCTAGATGTGTGTAATGAAAAATATAGTTTATGTAGTTTAGAAAAATCTTGCATTAAGTAGAAAAATCAAGTGATGATGTATCTAGATATATCTTGTAAAGAATCAAAGATATGTAATATTAGACAAGTGTAGAAAAATCTAGAAACTAGGATACAACACTATAAATAGGTTGTATGTGCATGAGTTGAAGGTGAACTAATTAAGAGAGCTTCCACAAAATATTTAGAAGGGTAGAAACAAGGGTTCTACCAAAGAGATAAGTGAGAGATAGGTGCTCTCACAAATATAGTTGTACAATTCTTATGAATGTAATCAATAAAATGCAATTTTGTTATATTATGAAGGGTCCATCAAAACTTCCGCATGCGCCCCAAATTTCTATCATGGTATCAGAGCCGGAAAGTGATTACGACGAAATTGAAGACCGGGGAATCGAGAGATGAAGGATTACAAAATTTGAAGAAAGTATGGAATATAGCAAGAGAAAAAGAGGTAAGTACTAAATCTAAATTTTCTTAAAGATGGAATTTATGGAGGAAAATGAAGAAAAATAAAGTTGAGAAAAAAATTAAGAAAGATGGAGAACAAAATTTTTGATGAAAATTTGGAGAAAGAAAGATTAAAAAAAAGAGAGAATTAGTTGGTTAGTGACATGAGCACTAACAAAGAATAAAATAATGAGGAGGTTGATGACATTGAGCATCAACAAGAAAAACAAATTTGGAGAAATTTTACTAAAAGAATGTTGAAGAAAAATATTTGAAAATGAGAAAATTTTATTAAATGTTGGAGAAAGAAAGATTAGAAAAAGAAAGTGTTTGAAGGATGCTAATAACAAGGGCATTAGCAGAGTATGTTGGTGACAAGAGCATCATCGGTTAGGAAAAAGGAAAAAAAAATATTCACAAAGAGATTTTTAGAATTTGCTAATGACATGAGCATTAGCAGTGATGGGTGGTGACATGAGCACCACAAAAAAAAAATTGGATAAAAATAAATAAATATTTTGGGCGAAGGCTGGTGACACGTGCATCAGTAAGCTAGTTGATAACATGAGTATCAACGAGAAGATCATAAAAATTGAGAAGATGGAGGTTGGTAACATGAGTACCAACAAAATTTCAAAGAAAAATAGAAAATGGGGATGAGAAGCAATAAGAAGAATTTTTTTGGAGAAAATTATGAAAAGTTAAGATTAGGGGGAGCAAGTTGGTAACAAGGGTACCAACACAAAGAGTTGAAGATCCACAAGATGGGAAGAAGAAGCAAAGTTGAGGATAGTTGGTGACATGGGCACTAACAAAAACAATTTCGGTACATGGTCGGATCGTTGATGACAGGTGCATCAACATATTTAAGATTTTTTAAAGTACAAGATTTTTCAAGATTAAGGGGGAGTATTAGAGATTAATCTAGAAAAATCTAGATGTGTGTAATGAAAAATATAGTTTATGTAGTTTAGAAAAATCTTGCATTAAGTAGAAAAATCAAGTGATGATGTATCAAGATATATCTTGTAAAGAATCAAAGATATGTAATATTAGACAAGTGTAGAGAAATCTAGAAACTAGGATACAACACTATAAATAGGTTGTATGTGCATGAGTTGAAGGTGAGCTAATTAAGAGAGCTTCCACAAAATATTTAGAAGGGTAGAAACAAGGGTTCTACCAAAGAGATAAGTGAGAGATAGGTGCTCTCACAAATATAGTTGTACAATTATTATGAATGTAATCAATAAAATGCAATTTTGTTATATTACAAAGGGTCCATCAAAACTTCCGCATGCGCCCCAAATTTCTATCAGGCAAGTATCTGATTCAACAACTTGCTTAATCTAAATCATGAGTTCTTGAGCGTATTTGATGCATTGAATTATACAGGGCTGTAAAATCATGTATCGAACATGAATTGGTGTGAACATAAGTTATTCATTGTATTGCAGGTGAATACCCATCTTACCCCCCGTGGCCCGTCCAATATTACTTACTAGGCAATAGGCATGGTGAAAGTCGAGATAATGTCAAAAGCCAGAATTGGCGGTGATTCTTTTCTAAGGTGCACCTCTATGTGAAATGCCTAAATTTGCTTTATTATGAATTATGATGTATTCGTCTTTCTCAGCCTATTAGTTCTCTGTGTATATCTTAGTATCACAAACAACTACTCTCTGGTATTATTTATTCTTTACTTTTATGGTTGAAACTTCTAGATACATGCTAACTATTAACAATTGAATAATGACTACACAAATCCAATGGGTAATTAATGTGTAGTAGTTTGATGCATTTAGGCTTCGTTTGATAGGGCGTAAAATATTTTCCTGGAAAACTATTTTCCTCTATTTTCAATTTTACATTGTTTGGTTTGCAAAAGAGTGTAGTACCATTTTCCCTAGGAGTAAAATTGTTCTCCCAATGATGGAAAATCATTTTCCCTTCAAAATGAAAGGAAAATTGTTTTCCTTCCTTTTCCTTATCTCTCTTGTACACTCCTCTCACTACCTCCTTACTTTCACTTTTATTTTCCTCTTTTTTCATCATTTTTCTTACATGGAACCAAACAACGGAAAACTAATTTTGAAATTGTGTTTTCCATTGAATATTATTTTCCATGAAAATCATTTTACACTGAAAATGTTTTACACCCAACCAAACGGAGCCTTAGAGTATCTTTATTCTTTAACCTATGAGTAATATGTTAGATGAGAGAACAAACAAGGGAACCGGATATCCACTCCAAGGCACGGAAACTACGCTTTCCTATTAGTTTAATTTCGCCCCTCTAGGATCACCGGGTTAACACGAAATAACTAATGAGATACAATGGAGAAAACAATTCACTAGATGATCTTCTAAGTGAATCAACAAGAACTTTGTGTTTGATGTTTGTGAAGAACACTCAAGAGAAAGTAGCAAGTTTTCTCTCAAGCAAAACAAGAAGATTAGAATATGAAAATCTGATTTTCTCTCTCTCCTCATATGAATAACAAGGGTAATATTACATATTCCCTCTTGATTAGAGCTGTTACAGCATTCATCCCTCTTTAATCCCCTGATTAAGAGTACTTAATCATCTTAAAACGGATCACAAATGCATTACAACGGTTATAAACCGTCCACGCAAAATTTCACGCCCAAGACAGAATACACGTCGCGACCCGCGATACAGATCGCGAGTCGCGAAAGTGGCGCCCGGTCGCGACCCGCGACAGTGTCGCGACCCGCGACGGCCTCCTGGTCGCGACCCGCGACGAATGTCGCGACTCGTGACCAGCCCTCTGTCTTGCTTGATTTAATCCACGTGATTTTGCGCATTCTAATCTCAACATACTAGACCTCCTCCTCTTCTAGTATATACTCATATGAGCTAACAAAAACCCATTACCCTATAAATGTTCCAACAATCCTCCTCCCATTTATAGGGTAATGTTGAAAAGTTTTCAACTTGCTATAAATCACAAACAAAACATGCTCATGCATCATGGAAATATCTTACGATTGAATTTCCACTTAGTAAAAGTAACTTTACAACAATTTCGATCATAATGATAGACAAAGCTTTGAATCATATAACCACCACAAATCATTGAAGATACTAATACACATAAGCATAAAACATAATTCTTAACCTCCGACACCTATGAAGCCTTGGTGTCCATATCCATTCATAAGCGTTCCAAGTCAAGCCTTAGACTTGGTGAAGCGGCCAAACCTCTAGCTTATATAGGTAAATCTTTACGAACATGCTCCTACAATTGAGCACTTATCAAAGATTTATTAAGAAATAAATTCAACCTCTTAACATTGTAGTAACAAGCACTAACCTCGGGATGTGTTAAACAAGTGCTCCCAACCTTCTAGAGAAGTACTTTCCTCATTGAATTTGAGATCTAATGTTGTATTAGACATCAAATTGAGTTTTCCTTCACCATAGGTTGTTCAATAGGCTTAAGACCCATCCCTTTATTCATTTTGTTCACTAGTTCCCTTGACAACGGTTTAGTAAACGTATCCGCCAAGTTCAAACTAGATCGAACAAAATTAATAGTTATACAACTATTCCTTATCATTTCACGCACATAGCCGTGTCTAACTCCAATGTGCCTTGACTTGCCATTGTAGACTTCACTATAAGCTTTAGCTATGGTTGATGCACTATCACAATGAATAGCAAGAGGTGACATAGGTTTGACCCACAAGTCAACCTCACTCAACACATTCCTTAGCCATTCCGCTTCTTGGCAACAAGATGCCAATGCAATGAATTCCGATGCCATAGTGGAATCCGTTATACATGTTTGCTTCTTGGATGCCCATGAAATAGCACCTCCTCCAAGAAGAAACACCCATCCACTTGTGGATGAATAATCTTCCTTGTTGGAAATCCAACTAGCATCCGAGTAACCTTCTAGAATAGAAGGTTCTCCTTTGTAAGTTATGACATAATCCAAGGTTTTATTCAAATACCTTAACACTCTTCTCAATGCTTGCCAATGCAACATACTAGGATTACTAGTATACCTACCGAGTTTACCAATAGCAAAAGCTATATCCGGTCGAGTGCTAGTCATAGCATACATCAAGCTTCCAATTAAGCTTGCATACTCCAATTGAGAAATAGGAGTACCACTACTCGGAACCAAGTGAACACTAGGATCCATAGGAGTAGCAAAATGAGTCGAATTCGATTCATTAAACCTCTTAATCACTTTCTCAATATAATGAGATTGTGATAAAGAAATTGACCCTTTACCTCTCATTATTCTAATACCTAGAATAACATCCGCTTCACCCAAATCTTTCATGGAGAAGCTAGAAGAGAGAAAGACTTTGGTTTTTTCCACTTGTTCCAAATCAGTCCCAAAGATAAGCATATCATCAACATATAAGCAAATTATAACTCCATTACCGTTATTATCAAATTTACTATATACACACTTATCGGATCGATTTATTTTGAACCCACTAGACAAAATGACCTCATCAAATTTTTGATGCCATTGCTTAGGTGCTTGTTTAAGACCATACAAAGATCGAACTAATTTGCAAACCTTAGTCTCTTGACCTTTAACCACAAAACCCTCAGGTTGATTCATGTACACTTCCTCCTCCAATTCACCATTAAGGAAAGCAGTTTTAACATCCATTTGGTGAATTACTAGACCATGAATCGCAGCTAATGCTATCAAAAGTCTAATGGTAGCTATTCTAGCAACCGGAGCATAAGTGTCAAAATAATCGATACCATATCTTTGCCTAAAACCTTGGACCACTAACCGGGCCTTATGTTTTAGTATGGTTCCATCGATCTTCCTTTTCCTTACGAAAATCCACTTACAACCTAAAGGTTTGCATCCGGGGGTAAATTAGCTAAAATCCAAGTATGATTGCCCATTATCGAATCCATTTCATCATTCACCGCCTCTTTCCGAAACGCGTAATCATGAGACTTCATAGCCTCATCAAAGGTCCTAGGATCCTCCTCCATATTGTAACAATATGAAAATTGAGTCACAATAGACTCCCTTGACCCTTCAACTAAATATAGTTGAAAATCCGGTCCAAAAGATTTCTCTTTTCTAATTCTTTTACTTTTCCTAATTTCCGGTGTTGTAGTATCATGATCATTGTTAATGTCATCCACAACATTGGAACTAGTACTAGGTATCATGTCCTTTGGTCTTGGAATCGATGAGAATCTAGTCTCATCAAATATTGCATCCCTCGACTCTATCACGGAATGAATAGAGACAACATCATTTGGCTCAATGACATAAAACCTATAGGCTTTGCTATGTACCGCATAGCCTATAAAAATGCAATCAATTCCTTTTTCACCTAAAGTTTTCCTTTTAGGTTCCGTCAATTTGACAATTGCCCTACAACCCCATACCTTAAGGTAATTGAGATTAGGCTTTTTGTTACACCAAAGTTCATAAGGGGTAGTCTTATTCCTTTTATTAGGAACTCGATTTAAAATATAACATGCAGTTAAAATTGCATCACCCCAAAAACCGTCATTTAGACCCGAATTAGAAAGCATGGTGTTAACCATTTCTTTTAGAACCCTATTTTTCCTTTCCGCTATACCATTACTTTGAGGTGAGTATGGAGCGGTTGTTTCATGAATTACACCAATTGAACTAAAATAGCTAGGATTATAGTATTCACCACCCCTATCCGTCCGAAGTCTTTTAACTTTTTCATTAAGTTGAAGTTCCACTTCGGTCTTAAAAATCTTAAACTTTTCTAGTGCTTCATCTTTAGTAAATAATAAATATATGTAACAAAACCTTGAATAATCATCAATAAAAGTTACAATATATTTTTTATTTCCCAAAGAAGGTGAACTATGAAAATCACACAAGTCACTATGCACCAATTCAAGCAATACCGTTTGTCTAGTCACACTAGGATAAGGATTTTTTGTAATCTTATTTAGCATGCATGTCTTACACTTCTCTAACTTTAAATCGAAAGAAGGTATTAAACCTAGCTTAGACATGTCATATAATCTACGATAGTTTACATGACATAAACGATTGTGCCATAGAGAAGAAACATCAAGCATGTAAATAGAACTAGTATCAATTTTATTATTAATACTAAATTTAAACATTCCATTACAATAATATCCTTGTCCAACAAAAATACCACCCTTGGAAACTATAAACTTATCCGATTCAAATACAACTTTAAAACCAAACTTATTCAAAAGACCCCCCGACACTAGATTCTTCCTAACTTCCGGTACATAAACAACATCCCGGAGAGTTAAAGTCTTTCCCGAGGTTAACAACAATTCTACTTGGCCTATACCCTTGGCCTTTACCGTAGAATCATTCCCCATATACAAGATTGGACCATCATCCAATTCTTCCAAAGACTTGAAGAAGTGCTTATTATTGCACACATGTCTAGAGGCCCCCCGAATCTATCCACCAAGAATCATCAACTCCGCACAAACATAATTTCGGAAATCATAGCCACAAAATTCATTTCTTCAATTACATGTTCATGTGCAATTTTACCTTGGTTTTGAACAACACTAGGTTGTCCATTTTTTGTCTTCTTCTTCTTAGAAGGACAATCCCTCTTGAGATGAGGTCCATTGCATACCCAACAAGTGAGGGTCTTCCTCTTCTTGTTTGCAAAGTTGGTTTTAGAGTTGTTATTGTTGGATTTCTTGGTCCCACTAGACCCACCAACCTCTACCATATTCACGGTAGACTTAGGAATACTAGGAGTAGTATCCTTAACCCCATCTTGAGCCCGGATACCCTCTTCAATACGAAGATGAGTTCCTAATTGCTCCATGGAAATATCTTCCTTCCTATGTTTCAAGGAATGCTTAGTTTCTTTCCAAGAATTTGGTAATTTATCAATGATTGAGGCTACGGCAATAGCCTCATCCATCACCATACCATGTGATCTAATTTGGTTCAAAATATGATGAACTTCATGAAATTGCTCTATAATAGGCCGATCATTAGTCATTTTAAATGAATTAAAATTACTAACAAGAAATTTCTTACTTGAAGCATCTTCAGAAATATACTTGGCCTCAAGAGTATCCCAAAGTTCCTTTGCACTCTCCACATTTTGATAGAGATCGAACAAAGGGTCGGTAAGAGAGTTGAGGATGTGACCCCGGCAAATGTAGTCATCATTCTCCCACTTTGTCCTCTTCCTTGTAGTCTCCACGGACTCTTCCTCTCCATCTTTCGGGAATGGTGGCATGGGTGTTGATAGAACATACACCACATTCAAAGTTGTCAACAAGAAGTGCATCTTCTTTTGCCATCTTCGATAACCCACCCCCTCAAACTTATCCAATTTTTGGAAGTTCATAGTCATGTCCTTGAGTGATTGAGCCATATCCGAAATGAAAGAAATTAAACTAATAGATTGTTAGATGAGAGAACAAACAAGGGAACCGGATATCCACTCCAAGGCACGGAAACTACGCTTTCCTATTAGTTTAATTTCGCCCCTCTAGGATCACCGGGTTAACACGAAATAACTAATGAGATACAATGGAGAAAACAATTCACTAGATGATCTTCTAAGTGAATCAACAAGAACTTTGTGTTTGATGTTTGTGAAGAACACTCAAGAGAAAGTAGCAAGTTTTCTCTCAAGCAAAGCAAGAAGATTAGAATATGAAAATCTGATTTTCTCTCTCTCCTCATATGAATAACAAGGGTAATATTACATATTCCCTCTTGATTAGAGCTGTTACAGCATTCATCCCTCTTTAATCCCCTGATTAAGAGTACTTAATCAT
Organism: Beta corolliflora; assembly: GCA_947648045.1. Lineage (NCBI taxonomy): Eukaryota > Viridiplantae > Streptophyta > Magnoliopsida > Caryophyllales > Amaranthaceae > Beta > Beta corolliflora. The sequence goes on from CANSZD010000274.1 coordinate 2,169,963, forward strand.
CTTAAAACGGATCACAAATGCATTACAACGGTTATAAACCGTCCACGCAAAATTTCACGCCCAAGACAGAATACACGTCGCGACCCGCGATACAGATCGCGAGTCGCGAAAGGGCGCTGGTCGCGACCCGCGACAGGTGTCGCGACCCGCGACGGCCTCCTGGTCGCGACCCGCGACGAATGTCGCGACTCGTGACCAGCCCTCTGTCTTGCTTGATTTAATCCACGTGATTTTGCGCATTCTAATCTCAACATACTAGACCTCCTCCTCTTCTAGTATATACTCATATGAGCTAACAAAAACCCATTACCCTATAAATGTTCCAACATAATATATTTCCCTTCAAATCATCACTTGTCGTGCAATGCCCATTTATTCTTTGTCTGTCTTGAACATCAAAGGTCTTAATTGTGGAGGTGACTGAATTTATGTCCAGTAGACTTAACTGATGAGATGGAAAATAAATTTGCTTTGACGGCAATTCAGCTTTGGATAAGAAGATCAGATGGCAGTGTGCTGCTTAGCACCTGCACCTCCCTTATATGGACATATTGTGTGTACCTGTACATAGTATATTGCTACCATCAAGTTAATAGCTTCACCAGAAACATATGTCTCTTGTGTTTGGTTAGTTATCATAGAAACCAGTTTGGTATCTATACAACAATGATAATAGACTCCATGTTCACAGATTGAACTACAGGAACAGTCTCAAAAAAACCATATGGTATTTAAAAAAATATGCAAGTGCCTAAGATATCATCACTATGAAAATGCTGAAGAATCATATCAAGTTGAAAGTTTTAAAAGTAGCTTAATATAAAATCATTGAACTTTCTCACTGTGAATTTTTTTTTCATTCACATAACTAGGCTCTCTGGGCCTCTTTTTGGTCCTTTTACATTGTAATATTTATGCTGATGTGTTTGCCCTGCTGGTCGACTGGTCAGTTTGATGCTGTCCACCTTAATTACTCAGGAAAATATATTAAAATTATGATTTTTGAAAAAAAAGCAAAACTTTTTGAAGTTATAAATTCAAAAGCTTTCTTTTGTAATACTCAGCCCAAGTTCACCAAGCAATTTGACCAACCATGTAACTTCTGCTGCAGCAGCAGACATGGCCCTATACTCAGCCTCTGAGGAGCTTTTAGAAACTATCCCTTGTTTCTTAGATTTCCAACTCACAGGTGATGCACCCAACAAAAGAACATACCCAGATATAGACCTTCTAGTATCAACACAAGCGCCCCAATCTGAGTCAGAGTAAGCTTGAAGAGTGAGCTGTTCTGAAGCACATAAAAGAATCCCTTGTCCAATTGTAGAAGCAACATACTTTAATACATGAACAAGAGCATTATAATGTGGCATTCTGGGAGCTTGTAAAAACTGACTGAGATGCTGAACAGTATAAGACAGATCTGGACGAGTGTGAGTGAGAAAATTTAACTTTCCTACCAAGCATCTGTACTTAGTTGGATCAGGAAACAAGTCACCTTCGAGCGAGATAGCTTCAAATTAATAGGAAGTGGAGTTGCGGTAGCTTTGGTAACATTGATCCCAGCTTCACTCAACAACTCTTTTGTAAACTTCTTTTGTGTGAGAGATATACCATTAGGTAAATGACCAATTTCAATCCCTAAGAAGTAACTCAACTGCCCCAAATCTTTAATACTAAAAACAGCATCTAGGTGAGCTTTAATATCAAGAATAGCATGAACATCATTACCTGTGAGTATTATGTCATCAACATATACTGCCAAGATGCAAATAAGATCAGAAGAAGAGTGTTTAATGAAGAGTGAATAGTCATTTTTTGACTGCACAAAACCTTTGCTGATCAATTCCCCCACTAACTTAGCAAACCACTGTCTAGAGGCTTGTTTTAAGCCATAGAGTGATTTGACAAGTTTGCATACCTTGTTTGAAGGATTTGGAACACCTTCAGGAACTTTCATGTAAACCTCCTCATGAAGATCCCCATGCAAAAAAGCATTGTTAACATCTAACTGAAAAAGGTTCCATCCTTTACTAGCAGCTACAACAATTGGATGAAAAATCAATCAATTGAACGATTTTTCAGATGAATTCACATAATTTTTGAGATGAATTGAAATGAATCAAGATGAATCGGATGAATTTGCACAAGTTTTGAGATGAATTGGAATGAATCAAGATGAATCGGATGAATTTCAATGAGTAAACAAGATGATTTGAGATTGAAATTGAATGAAGAAGTCGAATGAATCAAAATGAATCAGATGATTTCTTAAGATGATATGAAGTAATCTGATATCAAAATGAGAAAAGAAATGATGAAAAAAATTCGGCGAAAAAGGTAGAATTGAATGAAGAATACCTCAAGAACTTCTGATTGATCAAATCGACTTGAATGAGCTCGCGAACTTCAGAATCGCAACTAGGTTGCTTTGATACCATGTTACAAATTAGAGAATTGTTTCAATGAAGAAGATGAAGTAATCAGGAAAGAATCAATGGAAGACACAAGATATTTTTCTCCATCACCACTCAAACTTTTGGAGCTCAGGAACTAGAACTAATGCTTTTATTATTAAGAGAGAATTACAAAGTCTAAATCTATGTAATAAGAGAAATGATTTATCTAACTAGAAAAAACCTAAGTTGAAACTATTTATATTAAGCTAATCATCCTAGCTAGAACTAAAACAGAAAGAAGAATTAGTTACATGTGGCTACAGTTAGTTACAGCTGTCAGTTATATCATTAGGAGCTACTGTTGCTGATGTGGATGAATCTTCTGAGAGATATTTAACAATAATAATTATGGTTGTTTACGATTTGAACTAGCTACTAGGAATTTGAATTTCGGGCAATAAGGTTTTCGTACCCACGGTATTTAAATCAACACGGGCGAGAAATTCATGCTTTGAACTTGTAATCACGGTGGTGCTTGTTGTCATTAAACCGATAAGTTATGGGCTTTGCATTCTTCCTAATTTATCTCTAATGGCTATTTAAGGTTAAGTACTTGATAATATACCAAGCAAAGGTTGGCTAACTTGATAAGACTGTTATCTAGGGTTTGGATCTTGCCCAAGTAAGGGTGCTTGGGGGCGGGATCCCCTAACCCTTCCCCTACTCTCAACTGCCTGACTCGTATATACTATACTAAGAAATCGTGAGGGTTGAGGTCTGGTCATGGTCCTCTTTTCCCCCTTTTATATAAAAGAAGTACTGAATATTATATTTGGTATAGCTAAGGTACTCTATCTAGTGTTTTCTCTCTTTGCTCTTTTGATGATGGACAAGTGTTTGCTTTGATCGGGCATCTTAATTGTAGCTAATATAGGAAGGCGAGAGATGTAAAAGGGGTGAGCATGTCCCCGAGATGGATGGTAAGTTAAGAGCTTACAGATAATGTGTGGGAATAAGTGGAACTACAAAAGTACAAATTCATATGTGGGTAGTAAAGATCGAACTGTTATTATTTGAACCGTAAAGCATGCAAGATGATTAGGAAAACCTTTTCTGAAGGCTAAATCCTTGGTGATGTAAGGTAAGAAGATGCAATAGCTGCTTCGTCAAAGAAGACCTTTTTATGATCCGAATGTGAAGCCCAAGTGAGACAAGGCCATGAAACGACCTTGTTTAGATATGGTTAGACAATTCATGGAATTGTCAAGGACACTGATAATTTATTTCTTTCAATGATTCAATCGATTTGTTTATTTAATCCAATTGGATGGCTAATTGCAATCTATTACCCAAAGCAACCACTTGCAATTTGCAATTAAGGATCTAGCAGAAGCCATATCTTTAGTAAACGATGCATCAAATGTGGGCTTTATGTTTCCTTAGGGGACTGCTGAAAAACAAGAATAGCTCTCAAAATATGCTTATTGAAATATAATCCGGATTGGAAGAATCTAGCCATTTGGTAATGTGGTCACTTTGTGTTTATTTTGAGATTTAGGAGCTGTAATAACAATGCCTATGTTCCGTTTGTTTTTTCAAAAATGGAACGAATTGGGCGAATGCACAAGATCTCGACTTGTCTCAAAGATCGAAATGTGGTCATTCGAAAAGTTCCTCTATTGTGAGCATGGTGTCAAAATACGGCCGTTCCGTTTCGGTTCGGCCGTATTGTAATGCTTTTCCAAGTTGCCGAACCGATATTTACCGGTTCATACCGCCTTATTATTTTAGTCCGCGATATAGGACGATACAACCGCACCGCATCCGTATCGCTCATTATCCACCGCATCGAGCATCACCGTTGAGTTACCAAACTGAAGGAAGTGAGAAGTTTGGACATTGATTGTGACAGACATCGCCGGAGAACTTTGGCAGTTATTTCAGGCACCATTTGATTCTGGTCGTGATACCACCGCAAGTCTTAAACTTGACGCTTTTTGCCATGATTTTTCTGTGTAAAAGTTGCAGTCTATCGGGGATGAAGAGTGAGGAAGAAGAAAGAGGAAGGAGAATTGAGGATTGTGGGCCCTGAAGTTTGCTTTTACTTCTAACTTTATGTAGTTTTTTTTTAATATTTTAAATTATAGTCTATGACTCTTGAGTGGTGGTAGGTGGAAATGTCTACTATTTTTTATTCATTTTCTTCCCTCTCTTTTTTTTTTATTAATTCTTTACCTGCATCACCTCCCTCCTCTCTTTTTTATTTACTTCTTTCTCAAGTGGCCCACTTTTCTTTTCTTTCTTTTTGTTCACTACCAAGTACCAATTACAGTAAAATACTAGTACGAAGGTTTTGATTATTCTTTAGTAGAGTATCATATTTCAGTAATAAAATTATTATTATTACTATTATTATTGTTATTTTTATTATTATTATTACAGTAATATACTATTATTATTATTGTTATTGTTATTATTATTATTATTATTATTATTATTATTATTATTATTATTATTATTATTATTATTATTATTATTATTATTATTATTATTATTATTATTATTATTATTTAATATTGATGCAAAATTATTAAAAAAATTAAAAAGCCTAAAAAGTATTATAATATCAAATTCGTCCGCGACAACCGCGACGCGGTCCGCGACAAATGTATCCGTTACGGTCTAGCGAATCCGTTACCGTTTCCGCAACCGAAACCGAAACCGTATTTTCTAACTATGATTGTGAGCCTTGAAATATTTCAAAGTACGGCAATAACCTTTGGCAAATTATAATTTTCATTTTGGTAATCCGAAACAAAAGATCCATAGTGAATGAAAATTTTATGTGGTACCTATCCATTGCAAACTTTATGGATGACTATAAATTGGCAGTGTGGCACTGCAGAAATAGGTGATCTTGAATGTAATTTTGACAGAATCTACTGCTTCTTGTAATAGACAAGAACAATCGGTTTTCAAGGAACTACCCGGTTCAACTTAATGAACTACCACCAATCTTTCTCTAACCAGTAAACCACCAATTAGAGGTATTAGTAAGGTGAAGCAACTTACTACTAATCAACTTTTTTTAATGCTTAGCACTCAATTCAGGAAAGACGTGCAAACAAAACAAAGATTTTCTAGAGATAAAACCGAACTCAGTTTTGGACAGAAAACTCTACGGTTTTTCGGACACGTGTATTTGCGAAATTTCATTCAACAACTCTGAAAATACAACCAGCTTACAAGGGGCCGTTTATTCTATTACCTACATAAGGCTTACATTAAATATAGAACTTAATTTAAAATTAAAGATACAAAAAAGAAAATCGTGCAGCCAAAAATGATTTCTGATCAGCACAATTCCAGTATTTTTTGACATAGCTGATTATTGTCTGATAATTTGTTTAAAAAACCAATGAGAGGGTTTCCTATACTTGAAGATCTTTCCAGCTATAGGTCCCTTGCTGCATTTGAAAAAGGAAAAGATGTTACCCACAGGCCACAACTCAAGAAAAATTAGCTGAGAACACGCCTACCCCAGTGACCTTTTCCAAAAGTGATTTCCTTCCTCCTTAGGTAAGCTTTCTATTGACTTCTTTACAAGCTCCTTAGTCACGCTTTCTAAGGTGCTTGCTTAAGCTCATATTTGACTAAGCTGCTTCCAAAATTCAGAGTATTTTTTTGCTCAAAACATTGCAAAACCGTCCCCTTGTTTAGAACAAAAACCGACAACTTTCTTAAACTTGCTTATTGTTAGCACTTTAGGATGATTAGCACTAATTAAGCTTAAGAAGTGAACTTCCATGGCCGTATCTTCATTAATTAAAAGATGATTTGCATTTAGTTCAGAGTAAGTGGATGTTCCCGCATCATGGTATAATTTGTTGAATACTTATCGTTGGATGAGCAGGGCCAAGGGAGTCTCATGTTATGAAGCCTAACCCTTGAATTTAAAGATGCTTAAATATTCTGAGTGAACAACCAATCTACAGCGAAGGAAATCAAGGAAACAATGTGTGCCTCTATTTTGAGTGGTAATAAGGATGATGGGTTATTGCCGATGGAAATCGAGGCGAAGCAACATGATAAAATCTTTTCTTTTGGAGACCATCAAACTAATGGATGTGGGACAACTCCTCTAAACAACTCAGGAAGGAAGTTGATTGTTCAATCGTATACGAGCTAGGCTTGTTATTTATACATATTATGGATGGTAATTGGAGTAAGTTCTTTGCCCATTGGAGAATTTATGGGTGGGGAACCGATTAGGTTGGCCTTTGGCTAAAAAGTGATTTGTCGATGGCATTTGACTTCCCTAGGCGTCTGTTGTTTTCTTTCTTTGTTATTAGAGCTTGTGCTCCTTTTTGTTTCTTCTCTTTTTTTTTATCTTAGCAATATAAAAAAGTAAGTGAATTAAATTCCGTTGATAGGTCTGAATGAGATGGGACTCAGGTTGCTGATAATGGTTCTTACTATTATATCAATCATCAACTTTGAAGATCTTCATTATGAAAGATCATGTAAGCTCTTTGGCAGTTTGATGATGTGGAGTAACATATGGATAAGTGTAGACCCCTATATAAGAACCCCTGCAATCAATTGCTATTCATGGAGAAAAGAATAGTCTGCTCTAAGAAACAGGCTTCGAGTTCGACTCTTCGGCCCTCGGGTATGGAAGGCTGGAGCAAGATAACCGATGAGACCCTATCAAATATACTTGTCTTATTATAGAAAGCAATGGCGAGAACCGAGTAGGAGAAACTTTTCTCATACGATAGGATTGGCACTTGGGAAGATTGTGCATTATTGAAGGGTAAATTCATTAATGATGCTTGCGTGAATAACAATCTCGGTTTTTGTTGTGATGGTCTCTGCACCTAAGCCAATGCAGCTGCATTCTCACTGGTTATCATGTGACCTATGTGGGCTAGAAAATGTGACATAGGATTTGCCGTCATTTTTTGTCATTGTGTTGTTTATGTCTATATTTATATTGTTGTCTTTGTTTCCAAGTAGTACTTGGTCTAGTGGAAAGGATTGTATTTCAAGGTTGTGGGATGAATCCCCTACTAGTGGCACTTTGAGGGTAGGCATTCCCCTTACCTTCACCCCTATTCCCATAGGGCGTTGCCTGCTAAGCTAGGCTAGGTCGACCTCTGGGAGGTTCCGGTTCAATAGGGCACTTTTTCTTCCTACTCCTTCCGTCCCATAATATAGTACTTGTTTCTCTCTCTTGAGGTCAAACTTTAAAATCTTTGACCAAATATTCTCATTAATATACATAAAAAAATATACTCATGTAGGATCTTGTTAGGTTCGCCTCAATGTGCATTTTCATAATATCAACTTTTTATATATTTTATTAATACGGAAGTGAAGATATTGAAGGTCAAAGGTATATCTTGGAGACCGTGCAAAAAGGAAATTAACAAGCACTATATTGTGGGATGGAGGGAGTATATAAAAGAAAAAGTATTCTTGCGTTTGTTTCCCTTCCATCACTGCGTCCTTTTATTGATTGTATTTTCTCTTCTATTTGTTTCTTGTCCTAAAAGATTATGCATTATTGAAGGGTAACTTCATTAATAATGTTGCCTGAATAACAAATTTCATGTTGTGATGGTCTTTGCACCTAAGCCAATGCAGCTGTGTTCTCACTGGCTATTACGTGACCTATCTGGGATAGAAAATGTGTACATAGGATTTGCCATCATTATTTTGATATTCTTTTGCCAATTAATTGATAACTAAAATCCCCTGCATCCCTTCCCCTCTCCTTCTCAAACTTTGCACAGATATGGACAAGCACCTTGCACAGATCAATTTCAACTGCAAATCATCTTGTTGGATTTCCCAAGGTATGCGCTTGAGAACTGAAATGTATGTCTCAATATATGATTTTTGCTTTGCTCTTTCTTTTTTTTTTACATGAAAGCAAATAACAACTTATTATCGTGAGTCTTCACTTTTTTGTGAACTCCACAAGTGCAATGGCGTGCACTTGACGAGATTAATGCTGGGTCATGTGATGGAATGACTTATATGGAGATCAAGATGAATATGCCTGAAGAATACGAGTATGTAGTCTATTCATTCTACATTTATCGGACGTTTGGTTAGGGGGTTACAAGAAAGAGAAAGGGAGTTTGTTCCTCACTCCCCTGCCCCGCCCAGGTCTTTGAATTTACCCCGAATTCCTCTACAGAAACTCTAACACCACAACGCTCAAGCACCATACCAAGCCACCATCTACTTCATGGCATTCCTGCGACCCATTACAAGGACCCATGCATCTCAGGAAACCTTATCCAGATACTTTTTCTCTTCGGTCGGCTTCTGCTCTTCTATGTTAGGTCTCTGTGCATTTTTTGAGAATTTATGACGAGAGCGAGTCTAGATCTAGGGGATGATTTTGTTCCAAAGCCGGTACCCGACATCACAGAAATTCCGCTCATGGCTAAATACCAAACCAACCTCTAGTGGCTACCCGTGTTCAGCTCACGAAACACCATTTATGGAATTGTGTTCCTTTCCCATTTCAGCAAAAAATATTTATAAAATACTCTTTTTTGTTTCCTTTTCCCTTATTTCCCTTTCTTAATTTTTTTCCCTTTCTCTTGTGCAAACCATGCAGCTAGGGGTGTGCACTTTTGGACCGGGACCGGAATTCGGACCGGAACCGGACCGGACCGGACCGGAATGGACCGGACCGGAATTTTCCGGTCCGGTCCCCGGTCCATGAAAAGTTGAGATTCCGGGTTTCCGGTCCGGTCCGGTCCAAAACCGGAATTTTCCGGTCCGGACCGGCGGACCGGAATTCCAGTTTTTTTAAAAAAAAAAAAAGTTTAAAGTTAAAAAAATGTTTAAAACTTAAAAAGTTAGAAAGTTAAAACCTCATATTTATTGCCTTTAAGATTATTGCATTTAGAATTATTATATTTTAATATATTGAATTTATTAATATATTTAAATCTAAGAAAAAGTTTTTTTTTTTATAAAAAAATATTAATTCCGGTCCAACCGGTCCAAAACCGGACCGGACCGGAATTTTTCCGGTCCGGACCGGGACCGGACCGGAATATTCCGGTCCGGTCCCGGTCCAAAAAAAAATTGGATTCCGGTCCACCGGTCCAACCGGTCCGGTCCGGTCCGGTCCGGTTTTGGACCGGTGCACACCCCTACATGCAGCCCTTAGCTTTAGCTGCTGTAAATTAATTTTATGGAACTTCCGCATTTGAGAATGGATATTTTTATTCTTATCTATAAACATTTTGTTTCTGATTTTCTCATGCTAGCTTTACCAGCTAATTCTTTTACACACAATGCCTAATGGACTTGGAAGTTGGAAGTTTTATCCAAACCTAAGACAGCTTTTAATGCATGACGAAGTTTGTATTCTCAATGTACCAACTCCAAATACGTACATTACTTATTATGTCTATAATGGTAATTTATTTTCATGAAATAGGTCCTTTATTGCTGGATTTGTTACAAATATTTTTGCGTCATAGAAATCTGCATCTGAAAATTGGCAATCTTAAAGTATGAAATATATGTTTTTAACTTTACTTTTCTTTAAATTCCAGATCACGTGAAAAAGATAAGCTTCGATATCGCTACCCTCGAGGAGAGTCGTACTTGGATGTCATCCAAAGGTTCGTAGCTATTTCTGCTAAATCATGAGATGTTGATTACTCTCTAACTTTTTTCCTTGTCCTCTTGCAATAGTATGGTTTAAGCAATCTATGTTGACTTATTTATTCTTATTTTCATTGAGATATATGTTATCTTCAATTATTCAAGTTATATGTTTTTGTAATGCAGGCTGGAGCCTGTGATCATTGAGCTTGAGCGCCAAAGAGCACCTGTTGTAGTAATTTCTCATCAGGTAATATAATTTTATGCTCTTGACCTATTTCCTAAAGCTTGTATTGACAGTTATTAACTGGTGCTGTTATTCTGTATTCCTTTCCGCAGGCCATTCTGAGAGCATTGTATGCTTATTTTGCTGATAGGCCTTTGAGTGAAATACCACATATTGAGGTAATATTTGTGTGTCAAAGGTCACTGACTGTATTATTGTTTGGTCTTTGATAAGCCTTTGCGTGTAATATATTTATAATGGAAATGTATAGTATGTTTTGGTTACTTATCTTGTAAACAAGCACTTGGTTGTTATGCTCACATCTCCTACTCTTGCTTCTTCACAACTAAAAGATACTAATCGATAGACTTGTCTTGTTCATCTCCATCTGCGAACAAACTTTTGGAATTGCTTTTCACCAGGTGCAAAAGTCAAAATAATACTGTTTAGCACCTTGCTCCAAACACTTTCTTTTCTAAAAATCCTTCTGAATTCCGCATACATCATTCCTTTGATAATTATCTCCTCTCTTTGAATCAATCAAGCAAGTGGAAAAGAGATTGCTCAATTATGGCGGTACTTGGTCCCTTTAGTAAAGAGTTGCAGCTGCTTGTTCATATTAGTCTAGTGTTAAATTGACTCGGATTGTCATTGGCGAATTCGGATGGTGAGCCAACTACCATTGTACATGTGATTATGGAAGCAAACTAGGTAGTGGAATTTCCAATAGCTGATCATATTTGTAGGTTTTAGCTCTAGTTTTTTCTGGTAGCTGTGTGTATGCTACTGTAAAACGTCCCTGATTTAATTATGATTTTCAAAAGTGTCTTCGTGCCTACTAAGATGAATTCAAAACGTGGAACCTATAAGGATCAAGCAAGAGCTACTTCCATGGAGGTTTATTAAATATTAAAGTATTCTAGATGGAATTCTAGTTAGATGTTGTTGCTGCCTTGATATTGTGGATACCATGGTATACCATGTAGCATTGTCCTAGTGCTTACCATGGGGCTTTGACGCTTTTGCATAGGGTGAAATAGGGAGGGTCAAATATGTGGAACTTTAGTTCTAGAAATTGTTGGGAAAGGGGGGAGGGGGTGGAAATTATTCTTTTCTAGACCCTTGTTTGCCAAACTAGAATGTTTTTTCTTTGTAACAAACAATCGTGAGATATCTATTCCCATGATAATAAGGTGAAGCTTTCCTCTAGAAGGGGCTTTCTTCGGTCATATAATGAAATGCTAGAAGATGTTTTTAATATACAACATTTAAAATTCAGGGCTTTAGGTGTGGGATTATGATTGTTATTTGTATATCTCTAAGTTGTATTCTTCCTGGTAATAATCTTTGTGAGTTCTGATGTCGATATTTCCACCCTAAATCATTCATTTATTTGTTCCCTTATCCTTTTTTTTTTTTTTCTCATAATAGTTTATATATCATTTCTTATGTGGACAAGGTAACACAGAGATCCAAACAGGTGTTTGTTATGCAATAAGAATTGATCTCTTGACATTACCATGAGAACCTTCTTTTTGTGTTACTAATTGTGCTTTGCCCTTTTTTACGGCAGGAGGATCTTCAGCCACACATGTGGATTGCAGAACTAAGAGGGCTTTTGGTTTAAAAGGGGAATGGGAAAGGGTTAAGAAAGGATATAAAGGAGAACCGAAAACTAAATCCTTAGATTTATTAGTTTGTTTCAAATTATCTAAGGGAAACCTTAATGTTTTTCCACCAGAACCTTGACCTCTACAAACCTAAACTCTTGCTGGGTTTCGCTGAGAGGGGTGGCTTTTCGGTGGGTTATGGTGTGTTTTTGGTGGTGGTGGTAGGTTTTCGGGTGTGTGCATGGTTCAAAATTACGGCTGAATCAATTCAGTTAGCCCATATAAGAACAACTTTCAACTTTGGCGAAGCGACGTTTCAAACCGGTGGAATTAATTACCCGACTTTTTTGCCGAACCAACCGTGAGTCCGTGACAAGGCAATTTCGTCCACATTTCCCGTATCAAGATCTTTGCTTTTCGTTTTTTTCAGTCAACAAGGTCTCATAAACTCTAGCAGAGTGCCATGATGCTCAATGCTATACACTATTTGGTAACGGAGCGTTATATATTTTACTATGAGCCAAGCTAAGAAAATTAAACGACTACTAACAATCTCGAATACAACTACTAAGAAATTAAAAACGATATGAGTAATCTCTCAAGAGAACCCTCAACTATCGAGTAGTCAAGGTCTCTCCCAGTAAAGAAGTTTGTAGTTCACTTTCTGAATATTTTTCAGCAATTACATCAGCTACTTTTTAATACACTCTTTCTCTTTCTTACTTTTACTTTCTCACAGTAGATTATGCACTAACTTCTCATGCGTGTGAATATTTCTTCAGCTTTGAGCAGCTAACTGTGGCCCTGTTCTTTTGAACTTATTTTGGCTGAACTGAACTGAACTTATTTTTATTTTTGCTAAACTGAACTTATTTTTGCTGAACTGAACTTATTATTGCTGAACTGAACTTATTTTTCCTAAATAATAATAATAAATAATAAATAATAAATAATAAATAATAATAAATAATAAATAATAAATAATAATAAATAATAAATAATAAATAATAAATAAAAATAATAAATAATAAATAATAAATAATAATAATAATAATAATAAATAATAATAATAATAATAATAATAATAATAATAATAATAATAATAAAAATAAATAATAATAATAAATAATAAATAATAATAAATAATAGTAATAAATAATAATAATAATAAATAATAATAAATAATAATAAATAATAATAATAATAAATAATAATATATAATAAATAATACATAATTAATAATAAATTATTAATAAATAATAATAATAATAATAAATAATAATAACAATAACAATAATAATAATAAATAATAAATAATAATAATAAATAATAAATAATAAATAATAAATAATAAATAATAAATAATAAATAATAAATAATAAATAATAAATAATAAATAATAAATAATAAATAATAATAAATAATAATAATAAATAATAAATAATAAATATATTAAAATAAAATAAAAAATAAAAAAATAAAATTAAATAAAAAAATAAAAAAAGTACAAATTCATCGTTATTATAATTATTATATTAATAATAATAATAACAATATAAATAGTAATATTGAAAACAAAAATAATAATTACAACATTAGATATGACTGAACTTATTTTTGCTGAACTGAACTTATTTTTACTTATTTTTGTTGAAAATAAGTCCAAAAGAACAGGGCCTGTCTCAGTGAATTACTTCAGTACCCCTGCTAGCAGGCTGATGCTGCTTCTTTCTTCTTGCATTAGTGTGTAGGCTTTTGGAGGATTAGGTAGGGTCTTAGCATTTCCCTCTTTCTTGTCTAAGCCATCCCCCTAACCTTTTTAGTCATATCAAACCCATTGCCACCTTTCACTACAAACAACTCTCACTGCAGCTAAAAGAAAGGAAAACAAACCAGAGGTTTATGCTGTCTTTGTGACAAACCCTATGGAAGGGGTCATAGGTGTCAGCTGGAATCAACTCAACTGTTTACAATTGAGATTGACAAGAATGATTCAGAGGATGCAGATGATTTTGAAATGTCGATAGTCACTGGAGTTTTAAGCACAATTTCCAGACAATGAGAGTCACTGGAGTTTGTAACTCCAGACGTTTACACATCCTGGTTGATTCAGGAAGCACACATAATTTCCTAGATTTGGGTATTTCATGTTCAAGTGTGTTGTGGTCCGTGGTTCAGAATATTTTTACCCTTATTAAATCAAATGCTCATAGTTCAATGTGGTGTACTTAGCGACTGACTTAGTGTTAGAATTATTTACTTATTTTTTGAGAAAAAGTGAGTAGCTTTCACTGCCTAGTAGCATTTCACATGAACCTTAAACCTATTAACTCGCTTAACTGCTAGATTGTTCATAGTGTTGGAGTTATTTACTTGTTTATCCCTCAAAAAGAAAGAATTAGTTACTTATTTGTTGGGGGGAGGGGAGAAATGATGAACCCCTAAAACTTAAAAGTGAGCAGCTCTCACTGCCTAGTAGCATTTCACTTGAACCTTAAAACCCATGTTCTTTCGGATTTCTTCATTTCACCTCAAGTACCCGTGTCGGACCCTCGACACTCGGACATGGGTGGGACACTCGGACATGGGTGGGACACTCGGACACTTCATTTTAGGCCAAAAAATTGAAAAAGTTTCAAAAAATAGTCGAGTCGGACACTTGGACACATACCCGTGTCGGACATGGATACCCGAGTCCGAGCAACATAGCTTAAAACTGCTAATAACTTGCGTAGCGGCGGCGAAATTGTTCAGTGTTGGAGTTATTTACTTGATAGTCCCTTAATTCTTTTTTTTTGTTGAGGGGCAGGGTGGTGTGCGGAGAGGAGAAATGACACCCCTAACGGTGAGCGGCTTTCACCTTCCCAGTAGCATTTCTCCTGAACCGCAAAACCAACGAGTCGCTTAGCGGCTAAATTGTTCATGTGAGATGGTATTAGGCAGGATGCCCAACAACTGTTAGTGGTTTAATTATCATCACTCAGCAGAGAGGGGTTCCATCTGTTCTCTTGAATCTGTAGGCTACTGAAAGGTCACTTGATCTGGTATGTTTTTTGTTACCTGATATGTTTTTTCTAGTGTGATTTGATGTATTCTGTTTTGCTGATGTGGACTTAGATAGAATTATTTTTTCTTTTTTATGTTCTGGTATGATTCCATGTTTCTTAATTTTTTTTTTCTTTTTTCTGATTTGGTGGGATATTTAGTTTGTTGGAGTTAAGTTATGTAGATTATTTTGGACAGAGATATTGTTATTTTTCTAAGTTCGTGTTGCTTATGTCGGTAATGGATGTGTAGGTACCTCTTCACACTATCATAGTCCATAGAGATCCAAATGGGAGTAACAGGTGTGCAAGAGAAACGATACAAACTTATGGATTAATGATGCGGGGGAACCTGGTCTTTTGTTGCTTGATTATATGAAAATGTTCATTTGATTTCCGTATGTTTCTATTGTTTTCACTCGTCAATGAAATTGTATCATCATCTTCATTTCAAATATATACTTCATTATTTAACGTTTGCGGTCATGGATTTGTTACTTGACCATCATTTATTTTAAAAAAATAAAATGGGTGGAAAAATAATGTTGCTAGACTATCTTTTGATGAATTCTACTGTAATATATTCATACATATTCTACAACAATAATCATCAAAGTGACTGATTTAACAATGTAACCAACTGTCGCTGGAGATGGGGCTCGCGTACTCTGGTGAGATTAATTTTTTTTTTATCAGTAATTTATGTTGGGGGTCAAATTTTGTGTTTCTTGCTCTTCTAAATAACAAAAGTTATTGCCCCTAAAAAAAAAATACTAGTATAACAAAAGTTATTGTGAACATTGAGAACCTCTATTTGTAGGTTAATAATGTATTTGTTGTTGGTGCCTTTTTTGTGTATTGCGAAGTTTTTTGTTAATGTGTTGGTAATAGTTTTATTTTTTTTCCTTTTTAAATTCCAAAGTAATGTAGGTTGAAAATCTATTTATTTTTAAGTTTTGAAGTTTGGAGTATTTTAATAAAGTTCTTTTTTTTTTCTTCTCTTTACAAATGTTATATTTGTGTATAACGCTGTCAGTTTGGTTGAAAACGATGGTTAAACTGCAAATTGATGACCAACTGAACTGAATAAACTGAACTGAATTGACCCATAACTGAAATGTTAAAAACCGATAAGTCAATCAGATTAAAGTAAGCGCAATTAATCGACCGAAACCGAACCGAAAACAAACTAAACGAAATTAATTGCACCTGAAAACCGATTTAAGCGCGCAACCCGGCCGAAAATGAGCCGAATTTAATCAAAATCATTTCAAATCGTTTTTAATCGAACCGAATCAAACTGAATAAAACTGTTTTTAACTGAACTGAATCAAACTGTTTTTAACTGAACTGTATAAAACTGTTTTAAACTGGAATCAAACTGAATAAAACGTTACTACCTCCGTCCAAGAAAGATCTGAACACTTTCTGGGACACGTAGTTTAAGGGTGATAAGGAATAGTGTAGTTAATAGTTATCAAACATTATTTTAATAAAAGGTAGATGTGATGGGAGCTATTAGGATATTTTTTTTTATTAAAGGAGATAAAAAGTTGTACATTTTTTATTATTAATAGAGAAAAGGTGTTGGATCCATCTACTTTTTTGTTGGTTTTAGCAAAAGTTGTACATGGGAATTGGGAGATTTGCTGGACTTTAGAATTTTTGGCTCTAAAACTTTCCCTTCTTAATTTCCATTGAGAGTCAACTTGTAGAACTTTAATTTCCCACCAAAATGAAAAATTCAACAAACATAAAGTCAATTCAACATTACAGATTATTGGTGGGATTCAAATTTGCCTCCAATATTTCAACACATTAAAATCACCTACCAATTCTATACATTTCCCTCCAACATTTTAATACTCCGAAATCTTTTAATTTCAACAGTCAACACATTGTTTCAAACTGTAACAACTAGTTTCCTAATTTTTTTTATTTACCTAAATCATGTGCTAGTTGTTTTAGGAAGTTTTTAATTATGGCCTCCTATCTAATCTAGTTGTTCTAATACTCTTCATTTCTCTTTTTTTTTTTCCAACTCTTTTGTAAAACATGATATTGTTTCTCACTAAGCCTAGGAGTTGCTTGCCCCTTGGTTCATTTTGTATTCAAAAGTTTACTGCAGAATAATTTTTGTTGCTACACTATTTTGATGATTTGCATTCTTCAACAGTGTTGTGCTGAGAATGAGGATTCTCTGCATTATCAATTGAGTGTTTTTGGAATACAACTATTTTGTATAAAGTTTTGTAATATATGCTGTATGATTTATATAACTTATAATAAACTTCATAGAACTTGTAAGAAATTGATTTTCAATATCATGGATTTAATGTAAAGATCAAGTGCAAAGTCTACTGAATAGCACAATCGTAATTTACAAGGTAAATGAGCCATAAATAAAGGACCAAACAAATCTTCTAAATAATACAATTGCAATTTACAATGTATATTATAGTTCTAATCCTCATACTTGAATCTTCTGCTCAACTATCATAAGTAAATTCTTTCCCATCTACAAGACAAAAAAAGAAAGTGAACATAAATAACAAATAAAAAGAAAAAAAATCCAACAGATTATGTAAAAAAATATCTTACTAAGGCTACCAAATGTTCCGTTTTGAAAAAGATTAAGAATTGAAGTTCAACATAAGTACATAACCAAACAGCAACAAAAGAGCCACAAACCAAGCTCAACAAGCGATTCCAACTTAGCAACAAAAACCCACAATCCAAGTTCAACGGATCCTAATGAAGCATCACAAAGCCACTAATCTCTCAAAAGGAGACCATACCCAACAAAAAAAAAATCCAAACTTACCAGTTTCAAACTTGCCACCAAATGAACGAAAACAATTCCCATGATAATTTAAGATGTACACAAAGATACAAACAAAAGTGAACCTTAAATTTACAATCGAATGTTTTTCTCCTCTGAATTCATTTGGTGAAACCCACGTTATAACATGCAATTAATTTAAAAAACCAATCTTTGACGAGCTAATCTCATAACCAGTTTTTGCTTCATATATTGTGTACCAGAATTATTCAATCTTATCTTTTGCAATTACGAAATATGTATTGGATGGAAATATTATGAGGCGATTTTGATGTGATTGTTGAAAAATGGATTGTAGATTACATTAACTCACTAAGATAAAACAAGCAACAAGAACATACAATTCAAGGTCATTGACCTTAAATTTACCAAGATCTGGGTGCGAAGAAGAAAATCAATCCCGGCAGGTGGCGGTTTGTGCGCCCGATCTGGGTGCTGCAGGTGGTGGAAACTTCGGGTGGTTGTTGGGGAAGAACAATGGTGGCAGTGGTGAGGAATGAGGATAAAGGTTGAAAGTCGTGGCGTTAGAGTGGTGGCGTGAGAAAGGATATGGCATGAGGAGGAGAGAGGGAGTAGAGGAGGGACGAAGGAGGCTGGAGGCAGAAGAAAAATGTGTGGGGGGGGAACAAACTTCTTTTATACCTAACAATGTTAGGGTTTCTATATTTAATCTCATCCGTTGATGATTTCGATCCAACGGATGAGATTAGATCCCATCTTTTTTTTCCTCTTTTATGTTTCAATACACAATCAATGGTTAGATTTTAATCATTCTCGGATCAATGGTTAATTCGCGATCCATGATATCATTCTTTACCCAATAGAAAAATAGAATAACCTAACACATTGGATTGATGACTCAAGACACGTGGATTGATGACCTTATATTCTTATAATCTTAATAGTTGTTGTCTTGGTTTAGTAACTTACAATCTTTAGTAATTAGTTAATTATTATTATTTTATTATAATTTAAAATATTAATTATCTTTATTAAAGTTATTATTAGTATTATTTAAGTATAACTATCATTTATTAATTAGCATAGTCTATATTGATACATTCATTCATCTTATCTAGTAACAACTTCTTTCAATTATATAGGAACAAGTTAGTGAGTTATTGAGTTGGTATAAATCTAAGTGAGTGACTGACTAACTGTTAAGTTAACATATGGTTGTTAACGAGTTACTATCTAGTAAGTACTTGTTAACATAATGTAAGATAATTATGTTACATAATAACATTACAAGTTATCATACATATAGCTTAATGACGATTAACTGGAATGGAGTATTGTTATCCTTAACACACTTATCGACTTACATTGACAGTTTTGAAATTGATTTAACTTAAATGCAGGAATGATACTTTCTATGATTCTATCAACTTATCATAAGTCACTGATTGATGGTACATTCATATATCTCATCCCATGACAAGTTGCATCAATTCAATTAGATGTTTTAGTTATGAAATGAATTTAACTTAAAGACTATTAAACTTAAATAAATGATTGTTATCTTCTTTCAAAAATAAAATAAAATTGATTGTTATCTTGAATTAGTTTATCGACTTACATTAGTCTGTTCATTACTCTCATCCGACAGTATCTTATTCTAATTCAATTAGATATTTTTAGTTTCAAAATTAGTTGAAATTAAATATGACTAAGTTAAATAGAATATAGTTATGTTGAATCAACTTAATGACTTATATTGATACATCCATCTAACCCAATAACTACATATTAGTTCAACCATATGTTTTATGTTTCAAAATGCATTTCACATAAAGACAATTAACTCAAATATTGTATTGTTATCTTGCATTAGCTTAGCGGCTACCATTCACACATTCATTATGTACAATAGTAAATACTTGGATTATTTAAGTAGATTTTTTTTTGTTTCAAATTCCATTATACACTGGAAGACAATTAGCCTAATGATTAACCACCACTTACATTAACTGATTTATAAACTAATTCATCATTATCAATCATCATCTTAATCTTTGACCACAATCAATCACCAATTCGTCATTGATAGTTACACATTGGAAAACTAGAGAATAATGAAGAATTTGAAATTGAGTTTCTCAATAACAGCCAAATGTTGAACCTTTAATAAAATAATTTTACAGAAAATATAGCAACTTCAAAATGCACTTTTGTAGACAAATATAGATACGTCTCTTGGTGTTATATATCGTTGTTTTCGACAAGGCTAACCGATATGACAAAAGTCCAACCGAGTTGAAATTCTCTGCAATGAATAATGACTTGACCCGATGGGAAAAGTTGTACATGGCATAACCGATATCAAGTTTCACCTGAACCGTTGCATGTTTCCTTCAGAAACTGAAATTAACTGAACCCGAACTGAAAATAACTGTTTAACTGATAGTAATAGGAAAATAGTCAACTGTTTAAACTGAAACTGTATGGGTAAAACCAAAAGACAACTGTAAACTGAACTGAATTGAACTGAAAATTGAATTAACTGTATGGATTGAAACTGAAACCGAAAAAGTTTAAACTGAATCAATTAAGATGGGAAAAAATAACTGAATTAACTGAACTGAAGTCAACTGAACTGTTTGGTTTGAACCAGAACTGAACTGGTTAACTGAATTGACACCACTATTTGTGTATTAAAAAGTGGCTTATGTTCCTAAGGTGCATAAATAATTTGCAAATTTGGTTAACAAATAACATCAGGTTGACTACGTGACTGTTCTTAGTACAAGCATTTTTTTTTGTGAGCTCTTAATTCGTTGTATGACTTGTGTATTTGTCTAGTGTGATCTCATGGATATTTGTGTGTACATGTCAAGTTGATCACTTGAGGAAAAATGAGTCTGGAAAACAATGCGGAGGTTGAGTTTTGAAAATAGGTCGTTTAGGGTCTTGAAGGTTGAGAACAAATACGATTGAGACAGAAGAGTCAAAAGTCAGTCAGACAAAGAAAGATGGGTAAAAAAGATCTGTGTTCATAAATGTTTTTACGGTGTTTTTTGCGTTTTTAAGCTCTAGCCGCAGCAAAAGGTGTATTATTTCAATATTGCAAGAGCTTTTGCTGTGGTTGTATATATAAGCATACCAAATCATTTATTAAATTTTGATAAAACATTCTGGATGAGCTTGGCAAAGAGCTCGAGCAGAATGTTTTTTTTTAACAACGCGAAAATGTACAAACAAGAAAACACAAACTAAAAGGAAAGAAAAGGAAAGGTGGACAAACGGCAAAGTTTTGCCAATGCATAAGCTGGAGCAACATCATGCCGGTGGACCTTGATGATTCGACACCAATCAAGCTGGTCAGCAATAGAACGAATTTCAGAGAGTGTATGATGAACCGAGATGTCCCGTGATGTAGAAGATTGCAGAAGACGAACAAGAACATTCGAATCAGTGAATATCCTGATGTAAGTAAATGAGCTCGATCTTGCCCAAGTAAGCGCAAGGAGGCATGCTCTAGCCTCCGTGTGAAGAGCGGAAGACACTATAAAACGCTGAGCTCGACTAGTGTAATGTGGCATGTCGGGGACATCGACCACCCAAGCCTGACTCCATGATGAGTTTTCTTTAACCATGATCCATCGATACGAATAGTAACCTCAGGTGTGCCACGCCGATGACGACCAAAATTGGCAAAGAAAAAACCAGGAGTTGTCCCA
The DNA here is from genome assembly GCA_947648045.1 of Beta corolliflora. Taxonomy (NCBI): domain Eukaryota; kingdom Viridiplantae; phylum Streptophyta; class Magnoliopsida; order Caryophyllales; family Amaranthaceae; genus Beta; species Beta corolliflora. The sequence goes on from CANSZD010000274.1 coordinate 2,191,402, forward strand.
CCCTCCATGGCAGGCGTATTAGTTACCCTCAAATCCCTATTAAACACTAAATGTTGCTGCTTACTCCTCTCAATATGTTGGTGAAGTACTTCTAGTGTAGCTCGAATTCGTCGAAAAATATGATTATTACGTGTTGTCCAAATAGCCCAAAGAGTACCTATGTAATCACTTAAAATGAACAATATGCAGCCCATCATCCTCCATAAACCGAAAGGTGCATTGCATGAGCAAATCCGCACACGTAGTCTGTGCGTTGGCTAGATCTGGAGACAATACATTAGTAATTGCCCATGCTTCTAAAGCAAGAGGGCAATCCCTGAAAAGATGTTGACAGGATTCCGCTTCGCCCAAGCAATTCGGATATTCGAATAAGTCAATCCTCGCTGAAATAAATTGGCCGATGTCGCTAGACTATTCTGCCAAAGTTTCCAAAGAAATAGTTTCCGTTTTGGCATGATGTTCAACCTCCAAACTATGCGAAAGAAACGCAAGTGTGATGGAGTCGTCATGCTACAAATATCATTTTGCTGATGCTTGATAATACAAGCGTACGCAGATTTAGTTGAATACTCACCAATTTTTGTATATGGCAAATATAAGGCATCCTCGGTATTGGAATTAAGAGGGACGAGTTCCAAACCCATAATTTGACGAGCGCTAGAGGGGACAAAAAGACTGCGAACTTTACTTGTATCCGAGCTTTGGCCATTAGGGGAAATAAGATCAGCTACCCTTAACCTAGCCGCCACAACAAGAGACTTCATCCTTCATGATTGGGACATGTCCATCCACCCATTTGTTCTTTTTTGCCAAAATTCGTTTACCATTCCCAACTTTCCATACAAAATCTTCGCTTGAGTGTCTGCTGAGCTTTTAGCATCCCTCGAGCACCCCATGAGGTATTAGGACGTCTTGAAAGACCCCGATTCGCATTGTAGACTCGAGATAAAAGCAACTGTGGGTTCTGATGAATGAGCTCGAGCAGAATGTTTGCAACAAATTATTGTTTTACCTAGTAACGTTATTCAATTATGGAAGATCATACTTTGATAGACTTAGAAGTTAGAAGCTCTTGCTCATGTGAAGAAAAACCTAAGCAATGACCTAACAACTCTTGCATACTTATTATTACATCCAGGTTTTATTAAGAATTTCCCCTCCCCTTGCTAGATATATAACATTGGCTCTTTCTTATGAATTTGAAGAAATCTTAGGTTGTTTTTCACTCATGATGACATCGATTCTCCTATATTCGGCCGCACTTACGACTTTCATAGGCAAAAGTTCATTCATCATACACTTGGGTATACCATGTGCATCGTACACCCGAAACTAATTTTTGCTTATTTGTTGAAACTCTCCTTTGCTCATTTGGATGATCTCAAATGAGCAATGAGCGGCAACATAACCTTTGAAAAATTTGCAGGCAAAGTTCCCCCTCAAAAACTTGAATATTGAGAATTTTTTTTATTCTTGAGTTAATAATAAAAGTTGATTAAGGACCACTGAGATTGAATAAAATAGGAATTAAATAAACGGCTTTTTTTCCATCAATAATGCAGTACAATTCGATCATATATTCTCGTGCACATGGAGATTGGGATCCTCAATTTCTCAAGAAGTAGTTTCCATCTTTTAATGTACTAAATTCATAAAAGTTGTCAATCAGCCTATATATTAGATTATCAGTGGTCTGCCGCCAACTTCACGAGTCCTTCATCTACTCCCGAACCATTTTCCTTAGATACACGTAATCTTCCTTTTGACTTAATCACCTTCATTTAACTTTCATTTTGTAGCCAGATAAAAAAGGGAGGCATAAAATAAGTGGGCACCCTCTTGAATCTTAATATTGACAACTTAGCCTCTACGCAACTTACTCTCCAAATTTTCTTAAAATCTTCGTAAGTTAGTAGTATCCTATGATAATACTCCATCTAAAATAAATTTTTATCTCACTTATTTGTACCAATACGTGGGTTACTCAACATTATTGATTGATGTTAATTATCTTTGTCTTATTAATGTTTTTAAAAATAAAAGTTTGTTTAAATCTAATGATGTGGACCAATAATATTAAGTGGCATATATAATGTCATAAAAAAGTGGGACAAAATATTTAGACTCGATAATAACCTTAGTTCTTCCCTTTCTCTCTTCTCCACAACTTCACACTATAAACAATATACTTACTTGCAAGCGCAAGCCGAAAGAATACAATCACTAAACAAACTACAAAGTGAGTTTTGGTGTAATACCAACCAACATGCTTACAGTTGTAGGGAGCACCGTCTCCTACGAGAATAACTTAATGCTTGCTGCCATCCTTTGCCTCCTCTTAGTCATCCTTTTTGTTCTACTGCTTCACATTTACGCCCGGTGGCTCCTCGCCGAGGGCAACCTTTGTCGTACGTCGATAGCGGGTGTTTTCGGGCGCACAGCTCACCTCCAAAGGTCCCATACAACATCCACAACCTACACATATGATCTTACTTCGCTTTCTTCATGTTTGAGCCAAACCAAGGGACTCGACGTGACGGTGATCGATTCGATCCCGTCGTTTATATATGGACCGTCAGAGAGCCCTGTTGGAGAAGGGTTTAAAGAAGTCATGAGTTTGGAATGTGCCATATGCTTGAGTGTGTTTGAGGAACGAGAAGTAGGTAAAAGCTTGCCGAGGTGCTCACATGCGTTTCACCTTGAGTGCATTGATTTGTGGCTTTTCAGTCATTCTACTTGCCCTATTTGTCGTGCTCAAGTTGTGGTAGAAGTTGATCATGTTAATCAGAGAAGCACGGCGGTCGTTGGTGGTGATGGTGTTGTGGAAAATCAGGTGGTGGTGGAGGAGACTTCTCTCAATCTTGGTACTATTGATGATGCTAATCAGATAGCTGCCAGATTGAGTGATCAAGTTATGGTGGAAATTGAGGAAATCAGTGCAGATTCTGATGATCAGCAAGTGGTAACTTGTGAATGTAGAATAATGGTGGATTGCTCTTTAACAAGGATTTTGAGTAGGAATAGATTAGACCAACGGGTTCACCCCTCAGCTGATGCTACAGAACAGGTTGTTTGAGTCCCGGAAAAAAATACTAAGTAGAGGCAGGAGTATTTCTCTCTTTTGTATAGCATGTCATGTAAGATGATCATTGAGGTTTATTCTACAATTTTTAGTTTTGTACTTTGTCCCTTTAGAAATAACAATAATCTTGCTTCCAGAATACTTAGCTATATAAAGTTTGTGGTATCATCGAGTTCTATTATGACCCATAATTAATTCTTAGCACAACTTTTTAATAATTTCTATCATGTTAGGTCCAACCGGAATCAAGCACCCAATTAGGAGTTCTACTTCTTCCAGAAGAAGTAGCCAAAAGAACATCATAGGAATCCAATTCACCAAAATCGGCTTCCGCAGTTTCCTTAGCTTTTTTCTCGTTTTCTTCTCTTTCGAGCTTTTTCTTTAATTTTAAGCAATCAAAAACATTGTGCCCATGCATTTTACAATATTTGCATAATTTTTTGAATTTATGCCCATTAGATATGGCCCAACTTTTTATGGCTTTTCTCTAATAGCCAATGTCGGTGATAAATCTCTAAATCAAGAGAAATAATTTGAGGATTTTTCCCACGTTAGATATTGTGTGTCCACTTTTACTACTTTTCTTGCCACATGTTTCCAATTTTATTATTTTGCTCAATCTCTAAATCTTTAATTTCCTTCCGCTACGCACTCACAAGTCACAACCCTAACAAGTGGTATCCGAACCAAGGTTCTTTAACGTGTTTTCGCATTAAAGATGTCTTCAATAATGAAGCTCGAGATTGAGATGTCCGGTGGCAAGATAATTTTTAACATTTGGAGGATATCTATGAAGGCCGTTCTGACCCGAAACGGATTGGGCGCTTGATGGTGTAAGTAAATGCCTTTTTTGGTGGATCATTACTCAACCTCGATTTGGCGTTGCGTCCTTTTCAAACGAGTTCCGGTATATCACATAATTTTCTTAGCTCGAGTTTTAATCGGGTGAATATCTGGTGACATATTTAGATTATACCCTTTCGGATTTCATACGACGAGTACATATAGAATTTGGTCCAAGGTGGAAATTGTTGGGTTATGGCCCAAATTCTTTAAGGCCCAAATTATATTTACTCAAATGTAGGAAAGGCTGGAACTTTCCTACCATGAAGGTCGGTTCTCTTGATTATGGAATAAAACCAAGAGTCATTATCTAGTTTAATCTAGAATGCTCCATGAATTCATGGTGGAATAAAGAGCATGTGGAGCTACATGGCTTTTGGAGAGTATAAAAGAATTTTTATCACTCTTCTTCGACATTCATTAACTGTTGAGTCCCCTAGATTTTGAATGATGACAAACAGATTCAGGAAATAGTTGATATTACAAGTGGTTCTAAGCTGTCAGGAAACAACCGAGAAATTAAACTAATTGTTCCTGACTGTATACTGAAACAGTCAAAAGAGAATTTGCTATGCTATGATATGTTCTTGTGTAGCAAATAGGTTATTCCAAGACTTGAAGCTAGAAGGGTCTCTCAAAGATGTTCGAGGAAAAGACAAAGTTCTACATTATTGATTCAAGGAAAGCTTGAAGGATTGAAGTACATGAAGATATTTTAGGATCCTTAATTTGATTTTTTTTAGGTCTTCATGTAATATTTGCGTATGATATTCTTAGTGAAATTATTTGTGTTGTTCTTAAGTGTGAAACAATAGGGTTTTGAATATGGGAACCAATTGGTTACATATTCAATATACTAGAAAGTAGGGTAACAAAGTTAGGATATCATTTACTTTCTTTGGGTGATTGAAATGGGTTTGTTTTAGAAAAGATTATCAGAAAAATATTTTTTCAAATACTTTCCATAAGAAAAGATTGCCATCGTTTAGAATCATTATTCAGTATTTACTTAGCTTAAAGCATGTGTATATCTTGGATAATATCTTTCCCTCAAAGAAAGATATTGTTCAAGATATACTTTCCTAACTTAAGAAATCATATCTTTGATATCTTAAGCTAGGGCACGCTCAAAGGGTAGACCATGTTCTATAAATATTGAAATATGATTCTCCTTCACTTTTGATGCTCTCCCGGATTTCATTTAGTATGATTGAGAGCTTTCACAAAGAGAACATCTAAACAGTTTCCTAAAACAGAGTACGCATCTCTTAGAGCTTTACATTACTCTTTGTTTGTTTTGTAAGAAAGCGCGAGTTAAGAGAAACTGATTCTATTGCATCTCTAACAAATGGGTTAGAGATTGGATAACGTTTGTGAGTTCATTCGCGAGTGCTTGTGAGTTCAAATGCGAAATAACACACTAGAGTTAGTGTGGGGTGTGCTGTTTCCCTGGAGTAAGGAAATAGGAGAGTGTGGGAGTATTCTTGTTTTTCAGAGTTGATTAATAAGAAAACTATCGTAGGAGGACGTAGGCCCTTGTTTGGCTGAACCTCTTTAATTGGCGTGTTCTTTTCTGATTTCAAGTTCTATTGTTTCCGCTGTCAGGAACCAACCCAACTGGTTCCCCATTAAATGGAAAGAATTTGAATTTAGCACCAGTTCGTAGAGTGTAAGTTATTTGGTTAAAAACCGAAAACCAAACCAAACCAAACCAAACCAAACTGAAATTACAATTTGGTTTGGTTTTTTTAAAAATTTGGTTTGGTTTGGACTAAGAAATTATTTTGTTTCGATTTTCGGTTTGGACTTGGTTTTGTTTTTTGAAAACCGAAAAAACCGGATCCAAACCGAAATGTCACATGTGGGTTATGATTCTCCTGATAGTCAATGAAGCTGGCCCAATAAAATAACAAGGCCTCATTTAAAAAAAAAACCTAACTCAGAAACTCTTCACCACTCTCACGCCTCACACAAACCCCTTTCAATTTCTCTCCCCTTAATTTCTCTCTCCTCAATTTCTCTCTTAGAGCTCTAAAAAACTGGGTGAAATTTAGATCTATTCACAAACACAAAGAAGTTATCTCAACTCTTACCAATAATCCTAGGTAATAAATCCCTTTCTCTCCTACTTATTGTGGTGATTTGCATTTGTTGTTTCTCCTCCCCCTTATTTTCTTGGTTTGCTGTGAAGAGGTTGCTACATTATTATTTTGTTGTTGTCATTTTTAATTGAAAATTAACAAAAACTATTGTCATTTTTTCTTTTTTCTTTTAAACATAATGTCCTACTCAATTGACGAAGTTCCACAACCTTGTATTACTTCCAAGAAAGCTAAGAGGGAGAGAAAGAAGGATAGATCTCCAATAGGATTTCTTTAATTATGTTGTTGCCTTGTGAATTATCTTATTTTATCTTACTGTATATAAATTGCAGATTTTGCTAGAAATTAAATTTCAGACATTTAATTACAGATTTAGTTTGATTTATAAGTGTTGTTGAAGATTTGGATTTGTTTGGTAGTAACTAGTATGTGACTATGTGTATGCGTTGGTTTTAAGAATTCCGGTCTTATAAATTTCGGTTTTTCGGTTTGGTTTGGTTTTTATTTTGGAAATTTGGTTTGGTTTGGTTTGGTTTGTGATGAAATTTGGTTTGGATTTGGACTCAAAATGTGGAAACCGAATTTTGTTTGGTTTGGTTTTGGCTCAAAACCAAACCGAAAACCGAACTTGACCTACCAGTTCGTCTAAGTACTCAACCCCCCCTCTTGAGTACATTGCAAACCTTCAATTGGTATTAAAGCAGGTTCTTATTAATAGGGTAACACCTAGAGAAATTGATCATGAGTACTCAAGAAATAAATGCTATGAGATACAACAACATGACTCCAAAATTCAATGGGAAAAACTATGCATGGTGGAAGAATAAATTGAGGAATACCATCACTGGTATTGCTATGAGTGTTGGTTAGTTGTGAAGAACGGACCAATAGAGTTTACCAAGGAGGTTGTTGGTTCCTCAGTGGCGAAGAAGGAGAGTGAGTATACTTTAGTTGATTACAAGAATCTGGAGAAAAATGCCAAGGTGATGTCCATATTACAACAAGCTATGGAGAGAAGGAGACAAACATAATCTCTGCTTGTGTGTCCGCCAAAGTGATCTGGGATACCCTCGAACTTGCTTAATTATGAGGGAACCAGTGAGGTAAAGAGGTCTAAAATTGATTTACTTATGTCTAAATACAAAGCTTTTAATATGAATAAGGATGAAAAAATAAATGATTGCTTTGGTAGGTTTATGACTATAGTAAATTATTAAAATCTCTTGGCAAAAGTTATTCTAACGAGGATTTGGTTAGGAAAATGTTGAGAAGTTTGACAGACGTATGGACAACTAAGGTAACAACTATCTATGAAGCAAAATATCTCACATCGCTGAGTCTGGAACAGATGATTGGTTCCCTTATGACTCATGAAATGCTGGTTGAGTCTAAGAGTAACAAGGGACCAGTCAGAGGTGTTGCTTTGAAGGGGACAATCTAAGAAAGGTTGGGTTCCTAAATTTAATGTTTGATTGTTTCTTGCATGCTAAAGCGAGAGGTATCACCTTTTGGTATTTGGACAGTGGTTTATCAAGACACATGTCCGAGGATAAGAAGCAATTTCTCTCACTCACAACCTATGATGGTGGAAGTGTTACCTTTGGAGACAATAATAAAGGTTCTATTGTTGGTATATAGGTAAAGTTGGTAAGTCACTTTCACAAGCTATTGATGATGTGTAATATGTTGATGGCTTGCAACATAATCTTTTGAGCATTTCTCAATTGTGTGATAAAGGCAATAAAGTGAGTTTCAAGCTCACCTTTGTCACATAGTTAATTCACAAACAGATGAACTTGTTTGTGAGGGAACCCGAAAAGATGATGTTTACATCAATTTACAAGAGAAAATTCTGAAGAACCAATCCATCTGTTTGAGTGTTGTTTTCGAGTCTAATCAATGGGTATGGTTGATAAAGTATGTTCAGAATGTGGGAAAGGGAAATATGTAAAATCCTCCTTTAAACCAAAAAGTGTTATGAGTACCCGGCGAGACCTTTCGAACTTGTGCATATTGATTTAGACTAGTGGAAAAAAAGTTCATCCGTTGCGGTCAAAACCGGGCTTACCTCTCCCTGAGGGTATCAAGAGTTTTTTGTCCACTTGAACTCCAAGTTGCACCTTCTCAAGCTTCTAAAGATTGGATCAAGACATGTTGACCATATGATGACAAAATAGAGTCAGCATGTTATAAATTTGACTTTAAAGGCTTAAAAGAGCTCGGTACATTCAAGAAAAGTTAGAACTTAGTTAGTTCTTTGCTGGTCCCAAATCAAAGAACTTAACAAGAGCATCTTAATTTATAGTCACTGGCTGGAAATTAAGCTGTGACAAGTAATATACTTCAGGCCCTTGACAATCTTGTGGAGTCATAGTCGTTTATGCACTTTTAGTGGTCAAATATTTCCATAACGGTCCCCCCTACATTTTTTATCACCGTCCATGTATGTCGCACATTATTCTTAGATAAGTCGGTGCTTATCCTAAATGCTTCGTAAACATGGCTAAAAGATTAGTGAAAGAACTCAGTTTACCTGTTGAACTCCCTTGAGAATAGCTTCCATTGAATCAATGAGTTTTGTACAACCCAGCGGGGTTCCCGATTGCATCTCCAAACTAGAGTTTGAAATACGTAAGCATTTTAAAACTTAGTTAGGAAAGCTGCTGGAGCAAACCATAAAATCAAGAAGCAGAAAAGAGCATCCTTTTCCTAAGCTCAATTTCCCAAATCCCAAGCACACATTGAGATTTGAGACTATCATCCATCATACAATTATGTAGAATGACACTATGTTGTTTATATAAAAGCTTAATGGAATTCAAAAGCTTCATTTAAACAAGAAACAGAAGCAATTTCTGGAAATTAGAGCCAGCTACAATAAGCCACCACCAGAGCAGGATTCGGAGCAAATCAATATGCAAAAATGAAGCATTCTAAAGTACGGAGATACGAAGCAATTTCTAGGAGTGCAAAAAGTGTGTCATTGGATGTTTATGAAGCTTTCTGTTTCCCCCCCAAAAAAAAACCTATATGAATAAAGCATTTACTAGGAAAAAGGATTACAATGTTCAAGATAGGTTGATAACTTGTGTGGATTAGTTAAATCGCATGTTCGAATTCAACCTATATGTAGCCTTTGCGACATAGATAATGAATTTGCTCAGCGTTTGCTTCTTGAATGTGCTTATGCTTGTGAGGTGTGAAGTAAAGATCTGCCGCCGCTAAACATCAATAGACAACCAGCAGGATTTTAATTTGAAGCTGAGAAGGAAATGCACTATAGCAAACAGAAAACAGAGATTGCAAAAGTGTATGGCGTCAAAGAAACAGAAATATCTCTAAAAGCACATTGATAAAGCCTGAGAAGGAGTTTAGAAACATCATATTCAGAATTTCCTGTAGGTGTTCTGAACGAGAAAAATTGATTGTAATTCGTTGATTGCTCCTACTTTGTTATGGTTAGATTTTTTAGCATATAAAGAGTACCTTTTCCCCAAACTTGCTAGATAGTGGGGGTTACGGTATCCTGATCTATATCTTGCAAAGACCTAAGAGTTAATTAAGTAAAAAAAAACATAAGTACATGACCATCTAAACTTACTTGTTCTCCATTGAACATTCGGTTAATCTTATCTTTGAGATGGGCAGCCTATAGAACACAGGAATAAAGAATTAGATATATGTGAAATTTTATTATACTTAATAAAGTTTTTTACCCAACAAAATTTTCTTTAACCCACCTCTGCCGGTGATACAATTTATTCATGGTGTCAAGAGTCGCATTTTTTCGGGAGTAATCCAACATCAAAACCATCAAATTCATTTCACAAAATGTAACAATAAGAACAAAAACTAGAATGAATTAAACACCTCCACATGCGGCACCCCCCTCTCACATATCCACCCTTCCCGACCCCGACCAACCCCTCCCGCATTGCACTAGACCCCCCTCACATCCCCCGCCGCCCCTACACACACAACCCCCCCTTCCCACGTTCATCAGATCATGAACATCGTCATAAATCAAACACCATGAACAAATTAGAGTCAAAAATTACATAAACAACATCAAATTCAACTAAAGTAACTAATTCAAATATATATTCATTTTGAAATTAACTGATAAACCCATCAAACACCTAACCAATTCAAATTCAACTAAAGAAACCAAATTAACTGAAATAATTAAAAATTAACACATTATGAATGTCAAATTACATAAAAAACACTTAGAAATTGAGACACGCCATTATTTAGAACATCAAATTTGCACTTTTTCCCCCATGAGAAACATTATCACTCAATTGAAGTTGATTACATGGCAATCATCAAAAAATTGGAGCTCAATTAATCTAAAATAAAATAAAAATCCAAGAACAAAAGTCTTGATCCCTAAAAAGGAAAGAGAGAAAATTTACATGTTGGGGCAAGGGATAGATTTGACGGCGAATATTTCAATCTGTCTCCCTTCTTCAACTCTCGAATCCCGTCATTTCAGCAATTCCACTTACCACTCTCACTTCCTCGCTCTTCGCCTCTGAAATTGAGAAATTCTAGGGTTAAAATAAGGGTTATTAAAGCTAGCAGTGGCAGTAGCATAAAAGCGAGCTATGGAAGCAAAATTCTTATTACGGCAATCACAGACTTGTAAAATAACAAACAATCCTCAAATCCAAAAACGAATTCAACCTATCAATCCACATTCGACCTGCTGACGCAAATAAAACTATTCTTTCTGATAAGAACAAATTCACTTCAAGTCGGTTGTATTAAACGAATTCTGCTACACTTACACCCTAAGCAAAAACAGTTAACACTTAATTATCACATAAGAGGAACAAATTCCACCAAAACTACGAATTACAAACGCATAATTAATCAATTATAGTACTGAACAATAAAATGAAAGCATCAAATCAAGCAGAAGACAAGAAATTAGACCTGCTGACGCGAAATGTAATCATCCTTGATCGAAGAAATAGATTGTAGAAGCTCAGGAATGGGTAAAAGCTTAGCAACCTCGCGCACCTTCGCTTCTCGGGCTTCGACGCCGAGGTCTTCCACCATCATTATTGCGTTCTATATATTAAATGGGCTGGAGTATTTAGGGTTTGGAGGTGTATTGTAGCGCAGGAGGGAAGTGATGAGAGAGGAGTGGAATATAGGGTTTGGGGGTGTATTGGAGAAATGGAGCACAGGAGGGAAGTGATGAGAGAAGTGGGCCGAGGAATTTTTAGCGTCTTTGGGCGAACGAAAATTCGGCCCAAATATTTACTGATCCTGTTAACTAAGAACCGCAACGGCTTGTCTTGCCCAATTTCCCACCCAAAATTTCGAGGATTTACCAATTCGGTTCTCTTAGGGACCGCATCGGTTGTGTTGTGACATATAGTGTTTTTTCCATTAGTGTTATGTGGTCCCATATGTGTACAAAGTTGACATGGTCACAGGTTTGTTTGTGTTATGGTTGATGATTTTTCAAGGTTTACGTGGGTTATCGTTTTGCACTCAAAAGATGAAACATTTAACGAGTTTGTGGCATTAGTGAAACAGGTACAGAACCGGCTAAATCATCAGCTGGTTGCAGTAAGATCTAACCACGGCTCTGAGTTTGATAATTCAAGTTTCATTGACTTTTGTAGAGAGCATGGAGTCAGTCACAACTTCTCTGCTCCTAGAACACCTTAACAGAATGATGTTGTGGAAAGAAAGAATAGGACTCTAGGGGAGATGGCGAGGACGATGCTTATTGAAAGTGGTATCCCTAAGAGCTTTTGGGGAGAAGATGTGAACATTGCATGTTATATCTTTAATCGTGCTTTCATTAGAGCTAAATTGAATAAGACCCCATATGAACTCCTAAAGGGTAGAAAGCCCAGTATTGCACACTTTCGTATCTTTGGATGCAAGTGTTTTGTGCATAATAATAGGAAGAACCAGCTTTATAAGTTCGACCCTAGGAGTGATGAGGCAATATTTCTTGGATACTCTCTTCATAGTAAAGCATACAAGGTGTTCAATAAGAGGACCTTGTGTGTTGAGGAAAGTGTTCATGTGATTTTTGATGAGTTTAATGTGTCTTCTGAGTTGCACAGGCTGAGCAAGGAGATATTATTGGAATGCTTGAGCTTACTGGGAAACAGCCAGTTGGTTTCGCTCAGGATCCATAAGAGGAGACATGTTTACCCACTGACCCATCAAATGCTGATAGTGGAGGACCTGATCTAGAACGAGAAGAGAATAATGAGGATTCATCGAGGGGGAACCGGATGCTGATGATTCCCACGGAGAACAACGAGTAAACACCTCAGGGGGAACCACAATGCAAGCTGGTGGTAACCCTAATGAGGAACCGATAAGGAATGAGCAAGGATCCACTTTGCATCCCAGCACATCTGAGAGATCTAACTTAGATGATGCTGGAATGCAAGCTGGTTCCAGTCATGCTAATTCAAGAGGACAAGATGTTCCAATTTCAAAGAGTTTTAGGTATCAATCTTTTTATCCCTATGATTAAATTATTAGTGATATTAATAAGAGAATTCAAATAAGAAGATCTGTTTATGAAAACTTTTGTGCCTTCTTTTCTTTTATGTCCATCATAGAACCAGCTGACTACAAGATGGCATTGAATGATCCAGTTGGGTGCGACCATGCAAGATGAACTTAATCAATTTGAACGGAACCAGGTATGGCATCTTGAGCCAAGACCAAGAGATAGGTTAGTGTTTGCACTAGATGGGTGTTTAAAAACAAGTTGGATGATCTTGGCACAACAGTCTGAAACAAAGCAAGGCTTATGGTGCAAGGCTATAATCAACAAGAAGGCATCGATTATGATGAGACCTTTGCACCTATTTCTAGGTTAGAGGCTATTAGAATTCTTATTACATTTCTTTGCTCACATGAATATGAAATTGTTTCGAGATGGACATGAAGACAACATTCTTGAATGGCTATTTGAAGGAGGAGGTATATGTTAGAACAACCACCTAGTTTTTCTTGATCATCTGTTTCCCCACTATGTATTCAAACTTGATAAAGCTTTGTACGGTCTCAAACAATCACCAAGAGCTTGGTATGAGAGATTGTCAAAGTTTTTGATGGAAAATGAATACAAGAGGGGAACAGTTGACAACACTTTATTTATCAAAACCAGGGGGAAACACTTGCTAGTAGTCCAAATTTATGTTGATGATATCATTTTTGGAGCTACTAATCAGTTACTATGTGATTAGTTTGCTAAACTTATGCAGAGTGAGTTTGAAATGAGCATGATGGGAAAACTTGGGTTCTTTCTTGGCCTACATATTAGGCAAACAAGCGATGGAATCATGATCCAACAACGAAGTACCTTATAGAGCTTCTAAAGAAATATGGTGCGGAGAACAATAAAGCCTATGACACTCCTGTTCCCACTTCCACAAAGCTTGATCTTGATTCAAAAGGGAAGGATGTGGAGGCTTCATTGTGTAGAGGTATGATTGGTTTTTCTCTTGTATCTAACACAAGTAAACCTGGTAGAGGTGATCATGGGTGGGCGGGCTTGGCTAAAAAAAGTGGCCCATTTCG